>CM040421.1:189299359-189749359 GCA_022702705.1 Papilionanthe hookeriana x Papilionanthe teres | reverse complement strand
TAAAAAATATTTATATTTGTTTTTAAATATTAGAATTAAGACTTTTTGCCAATTTGTTTTAAATTTTGAGAGATAGTGTGATGTATATTTCTTTTCTTGAAAGGCTTTCATAGATTCAAGAAACATGGCAAATAAAAATAATCTTTTAATTATGTGAGAGATTATTTTCTCCTTCAAATTTATGAGGTAAAATTTTGGAGACAAAAGGATGGTACAGAAAAACTATAGTGCAGTAATATGAATAGTAAATATCTTTATTAAATAGTTAAATGAGTTAGCCTTCGGGGGAAGAGAAGTGGGAGCTCTGAAGTGAGAGCCAGTATCCTCCCACCCTAACCACAGATTTAATGACTAAACCTTGGATTAGCTAATTTTATTTATAGCACTCGAAAGAGGGTAAAAAATATGTATGCTCCAATGTGGCACACTACCAGATTATATTAATCTTTATCATTCACTCACCATAATATCATTGTAAGGGGATGACACTTTCTCTAAATTTGAACATTGCATTATAAAAACTGATTATTGTAGTAGTTACTTTAATTTTAAGCTTATAAAGTTGTCGGCGCATTTTTTGATTTGGATTTAATTTAAGCGTGTATATATATATATATATATATATATATATATATATATATATATATATATATATTTGAATAATTTGGAAAGTAGTGTTTTGATTTTTGAACATAGGAGACCAAATCAATCCCATATCTCTAATAGTTTAAATAATTGAGCGTTGCACTATAACCTATGCATCTATCCCGAGGAATAGACGCATTGCTTAATAATGGGGCTCAATTAAATAAATCAGTAGATTTATGACAACGGTTTGGTCTACGAACCATTTTTATGTGATAGATGAATTCCCCTATTTAATACAAAAGAATTAAATAGGATTTATATTACATGGGTTCTAAAGTTCCCTATAAGGGAAAACACTTATAGTTAATTACATCATAGATGACCGAAGTCACTTAGGAAAACTCTCGATAAACATCAGTTGTTTCGCTTTCAAGAGTTGCAAAGTTTAGGATTCAAACGATTGGAATTTAGAAATTCAAAAGGGAATGGATCAAATTAGGAACAATTATTTTAGGAATCCAAAGGAAGAGTGGTAGGGGATATCACGGATTCGATGTGAACATCGATGATCTCCCAACTATCCTAAGGTTTGGCTTCAATTTGTAAGAATTATTTAGTGTTCCAATCTTGCCAATTTTAATTATTTAGGACTTACACTTGTATTATATAACCATATAAGTAGCTTGGAAGATAAGAGTTTTTATGTCGTAACGAATGACGACCTCGGAATCCTGAGACGAGTTAGGGCTTAAATTGCATAATATGATTATGCAAATGCCTAAAAGATGAAGTGAGGATTTATGTTGCGCTAGGCAAAATACCTAGAAATCCTATGGCTTGGTTGTTTATTTCTGAGGAATGATGAACTGACGAAGATTTGTTTTGCTGTTGAAGATGGCCACGCTGCCCAGCTCGTTTGCTCCGAGCTCCTCGTTGTTGCAGAGGGTTTTTAGGAAGTGACAATCAAGAGATGAGAGAAGTGTCAGGTTTCAGAGGTCAACTTTTCAAGTGTGTCAAATTCAATGTCTTAAGTTTTATTAGGAGAAATATTAAAATTGATTAAGTGGAACCGGTTAAGATCTCACGGTTCCATCATCCCGACAGCACTATTTTCATCGGATTTACTTAGTCCAAATGAATTTGCTAAACTCAACTAAATGAGTTCCCCACTTTCATTTAGACCATGGGAAACCCCGTTAGCAACACTTAGGTTACCTCCTCAGAGGGATTCTCGATCATCCAACGAGACATTTTAATTTAGTTATGATTGCAAGTTTTAGTTGGTTGGTGATTAAATTTTGAGTTGTTTAAACATGCTGGGTTCAATCATTTTCACAAGTTTATAAAATGCTGAGAAGTAAAGCATTTAATAAGTTGAAGAATGTAAATTTCAATAAACTTAGATGTGTACCTGAAGGGTCTTCCCGTCATTTTCAACTGCACTTAAAACGCATGTTAGAGCATTTAAATATTTGAAAGAAACACCTAGGTAAAGCTAAGGGAAGGTTCTAGTTGTCTACCAAATCCTAATCCTGTCACTAGTGAATTCCTAAGGTGTGTTTGGGATGATTTTCTTCATCAAAGAACAATGAAGTTCAATTATTCTTCTAAAGCATCCCATTGGATTGAGAAAGTGTTTAGGATGGGTCCTGAACATCTTTTCAATGCTTATGAGATCATTTTGAGTCCAAATAAATTTCATTATGTGGATGAATTGATCGTCCAGGGTTTAATTGAATTTTGAATTTTGCTCAGCGAACTTGGATGTTTGATTATCCTATAAGTAAGGTGATATGTCATTTGACACTTCATTTAAGAGTTATAAAGATGAACACCTTTAGGGGCAAATTAGTTCATTAAAAAACTTAACCATTCTTAATTGAAGTTGAATTAGTAATATAAAATGATTCAATTTAATTATAAAGTTTTACTTGATTTTTGAATATTTTAAATTATTTTATATTGGAAAGAGTGTTTAAATTATTTTAGTTCAATTAAATTAATTTTAATGTTTTAAAATGTTTTAATTTAATTATAGTATTTCAGATTAATTTTGATATTTTAAATTGTTTTAATTTAATTAAGATGTTTTAATTAGGTTATAAACTATTTCAAATTGATCTTAATATTTTAAATTTGTTTTAATTAAATTTTTATTTATTTCAAATTAATTTTAATATTTTAAATTTCTTTAATTTTATCATAAGATTTCAAAATTATTCTTTTTAATTATAAATTTCAATTATCATTTTATGGTTTCATAATAAACGTTAGGTGGTATTTGATCAATTTATTGGTTAGGGATTTAATTTAGAGACTTAGAGTCTTCCTATATCAATTCCCATAAGCTTAACAACTTATGCTTTAATTAACCTCCAAAGCTTAATGATTTAGTTAATTGAGATTTCTTCTTTAATATTGAAGGTGAATAATGTTTTCTATCCCTTAATTCCGTATGTTTCAATCATCCAAGAGGAAGATTAAGATCAAATATTTACCCCTCCTCTTTGGTTAAGCCTAAAAATTAGTTTAAGGCTAAGGTTCCCTAATTACCTTTATGCCCTCTTAAGCTTGTTCATCTCATAACTCACTAAATTAAGCCTAAATGAATTTCAAATTTTTATGTCACCTCACTCATATGTTAATTAAGATATTAGAGGAGAAAATGTGATTTTTCTATTTTTGAATTTAATTTATATAATTATTTTAATGGAAAATATGGATTTTCAATGAAAAATTAACAACATGACCAAGGAGAATTTTCTATCTTTAAGTAAATTATTGGAGGTTCCTACGGACTAGAGGACCACTTGTACCAATTTTGGAGATTTTTTGATGTTTAATTTATTTATTAGAATTATTTTAAAATTTGGAGTATTAATTAATTATAAAATAAAATTGAAGGGGAAAATTAGGTTTTATATTTTTCATAAATCTCTTTGAGGTCAAAGAACCCAGAGAAAGAAACTTTGTGTTTTTTTGATTTTTCTTTGAATTATTAGAATTACTTTAGTGAAAGGCTTGAAAATCCTTTTTTAAATATTGAAAATTACCTTAAGCCTTTAAAATTTAATATCTTTAGTTAGAGACTTAGGAAAAATGTTTTGTTGATGCCCAAGTGATTAGGAGGCCAAATGCAACATTTTTGTGAATTTTAATATTTTTATGATTTTTATAATTTTTAATTATTAAATATTTAAAAAATTAATTAAAAATGGAATTTTTGTAAAAAATCCAATTTTGTTTTTCCTGAATTGTTCTGATCTCAGAGAACTTTCAAAAATAATTTGTTGAATTTTTACGTTATATTTTGGGTTTTATGAATTTTTTACTTTCAAATAAGATTATGTCATTTGTTTGATTCATTTAATGGGTTAAATTAATTCCAATTGATTTGAATTTTTTCTGTGTGGTCCTCTTAACCCTAAAGCACAGTGGAGAATTGATTTTATGACATTTTGATTTGTGGTTATTCTAAATTAATTTAGATTCAATTTTGAGTGTCTGGTCAAATTAGGGTTAGTTTTAAAAAATTAAATCAAACCATAATTTTCCTAAGGTTTTCTTATCCTAAGACATCTCCCCTAATTTTTCTTGATTTTTATAAACAACATACTAATTTCTATAATTAATTTTTAAGAAAATGTCCCTAAACTTGGAAAATAGATAACCCCCTTTAGAAATGGCCAGAACCTTGGAAAAATTATGGAATGTTCCAAAGATCAGAGGCTACAAAAGCCCTATAATCTTATGCAATGGTGAAACATTTATGCTAAAGGAGAACTAAAACACTCAAGATAGTAAATAAATAATTAAAAATCAAATACATAACAAAATATTTTGATTCTAATTCCATATTATTCTCCTATATTCACTGAGCAAGAGAGCATTTTTATTTATTTTTATCATTTTTCTATGCAAAGATATTCATTTTTAAAGTTCAGTCTATTTAATTAATTTAGAAAATCCTATTTTTCTACTTATTCAGCACAGCGCCACCTCATCCTAGACGACTCCTAAGTCACACGCGTCATGCTCCCATTCGACGCCGCCATCTGAGTCAGCGAGCTCTTTTTGTCCCGCGGTTTTGTCCGACTTAATCTCCACCGTCCATCCGATACACGTGAGATCGGACGGCTCCTCGTCATCATCCCCAGGCGTCCTAACTCGTGAACCGTTTACACTCTAAACCTGATATCTTGCTCGATACTCAACCAAATCAAGCGTGGTTGGTCTCTATCGATGTGTTTAGACTAGATGAACACATCTATACGGTTATGATGCATTGAAATTAAGTAAAACAAAATGAAGAATTCATGGAGGCTCGGGTTGAGTTGAGCTTTCAGTACCTTGGTCCTAGAGGGGAGGCCTCAATTGGATGTGATCGGCACGTTCGTTGGAGTCCAAGGAGCCCACGGATTGAGTCTCTAGTCATGGTGAGTTTCCTTGACCCAAGTTCGATCAAGATCGATTTGAAGGTTTGGCTGATAGCACAAATGGGTGGCCTGGTGATGGGGCTTTCACTAGGGAACTCTTTCTCTTGGTGTGGGGATGGTGTGGCTGAAGTTAATTTGGTTTTGGTGAAGATTCAAAGAGTGTCCTATTTCGGGCTTAAATTTAGGCTGAGAAATTGAGCTCGGGCAAGGGGCATGAGGGCTGGAGGATGGTGGGGATCTCCTTCTCTTGGTTGCAATTAGGTTTGGGAGTAATTTGGGGGAGTTTTATGAAGAAATATTATCACCCCAAATTTGCTTGTGGAGCAGCCAATTTATAGAGCTCGCTGGAGAGGGGAGCTCAGGGCCAAGCAATGAGTGCTCTGAGCCGCTTAGGGTGAGGGCTGAGAAGGGGAGCTAGGCAGTGAGGGGATTGCTCACTGTCATGGCTCAATTTTGAGTTCAAAGGTCATGTAGGCATTCAGGTGTGCTTGTTCCGGTGGCTCTGCCGGCTGGCAAGGACGGGGCAGGTGGTTGGCAGGCTGGGGAGGAGAGAGGGAGGAGATCAGAGCATTTAATTTGGGTAGGGAGGTTGCTTATGCAAGGTTAGTGAGGGGACTTAAGCTTAGCCGAAAAGGCTAAACCAATGGATCCAAAGTGGTGGACCTTTGGTCCATGGCTCAAGGAGCTTGGGTTGGGTCAGGTCAAACCAGTCCTAGAAGTTCTAAGGTTGGCTACCATGAAGTGGGTTTGTTCAATTTTGGCTTGGTTTGGTTCAATTTAAGGCATATGTCCAATTGGGTCAACTTGGATTCAAGTTGGGCTAGCTTGAGTTTGGGTGGTGGTTGAGCCCAATTAATTGGTCAATTTGGAGCATATTATTATCACAAAGGGTTTGGAAATGATTGGAGAAATTTGAATTGATTTGGAGGGTCAATTTAGTGTGATTAAGGCATAAGGTCAATTTAGGACAAATTGGGCTAATTTGGGTTAGAGTTGGGCTAAGGTTGGGTTGGGTGCAAAATTAATGTTGCAAAATGTTTATAGAAATGTGAAAAAGAGTGTTCAACATTAATTGGGTGCCAATTTAAGGATTTGGGCATATTTGGGTTCATGGGCAATTTAGGGCAAATTTGGGTATTTTGGGTTTGAATATGACTTGGGTAAAATTTGAGTTCAAATTGGCCGCAAATCAATGTTGCATTTTGTTTGTGGGGATGTTAGGAAGAGTTTAGGATTGAAATTTGAGGGGAATTCGTTGACATTGGGTCAATTTAGAGATTTTTTATCATTTAGGTAAAATTGAGGATTTTGGATTTCAAATGGGATTAAATTCAAATTTGGGTCAAATTGGGCTTGGATTTGGTTTAGAATGATATTGGAGATGTTTAATTGAAGTTTGGAATTGAAATTGGGCAAGATTACTGTCAATTGGGTAGACATTGGGTTTAATTTAGGCACCTTTGGGTTAAATGGGTCAAATTGGGGCTTTTGGTTAAATTGGGTTAAATTAACAAAATTAGGGCATGTGGTAGTTGAAGAAAATGATATTAGGAACATTTGGGAGATTTTGGATTTTTTTTGGGAATTTTTCGAATTTTGAGACAAGTGGGGCATTTTGGTCATTTTGGGGGTTTTGGTGGAGTTTTTTTTTGAAAAATTTGGAAAATTTGGGATTAATTGGTCAATTTTGGTTGTGGGGAACAATTTGGAATTGTGTTTGGAGGAATTTGGGTAATTTGGGGAATTTTGGATGATTTGGTGGTTATAGAAGCAACATGGGTAATTTTGCGTAAGTTTAGGGGCCCGGGGTCAGAAATTGAAATTTTGGAAAAATGAAGGCAGCTTTAAAGGGAGAAGGTTGGGACCATTTTGGTGGAGTCAAGATTGAGTAGAAGTGGTTTAGGATGGAATCAGGGTTTAAGAGCATGGGCCTAATCATGATCTTTCATATATTGACCCTAGCCATCTTAATCATAGACTAGTGGCTTTGGTTCAATCATGTGAGTTTCTTAAAGAGTAGAAGGGAAAGAGTTTAATGTTTTGGTCAAATGGCTTAGGGGTGTGTGTGTGGAAGTGAAGCTCAAGTCACTGAAGGTTACCCTAAGTCCAAACATTCCTGTGAGAACTCACTATTGGGTCTTCACATGGTGGTTTTAACCTTCCAAGGTGATTTGTATGTTTACAACCATCCATGTGGGGTCCCAAGAGGAGTTAAGAAGTGACTGAAAATTTCTAAATGGTGGGTTCCAATTCTAGTCTTCTAAGATAGTCCAAGAGAAGTTCTATGACTAGATCCTAAGCACTAAGAGGAAGATTAGACCTCACCCAAAAATGAGCTCAGCAAATGGACCCCCAATACGTGTGGTGTGCTGACCGAGCACACCGCGCTTGATGGTGTAGACCGACGAGATCAACATAAACCAACACAACCCACCGAGTTAACACACTCAAGAAAGAACACAAAAATTTAGTGAGATTTCAGAACTCTCACTGGGGATGAAGAGATAGATTTCAGGTTGATTGAATTCGAGATTAATTTGGGTCGAGACATCAAATCTTGATTTTAATTTTGATCTTTTAATTTTGAATTTTTGAATTTTTGATTTCGTGTGTTTTTTTTTTTGAATTTTTGATTGAAATTAATTTGGGAGCTTGATTTGAGTGAAGTTTGGGATTCCTAGGAAGTTGTGAATTTGATAAGTTTAGAGATTAAAGGGATGAGGACTAGAATTTGAGTACCAGCCTCGGAGTGAGAATCGGAATTTAAGTATCGATCCCAAAAGGTGAGAATCAGAATGTAGGTACTGATCTAAAAAAGGTGGGAATCAGAATTTAGGTATTGATCTTGAGATGAGAACTAGAATTTAGGTACCAGCCTCGAAAGTGAGAATCGAAATTTGGGTACTAGTCTCGAAAGACGGGAATCAGAATTTTGGTACTGATCCCGAAATGAGAACTGGAATTTAGGTACCATCCTTGAAGGTGAGAATCATAATTTAGGTACTGATCTCAAAAAATAGGAATCATGATTTAGGTACTGATCCCGAGATGAGAACTAGAATGTAGATACCAACCTCGAAAGTGAGAATCAGAATTTAGGTACTGATCTCGAAAGACGGGAATTAGGATTTAGGTATTGATCCCGAGATGAGAACTAGAATTTAGACACCAGCCTCGAAATGCGAATCAAAGTTTAGGTACCGATCTCGGAAGATGGGAATCAGAATTTAGGAACTGATCCCGAGATGAGAACTGAAATTTAGGTGTCAGCCTCAAAAGTGAGAATCAAAATTTAGGTACCGATCTCAGAAAACGGGAATTAGAATTTAGGTAATGATCCCGAGATGAGAACTAGAATTTTGGTACTGGCCTCAAAATGAGAATCAGAGTTTAGGTACCTATCTCGGAAGATGGGAATCAGAATTTAGGTACTGATCCTGAGATTAGAACTGGAATTTAGGTACCAGCCTCAAAATGAGAATAGAAATTTTGGTACAGATCTCGGAAGATGCGAATCAAAATTTAGGTACTCATCCCGAGATGAGAACTGGAATTTAGGTACCATTCTCGAAATGAGAATTAAAATTTAGGTACTGATCCTGAAAGAAGGGAATCAGAATTTAGGTACTGATCCCTAGATGAGAACTGGAATTTAGGTATCAGCCTCAAATGTGGACGATTGACTTGTGAAGGTTTTGGTGTTTAGAAGTGTATTAGGAGATTGGCATGGGACATGAAAGTGTTTCACATCCAGAAAGATTTGATCAAAGTTTGATTGTTTGGAGAAGGATGTGAATCCATGACATCAGAACCAAATCGAGAAATTTGTGGTTCTGTGTCAGTAAACTTAGTCAACTGTCTCAAAAGAGGGAAGAAATCACAGAGAGTCGAAAGAATTTTGAGTACAACTGGAGGTTGGAGATTTTAGATTTGAGATTCGCTTTCATTGTTCTTCGTGTTTTAGTGATTTGATTTTGTTTTGATCTTAAAATTTTGTTCCGATTGGAATTTCATTTCAACTTGGATTTTCATTCATTTCTTTTATTTGCAATTTGAAATTTTGAATTGATTTGCTTTGAGCTTTGATTTCGTGCCTTCTTAAGATTTTAAAATTGAATTTTTATTTTATTATTATTTTTTTATTGGATTTTCATGAATTGCATTTTTTTGTTTATTACATTTCATTCAAATTGTTCTTCTTTTAACTTTTCTTTAAATCTAGTCAAACTCAGATTTAGTGGCGTTCGTAGTCAATTGCACAAAATTGAAGGCAAAATATGACATAGTCGTTTCCATTGAAATGACAGAAATACATATCATATTGTTCCCAAAACACTTCTGATGATATTTTCCTTGAAAATAAACATTTATAAAATCCATGTATATCTGGACACAGACTATACTGGAATCTTCATGTCATCTGGCAAAATTGTCTGTTTGATTCGTCCATGTCTGAAAACTAAACTACATAGGTAATAACATCACATTCTAAGGCATTTTGTGGAAGAAAATCCAGTGTAAGAGTTCTTTAGAGGTGTGCTACTGACTCAAGGAAAAAATATTAAGACTTTTATGCATATTTTATATTAATTTTGATGATATTGCACTTTAAAGAAGGGTATTTTTTGTGTTTTTCTACAGGTATGTTGATTTATGGATAATGGAGCGAAAATATGCAAAAAGAAGCAAATTTGGATAAAAAATGATCAAATTATGAAAATTTCATAGAGGGAGCCGACGGCGAGGTCGATGGCACCGATGGCATGTTTTTCCCGAGAGTTTAGAATATATTACAAGGGAGCCCGCCGACAGCGGGATCGAGATCACCGACAGCTAGGATTATTTAGAAAGGGTCCAAGGCTAAGTATTCTAGAAGGCCGCCGATGGCGAGCTCGAGGCCTCCGACTGCAGGATTGTCGATTCTTTCACAAAATACATCGAATGTGAACGATTTTCAAAGGGATGCTTGGAAAACTCTTGGAAACTCTTCAACTACTTTAAAAGGAACAATTTGGGGCCGAAAAAGGGTCCACTAGCATCCATTTGTGTCCACCACATGTCATTCTAATCCATTAGAGAGTCAAGTGTGTGAGTTTAGTGAGTCCATATAGTGTTTCTAGTGTTAAATTAGTGAGTTCAGATAGTAAAATTTGTGAGGAATTCTTCGAGAGATTGTAAGAGTGGAAGGGAAGTGAGAGATCTCTTCTTCATTGCTGTTTCGAAGGAGAATTCACATCTGTAAAGAAAGGAAGAGATTCAGAGGAACTTGAAGGAGTTTGCTTGGGGAGGAATTTAAGATAAGTTGTGTTTATTTACTTTAGTTTGTAGAACTTTTCTTTTATATATGAAATCCAAGTTTTATTGTATCTTCTCCATGAAATTTGAGTAGTTTTTCTGTATTTCTCATTGTCTTGATATTTTTGTGAAATGGTAAATTAAATTAGCGTACCATAAAAGTTTAAAGAATTCGTGATAATCATTTACTTAAATCTTAATTTACTTTCAATATGGCTATTTGATTAGTTAAAATATGTTGAGTTTAACAACTATAGTAAAGATTACATCCGAGATTCAGAGAGGTCGAAGTCCTTGGAAGTATGGTGCAAATAAACTGGGAAATAATATTCATCGGACGTAGAATTGGAGATTTTAGAGTGACAGGCTAAAATCCTCAATTCTTTCGTATCGTTTGGGTGCTAAAGTGTAGATGTTAGCCCTCAGGCGAGGGGAACGTGGGAGCTCTGAAGTGAGTACCGGTATCCTCCTAGCCTATCCACAGATTCAGTAACTAAGCATAGGATTAGTCAATGTTCATTATGCCTGTACTAAAGCGTAAAGAATATGTATGCTCCTATTTGGCACAACGCCGTTTTAAACTAATTTTAATTATCCATTCACTTAAATATATTAACAAAGGAGAAAGATTCTTGCTTATATATTTGAACTTAGATTTATTAGTAGAATTAGTTATCTGTTAATAGAACTAGTTTATTAAAACTTCAAATTATTGTAGATTGCATGTTAGTGACAGATAGACAATTTTGATTTCCAAGTTGTGATTCTGAATTGATTTTTATAATCCTAGTTTGTAGCCTCTAAAATATTCCCTGTGGGATCGATATCCAGGACTCCACTAGAGCCCTGTATTATTTGAGTGATATGTATACTTGCATTAATAGTAACTCTGCGATTAAAGAATATATTATATACTTGTTATAAAAAAAATTAAAATTACGCTTAGTGTCCGCAGTGGTACTCAAGTTAATTTGGCGCCGTTGCCGGGAAATATAAAATAATTAGAGTAACAAACGATTTAGGACTGTTAGAAAACTTTTTATAGAATTGCAACTTATTTATGTAATTGTTCTGTTGTGTACTGATTTCGATTGCATGCATAATTTGGCTATGAAAATCTTATACCTACGATTCAGAATTAGAACGCACTGTTAGGAGAATTAGAAAACTGAGAAAAGAACCTATAGATTCTGAAACAATGGAAAACAATGCAAACAACCAAAGAATAGAAAATGAACATCAATCTAGACCACTAAGAGATTACACTAACCCTACATTAGATGAAATTCACTTAACTATCCAAAATCCTGATGTAGCTGCTACTTCATTTGAGCTTAAACCTGCAATTATCCAAATGGTACAAAACAATCAATTTGGTGGGACTTCAAATGAAGATCCTAATTTACATCTTTCAAGTTTCTTAGAACTTTGTGTTAGTTCAGAGTGTCTGATGATGCTGTCAGAATTAGACTTTTTCCTTTTTCACTAAGGGATAAGGCTAAGGCTTGGTTAAATTCATTAGCACCTGGATCTATTAGAACTTGGGGAGAACTTTCACAAAAATTCTTATCGAAATATTTTCCACCATCTAAGACTACTAAGCTTAGAAATGATATCACCTGGGAAAGATTTAAAGAACTTCTTAGAAAATGTCCACATCATGCTTTACCAGATTGGTTAATTATTCAAACATTTTATAATGGATAAGTAGGATCTCTTTGATCTATCATTGACGATGCTGGTGGTGGATCACTAATGTCTAAACCTTTTGAAGAAGCCTATGCTTTAATAGAAGAAATGACTACTAATAATTTTCAATGGCCTGCTGAAAGGGTCAATTCTAAGAGAGTAGCCAGTATTCATGATTCAAATGCTTTAACTATGATAGTTTCTCAAATTGCTGCTCTTTCAAAGAAAATAGATCAATACGGAATGAATCATTCTCAAACACCTCCAGTGTTAGAAATAAATTCATTAGGACAAATTGTAGATGCTCAATTTTCATATGAAACTATAAATTTAATAAATAATGAACAAAATAACCCTTATTCAAACTATTATAATCCAGGTTGGAAAAATCATCCAAACTTTAATTTGAATAACCAAGGTAATGCAAATCCTGTTAATCCTCAGTGGGGGAATAATCCTGTAAACCCATTAGGAAATATAAACAACCAGGGTAATTCATATTATAGACCTTCTAATCCACCAAATTTTTATAATAATTCACAATTTAAGGAGAAGAAGTTATCTATGGAAGAATTAGTTTTGAATATGGGTAATCAATTACAAAGTCAAGGAGCTGATATTAAAAATATAGAAAACTAACTGGGGCAAATTGCTACTGCGCTGAGCAATAGACCTATTGGAGCTTTACCTAGCAATGTTGAAGTAAATCCTAAATATCAAGAAAAAAATAGATTAAGGCTATTCAATTAAGAAGTGGAAAAGAGTTGGAAATAATAGTTCAAAAAGAAACTGTAGTTGAAAAGGAAAAAGAAGAAACTGAAGGATAAAACGAAATTTTATATCCTGATTTTCCTCTGAAACCTATGAAAATTACTGTTGAAAGACCACCACCCCCATTTTCTCAAAGACTAAAAAAACAAGATATAGGAAAAACATTTTCTAAATTCTTAGACATTTTGAAAAAAAATGTCAATAAATATCCCTTTTGTTGAAGATTTGGAACAAATGCCTGATTATGTTAAATTTATGAAAGATACACTCAGCAAAAAGAGGAAGTTATTAGATCATGAGACTGTTGCACTTAGTGAAGAGTGTGGTGCTATAATTCAGAGAAAGCTTCCTAAAAAACTTAAAGATCATGGTAGTTTCACTATCCTGTGTGCTATTGGTGAAAGATTTTATGGGCGAGCATTATGTGATTTGGGAGTTAGCATAAATTTTATGCCTTTATCAACTTTTAAAAGGTGACAAATAGGAGAGATTGCACCAACTTCAGTAACTTTTCAGTTAGCTGATCGATCTATTACACATCCTAAAGGAGTTGTGGAAGATGTTCTGGTCACGATTGATAAATTTATCTTTCCTGTGGACATTATCATTTTAGATATGGAAGAAGATAATGAAATTTCAATCATTCTTGGAAGACCATTCCTAGCTATAGAAAGAGCCATGATAGAAGTTCAATAAGGAGAATTGACTCTGAGAGTAAATGATCAAGAAGTAACCTTTAACATCTCAAAGTCAATGAAATATCCTTCAATAGAAAAAGATGATGAATGTTTCAAAATGGATATATGTGATTATCTAAAAAAAGAATATTTCAAAGAAAATTTTGAAGAAAAAGAAGATTTGGAAAAAGATAAATATGATGAAATTGATAGTGAAGAAGCTGATTAGATTCATGAGAAATTTGAAACACTCAATTCAACAACACCAGAAAATGAAATATTAATTCCATCTGTTGCAAAACCACCTGAACTTGAATTAAAAAAATCTTCCAAATCATTTAAAGTATGTATTTTTAGGAGAGTTTTCATCATTACCAGTAATTGTATCCTCAGACTTAAATGAAATTCAAGAACAAAAATTAATGGATACATTAAAAGAATATCAAAAAGCTTTTGGATGGACTCTAGCTGATATTAAAGGAATTATTCCTTTGATTTGTATGCACAGAATTTTATTAAACAATGAACATATACCAAGAATTGTTCCACAAAGGAAACTGAACCTTATTATGAAAGAAGTAGTTAAAAAAGAGATTTTAAAATGGTTAGATGCTGGAATTATATATCATATTTCGGATAGTACTTGGGTAAGTCAAATTCATTGTGTTCCTAAGAAAGGAGGGGTGACTGTTGAAGTAAATGAAAATAATGAATTAATACCTATCAGATAAGTTTCTGGTTGGCATATTTGTATTGATTATAGAAAATTAAATGCTGCCACCCGAAAAGATCACTTTCTTCTTCCTTTTCTAAACTAAATGCTGGATAGACTTGCTGGACACAAGTATTATTGCTATATGGATGGATATACCGGTTACCATCAAATACATATTACTCATGAGGATCAAGAGAAAACAACATTTACTAGTCCTTATGGAACTTTTGCTTTTCGAAGAATACATTTTGAACTATGTAATGCACCTGCAACATTCCAAAGATGTATGATATCTATCTTTAGTAAGTTAATTGATAATGGAATAGAAGTATTTATGGATGATTTCTTTGTGTTTCGAACATCATTTGACACATGCTTAAATCATCTTGAAAAAGTTTTGGAGTTATGCGAAAGAAATAACTTAGTTCTAAATTGGGAGAAATGTCAATTTATGGTTGCAGGAGGAATTGTATTAGGGCATAAAATTTCAGAAAATGGCATGGAAATAGACCCTGCAAAAATTCAAGAGCTAAATTACCACCTCCTACTACAGTGCGAGGGGTAAGAAGTTTTCTTGGACATGTTGGTTTCTACAGGTGCTATATTAAAGATTTTTAAAAAATCACTAAACATTTATGCCAACTTTTAGAAAATGATATGAAATTTGAATTTATTAAAGACTGCTGAAATGCCTTTAAGTTATTAAAGAAACAAGAAATCATAGCACCTGTAATAGTTTCACCTGACTGGAGAAACCATTTGAATTAATGGGCGATGCTAGTGATTATGCTATTGGAGCTGTTCTTGGTCAAAGATATGTTAAAATTTTTAAAGTTATATACTATGCTATTAGGACTCTTAATGATGTTCAAATTATTTATACGGTTATGAAAAAGAGTTACTAGCTATTGTGTATACTTTTGATAAATTTAGATCATATTTAATTGGAACTAAATGTATTGTGCATAATGATCACTCTGCTATTAAATATCTGATGCAAAAGAAGGATACTAAACCAAGATTAATTAGATGGGTACTTTTAGTGCAAGAATTTGATTTTGTGGTGATTGATAGAAAGGGAACTGACAATGAAATTGTTGAGCATTTTTCTAGACTAGAATATCATGAATCATCCAATACCGACAATGAGATAACAGATAGTTTCCCTGATGAACAACTTTATAATATTAATGAGTGGAAAATACCTTGGTATGCTGATATAGTTAACTATATAGTAAGCAATATTTTGCCACCTATGCTAACTCTACAGCAACAGAAAAAATTCATTCATGATGTAAAAGCATATTTTTGGGATGAACCATATTTATATAAGCAATGTAACAATCTTATTATTAGGAGATGTGTGACTTATGAAGAAACTGAACTGATTATTAAAAAAAGTCACAATTCCGAATTTGGAGGACATTTTGGGATTGACAAAATTGCGCATTAAATTTTGTAAGCTGAATTTTATTTGCCTACTCTTTTTAGAGATGTTTACAAATATATCAAAACTTGTGATAGATGCCAACGAGTAGTTAATATATCTAGAAGTAATGAAATGCCTCTGAATTTCATCTTAGAAGTTAAGATTTTTTATGTTTGGGGATTAGATTTCATGGTACCATTTATTCCTTCATTTGGGAACTTATATATTTTAATTGCAGTTGATTATGTATCAAAGTGGATTGAAGCACAAGCTTTATCTCGTTGTGATTCTAAAATTGTTTCAAGATTCTTAATGAAAAATATTTTCACAAGATAGGGTATGCCGAGAGTGATTATCACTGACGGAGGATCCCATTTCAGGACTAAATACATTCAAAGATTGACAGAAAAGTTTAATATTATTCATAGATTCTCTATTGCTTATCATCCTCAAACCAGTGGTATAGCTGAAGTTTCTAATCGTGAGATTAAATAAATTTTAGAAAAGACTGTAAATCCTAATAAAGTAGATTGGTTTACGAGACTGGATACCGCATTATGGGCATACATGACTGCTTATAAAACTCCTATTGGTATGACTCCTTACAGACTTATTTATGGAAAGACTTGTCACTTACCAGTAGAATTGGAGTATAAAGCATATTGGGCAATTAAAAAATTCAATTATAATTTAAAAATGCTTTTGAGAAGAGATTGTTGCAATTGAGTGAATTAGAAGAATTAAGAAATGAATCTTATGATAACGACAGAATTTATAAGAAAAAATTGAAGTTAATGCTTGATCGGAAGATTAACTAGAAGAACTTGGAACCAGACAAGAAGTTTTGCTTTACAATACAAGGCTGAAATTATTTCCTGGTAAATTAAAGTCTCGTTGGTTAGGAACCTTTACTGTGATTCAAGTTTATACTTATGAAGCTGTTGAAATTGAAGATCCGAAGACTGGGAATAGATTTAAAGTGAATGGACATAGATTAAAACTATATTTTGAGGGTAAAAGACCAAATTTTAAAGAGGTTTTAGTGCTCAGTCAACCTTAATAACACCTGAATAGGTCGGGCTGACGACGTTAAACAAAGTGCTTTTTGGGAGGTAACCCATAGTTATCTTTATTTGTTTGTATGTTTGTTTGTATTTGTCATTATTTGTAGTAATATTGAATTCTACTACTTGTATTTACCCTTTGATATTAAAGAATTTGGATCCATAGAGAAAATTTGGAACATATTTGACCACGGCGTAAATGTGCAAAATTTTGCCTAGGGCGCCGACGGCACGATCGACGCTGCCGACGGTGTATTTTTCCCAAGAGCTATGGAATTTAATTGCACAAGGCTCGCCGATGGTGCCATCGAGGCCGCCGACAGCGGGATCAGCTTGTGGCCAGTTTTTCGAGTTCAAAATGATGGTTTTTAGCGGTTTTTAGCGAATTCGTCCTTTATAAACTTCCATAGATGGTTCCTAAACACTCCAATTCCTAAAAACAAATGGAAACTTCCTTCAATTCCACTCTAATGGCTTCCAATTCAGTAGATTACCCTAGATTTCAAGTGTACAACTAGAGAAAGTTCATCAGTGCCGAGGCGCAGTGACTTTTCAACAAGGTGATGTCCAAGAGAAGGCTGATCATGGAAAGAAGATTTGTCAATCGAGGATTAAGTAATTTTTTTCAACAATTGAAGAAATGATTGTGCGGCAAAGATGGGAAGTATTTATATGGAATCAACCAAGGAAGCGTCTATGTGCGAGGTAGGTGGATAACATTTAATTCTGGATGGATTAATGAGTTATACATGCTTGAGAATGTTCTTGTCTGCCATTATTCGAATTTCATGCCGACGAGAGATAAGATGAAAGAAATTTACCAATATTTGATGGACGAAACTGAAGACTGGGAAGTTAGAGAAAACAGGTACATTTGTTTTTCTACAACACTTTTAAATCCCATTTCGAAAAATTGGCACTTTTTCATATCTGCGAAGTTATTACCAACGATGAAAATCGGTAAAGCCACCAAAAAAAGTGTTATATTGAAGTACTGCATTCAAATGAGATGGCCCATTGATATTGGATTAATTATTGTGAAGTCTGTGTTTGGCCTGATCGTTCAAGGATCATCTCAAGGGCTTGGACATCCCTTCAACAATTTTCTCAATATGCAGTCTGTTTCAAGTATGGTACGAGATTTGGGAAAAGGTACTGCTACCTTGGAAACCTTTAGACCCAACCCGTATGTTCCCAGCCAATGATGAGGAGAATGACATAGGCGTGATTATGGATTAAGCATCGCAGAATTCTGTTCCTATTCAACCTCTAATAGTGGACAAGACACCGATGATCTTAGACCGAATCAAGAATCTGGAGAAGCAGGTACAAAATTTAACAAGTACAGTTAACAATATGTCTGATTTATTTGATCATATCGATTGGAGGATGAAAGAACATTTTGATCATACTGGAAAATTTAAAGCGAGTTTGATACGCTTAATGAAAAAGATGGGATGAATTAAAGAAGATTCAACTAAAGAATTTTCATTCTGACCTTTTTATAACATGTTTGTCCATGTTCAGGCAATGGGTGATAACAGAGGAGAAACCATTACTGATTTAGAAGAGTAGTAGAATTGCCTTACTTTATTTGTTTCTTTATGTTGTACTTGATTTGAACTATGTTTGTGTGTTTTCTTTCTTAGTTTGCATTTTAATCTTAGTATAGTTGAGATTATGATTGAAATATTTATTTTCAGCGATTTGAGTATTGTGGTTTGGATTACGACGCTGATTATATGAATTTAGGTTGAGAAAATACCTGCTTATGTGTGTTATGTAATGCGTATTGTACACACTTGGATTTATATATAATTGTGAAGTTTTGTTGTGTGTATGTTTATTTGTGTTAATACATCACTTAATCACTTAAAATATATGATTAAAATAATTGAATGGATGACGACGAGACTTAAAATTGATCGAAATCATAAAAAATTGAAAAATGATTAATATTTGAGAATTTTACCGACGGTGGGCTTGAGGCCGCCGACGGCATGATTTTCCCAAGGGTATTGGAATTTAAATCAATTGAGCCCTCCGACAGTGAGGAAGAATACGCCGATTGCGAGATCCCAAAATTTACCTTTTAACTGCGATTTTGATCGGTCAACCGCCACTATTCATTGTCTTCTTCCCCAATTTACCGAAAATTTTGATCTAGGGATTGATAGATCTCAGATTTGGATCGATTTCAACACATTCTAACACCGGATTTCATCTTCCTTTGGTAAGAGCTTCACTCCTATGTAAAACATATTAAAAGATTTTGGGAAATTTGAAATTATGGAGAGAAGAATGGGAAGGAATTCATGGAACTTGATTTAGATTGCTTCAAACCAACTTTAGAAGCCATTGTATTATTATTTTTGAGATTAGTTTGGATTTTTGTGTTTTTGATAGATCAAACAATGGCTTCAAGTCAAAGAAAAGACTCAAATTTGACGAGACTAGATTTGTAAATGCTAAAGCATAATCGAGATACACTTTAATCTTTCAAGGTAAGAAGTGCATTCAAGATCTAGTTTTTGATAATCCCAGAGAAGAGGTGGAACGGCTTATTATAGAGAGAGGATGGGGGAACTTCTGTTACTCTACAAATAAAGCTGCTATTGAAGTTGTAAGAGAGTTCTATTCAAATCTGACTCAACTTGAGGACGAGCCTATCCAAGTAAGAGGATTTTCTATAGATTTTAATGCTAACCGTATTAATTCTTTTTACGAGCTTCACGATTACTTTTCTAGCGATTATGAAACATTTGGAACAATGGAGGGTCCGTTAAACGATGTTATTGACTTTCTCACTGATGGGAAAGGCACTTGGAAAGAATCGTGAATGGAATAACTTTCCACTTTCTATGATGAATGCCACAGCTAAGGCTTGGCATTATTTCATTTGTTCTACTCTGTTACGTACCTATCATCATAGTGAAATCTCGAGAGACAGAGATGTTCTGAATTTTTGTATTCAAAACAATAAAATTATAAATGTGGGGAGAATAATTTACAAGAATATTATGGCCACTATGAAGAGTGAATCAAGTGGATATTTAGGACATCCTGGCCTAATTTATGCACTTTGTTAATTATCTGGAGTTGAAGCTAATGATGATGGAGAATTGGTATACCCGATGAAACCCATTAGTAAAGCAAATTTAAAACTTATGAATCCCATGAGGAATGGAGATCTGAGAGTAGGAGCAAGGCACCTTCTACTAGTAGAGACATCCCTTCTACTAGCTATGACCCTCCTGCATTTAGTTCCCCTACCTTATATGATTTGATGAATGCTATGACCCTGCAGCGGAAAAGTTTTGAGAAGTTAGATGAAAAATTAGAAAGAATTGATCATAGGATTGAAGGTTTAAAGCGAAGACATGATAACGATAGTGAGTGTCGTCAGCGGCACTCTGATTTTGAGATGGCTTGATATGATGCTCAGGCTAGATACTATAGAGGAGAGCCTGATGTCCTTTTTTCCAGAATGCCCTCGTTATACTCATTATTAGCCCAATCCACCTGCTGACTAGGGAGATGAAGACATAGCATGGGATTTTGATGATTGATCTTTGTGGTGTGATGTGATGTATGTCATTGTGTTAGTTTTGTTATAGTATTTTCATTTTTATTAATTGTATTTTGTGGACTATGTTTTTTTAAGATATGTGTTTAGTTTTGTAGTTTGTATTTTCTTTCCTAAATGTCTATGATGGATTGTGATTGTAATAGTAATTGTGAACTTTTAAGTCTAAAATAGTAGACTATTTGTTTTGTGTTGTGAATTGCATATGTGCTATGTAGTGTAGTTAATCGTTGTTAATAATTAGTTTATATACTTGCTTTAAAATTTCATTACCATAGTAAATTTTCTAAACTGTTATATGTGTAGAAAGATTTTTATATTACAGGTCAATTGAAATTAAAAATTTTGAGAAGAACCTGCAAAATTTCAAAAAGACAAAAATGCCTAAAGTGCATAGGTATGATTTTTTTATTTAGAATTTTTCTTTCCAACCTGTATTATTTCTATTATTGAAAAACTTTAAGTTTTGGGGGGGGGGGCGACAAAAAATATTAACTATTAAATGTTATCAATTAAAATTATTTCAAACATTATAAATATGATTTTTGTGATAAAATTTAATTCAGATAACTATACTTAGATTTTATCTAAATATTATAAAAGTTTCAAAGAAATATTTTTGTTAATGAAAATTAATTTTGTAGGTTAAGATATTTAGTATAAGAGGATAAGACTATTGTTAACTATTTAAAGTAAAGAAAACTATATTTTGAAATATTAAGAATCTTAAAAATTTAGTTGAGAAGAAAACATTGGGATTCAATGATGTAAAAACTATGAATTACATATAAAGTAAAGAATATTTTAAAATTTCAAATTTAGGAAATGAATAGTGAAGTTCAAAATTATTAACAGGCTATCCATATATAGTAATCCTCACTTCAAAAAAAAAGAAAAAGAAAAGAATTGAAAAATAATCCCTAAAAAGAAAAGAAAAATATATAGGATTGAAAAACAATCCAAAAGAAAAAAAAGTAAGTGAAGAGAAGCTTGAAGAGATGCCTTATCAAAATTGGCTTCACTTGGATTAACCTAAAAGGAAAACTAAAAACATTTTTGAACTTATAATTATGACTAGTTTCTTTACTAGTAGTATCCTCATGAAGTTCCTATCTTATGAATATTCTAAGTGAATTGATATTGCAACATATAGTCATTCTTGAATTGAATAGAAGACTAGAACTCTTAGACTAGATAGCCTTACACCTTCAGAATTAATCTAATTACTTAAAAATCTTTCTAAGAATTCTTGCTATGATATTTATTTAAATCAAGTATTTATGAATTAAAACTTTACCACAATGAATCATAACTTTTATGTAGTACTAAAGATTACTTGAGAACATGTAATAGTTAAGTTTGGAGGATTTTGACCCAAAGAAAAAATGTAAATATTTTCATGCCTATTTTATATTGATTTTGATGATATTGCACTTTAAAGAAGGGTATTTTTGGTGTTTTTCAGCAGGTATGTTGATTTATGAAAAACAGAGCAAAAATATTCAATAAGCATCGAATTTGGAGTAAAAAGGACCAAATTATGAAAATTTGATCTAGGGCGCCGACGACGAGGTTGATGGCACCAACGGTGTATTTTTCCCGAGAGTTCATAATATATTACAAGGGAGCCCACCGACGATGAGATCGAGGCCGCCGACAATGGGGCTTATTCAGAAGGGGTCCAAGGCTAAGTATTCTAGAAGGCCGCCGATGGCGAACTCGAGGCCACCGACGGTGGGATCGACGATTCTTTCATGAAATACATCGAATGTGGAAGATTTTTGAAGGGGTGCTTGTAAAACTTTTGGAAACTCTTCAACTATTTCAAAAGGAACAATTTGGGGCCGAAAAAAGGGTCTACTAGCGTCCATTTGTGTCCACCACATGTCATTCTAATCCATTAGAGAGTCAAGTGTGTGAGTCTAGTGAGTCCATATAGTGTTTCTAGTGTTAAATTAGTGAGTTTAGATAGTGAAATTTGTAAAGAATTCTACGAGAGATTGTAAGAGTGGAAGGGAAGTGAGAGATCTCTTCTTCATTATCGTTTCGAAGGAGAATTCTGCGTACTGTAAAGAAAGGAAGAGATTCAGAGGAACTTCAAGGAGTTTGCTTGGGGAGAAATTTAAGAAAAGTTGTGTTTATTTACTTTAGTTTGTAGAACTTTACTTTTATATATGAAATCCAAGTTTTATTGCATCCTCTCCATGAAATCTGAGTATGTTTTGATATTTTTGTGAAATGGTAAATTAAATTAGTGTGCCATAAAATTTTAAAGAAGTTATGATAATTTTTTACTTAAATCTTAATTTATTTTCAATCTCGCCAATTAATTAGTTAAAATATGTTAAGTTTAACAACATAGTAAAGATTACATTCGAGATTCAGGGAGGTCAAAGTCCTTGTAAGTAGGGTGTAAATAAATTGTGAAATAATATTCATCGGACGTAGAATTGGAGATTTTAGAGTTACAGGCTAAAATCCTCAATTCAATCCTATCGTCGGAGCTCCTAAGTGAGAGTCAGTATCCACCCAGCCTAGGCGCAGATTCAGTAACCAAGCGTAGGATTAGTCAATGTTCTTTATGCCTAGACCAAAGTGTAAATAATAGATATGCTCTTATTTGGCATAACACCATTTTAAATTAATTTTAATTATCCTTTCACTTAAATATCATAACAAAGGAGAATGATTTATGCTTATATATTTGAACTTAGCTTTATTAGTAGAATTAGTTATTTGTTAGTAGAACTAGTTTATTAAAACTGAAAATTATTGTCGATTGCATATTAGTGACAGATAGGCAATTTTGATTTCGAAGTTGTGATTCTGAATTGATTTCTATATTCCTAGTTCTTAGCCTCTAAAATATTCACTGTGGGATCGATATCCAGTACTCCGCTAGAGCCCTGTATTACTTGAGCGATACGTATACTTGCATTAATAGTAACTCTACGATTAAAGAATATATTATATACTTGTTACAAAAAAAAATTAAAATTACGCTAAGTGTCCACAGTGGTACTCAAGTCAGCTACCACTATGTAGCTTACAGACGGTAAGGCTGCAAACTCTCTAAATCTGGATCTAGCTGGAAATGAACCAGAATCTTGCTCTCATCCATCCTTCTGAAGGTGATGGAGATCCGCTGGTAAGGAAACCCATGTATGTACTGCTTTGCCACATCTGCGCCGTTTTCTTGTAGCACGAGGACAGAGCCCACCGCTAGAGGTATCTCTAATGGCCCTCAGAATTCTCCGGGGCCGACTCTCTGGTGTTCTGTCCCGAATATGATATTGAATTAATTATTGAAAGAAACGGTACAAAAGGGCCTTACGAAGTCATGATGGTCCATGTGAGGTGGAATGTAGTCTCCCCCTTCCTAAATGTTGATAATACAACTATTCAGTATGCAGTCAGCGGGTAACCCTCCCCAAGACACCATCCTCCCCTTGCCTATCATTTTCTTGATTAAAATCGGCATTGTGTCTACTTCATCATAGCAGAGTATCCCTAGAGGGTTTCATTTCCTATCATCAGTAAATTTATAACAACATCTGAACTGAATCGTAATCCTCCCCTTGCCTCGCTTCTGTTTCTGTGGCTCGGAAAGTCTTCCTCTGTAGTCATCCTAGACAGCCCTGATCTCTGGGATTGAAGACACAATCCACAATCTCACTCTGCTCGTAGTAAGAGATCACATCAGTATGTAATTCTAATCCCTCCAGGATATTGACATACTTGCCTTGAATCCTCTGAAAATATTCAAAATCCTGTCTTCGCATTCTCTGGATCATCTCCAATGCATGCTGCGAGATCATCAGGAACTGTCGAGGTTCAGTGACGTACTGTGGGATGTACAGCTCTAAGCCGGAATGCTCTCCTGCAATTGTCACTACCTCAAGTATGAGCTCTATCGTGACCTCCTTAGGATTACCTCTGCAATGGCATTCTTAAGGCCTGGCCTCCTCGGGCCAATTGCAGTGATCATAGGAATTTCTTCTTTGTTATGCTCTTCTGTCAATTTCTTTAACATTCTATGAATACTTGACAGTTCTTGTTTCTTCTTTGAGTCGGGGTCAAAGTGGCTCTCCTCACCCACTGGATGTCGATAGGGATGAACTGACAAGCTTGCCTCCTACTACGGTTATTACTGATTTCATTCTGTTGTCTTCAATCACATCAATCTTCCTCTTCTTGTCTGCAATGTGTTCACCTTTCTCACTGAGCTTCATTAATGTCTTTCCACGGGGCTCCCCGAGGTCTACAGTAGTCCAAGAAGTTTCTTCATATTCTAGCTTTGTCCGAACAAAATTTGAGTCAACCTCGATCACAGCACCAACCTTCAATTCCTCTTCATTAAGTGCAAGAATTACATCATCTCTAAAGGAAAAGACCAGCCTCCCTCTCAACATCTTCCTGCGAGAACAAGGAAGAGATCAGGGGCCAAACCTAAAAGAACGAGAACAATAAGCATTTTTAAATTTTATTGTACTTTCTTTTATACATTTCTACACAATTATTTTATTTTGAAATTTTATTAAGAAAGGTAAAGATTTTATTTGGAGTTTTGAATTTGCAACAAGTTTCGATTTTATTTCATTCAAGAAAATTTCTTTTGTATTTGGGTTTTAAATATTTTTTTTTAATTATTATTTTGGGTTCGAACCCAGTTCCACACAATTATCACGTTTGTGCTTCTACGAGCGAAACTTTGTTTCTAAAGTCTGCTCTTCGAAACATCACGTCTCGTAACACTTCTTTAGATATCGTCCGTTGATAGGAAGCATTGGTCGCTCTCCACGGCAATCCACGAGTTGGTAAGAGCCTCCTGAGTAGACTTTCTTGACTACAAATGGTCCCTCCCAAGTTGGTTCACAATTACCCCCTATCTTGCAGTGTGCAAGAATATGTCTTCTGAGAACTAGAACTGATTCACCAACTTTGAAAGTTCTTGGGCGGACCAGTTTGTCGTGTGCCTGAATCATCTTAGCTTGATATAACTCTAAATTTTGCTGAGCTGAGAGTCGTATTCCTTCCAAGCTTTCCAATTCTTCCAATCATAATCTGGTGTTCTCTTCTGTAGTGATCTTATTTGTGACTGCAATTCTGAGCGACAAAAGCTGAACCTCCAAGGGCAAGATGGCTTCGGACCGTACACTAGAGTGTAAGGCATAGACTAAGTAGGTTTTCTGAAAGTTTTCATATAGGCCCATAAAGCTTCTAATAATTGCTCATGCCAATTTTTTTTGTTGTCGTCCAAAGTTTTCTTTAGGATGTCGACGAGATTTTTATTAAAAGCCTCAGCCAAGTCTTTTGCTCTTGAGTAGTAGATCGTCGAATAGTGCCAATCTATCCCGTGTCTTTTGACAAAATTGTTAATCTTCGTGCTTTTAAACGCAGACCCATTATCTGAGATAATTCTGTGCGGTACCCCAAAATGGTAGATAACTTGATTCTTGAAAAATATTAACACTTGATGTGCCTTCACTTCTTTGAGCGGTACTACTTCTGCCCACTTTGAAAAGTAATTTGTTGCTGCAAGGATGAAACGATGTCCTCTTGAAGAAGGTGGTTCTATTAGGCCCACGATATCTGTGCCCCAACATTCAAATGGCCATAACATGATTGTCGGATGTAGCACATTTGGAGGTTGATGTAAAATCACTCCGTACACTTGGCACCGGTGACAACTTTTGGCAACTTTCATGCAATTGGTCATCTTTGAGGGCCAGTAGTACCCTAATCTCTTAATTTTTATTTTCATCTTTGGACCCGACTAATGAGCGGCATAAAGTCCTGAGTGTACCTCTTTAACAATCTCTCGAGCCTCGGACACACTCATGCACCTTAGCCATATCTTATCGAAAGACCTTCTGTATAAGGTATTGTTTATTAAGACGTATGATAGAGTTCTTTTCTTGATCTGATGGGCTACTGACTGATCATCTGGTAGGTTTCCTGTTTACAAATATTCTATTAATGGCTGCTGCCAATCTTCTATAGTTTCTGCCACTGCTGCAACTGTCTCTTCATATTCCAGTCTGCACAATGTGTCTATGTCAATTTGCGATAGGACCTGTCGTCCCTGCATTGTCACTTCAACTGATTCTTCCTGTAAACATGTGAACTCTTTTGCAAGTTGGGCCAAGCATCTGCAAGGGCATTTTCTTTTCTGGGAATCTTGTATATCGTCGCATTCGGAATCTGCTCTAGAACCTTCATTGTATACTGAAAATACTGATCGAGTCTAGGCTTAAGAATTATTTACTGTCCAGCGACCTGCTATATGATCAACTGTGAATCACCTTAAATGTTGATATCCATTATACCCATATGAATGGCTAACTCCAGTCCAGTTATAAGAGCTTCATATTCCACTTCATTATTCACACATGGTTCTGTCAAATGGTAGGAGTACCTTAACATCCCCCGCTCTGGTGTTATTTAGTCCAATTCCTACCTTACCGGGCACTATCGTTTGCAATTCTTCGTCTCGTTGTGTTGATGATGCTCCATCGAAGTAAAATTCCCAATATTGATCATCAAGGTCTTCTAAGCTCAATATCTGTTCATCTGACAAATCATCATTGAGAGGCGATTCTGCCAGTAAAGGGTGTGCTATGAGGAAGTCTGCTAGGACTTGTCCCTTTACGACACAAAGTGGAATGAAAATTATATCAGATTGCTATAGTATCATTGACCACCTAGCAAGTCTACTGGAAAGCGTCGGGAGATTCATCAAATATTGCAATGGATTAAATTTTGAAATAAGGTTAACCTTATGAGAAAGCATGTAATGTCTGAGTTTTTGAGCGGTGATCTGGGCCAAACAATGCTTCTCAATAGGAGGATACTTTACCTCCATTGGAATTAGATGACAACTTAAGTAGTAAAGAGTGTTTTCTTTACCCTCATCATTAACCTTGGCTAGCAGGGCTCTGAGGGAGTCATCTAAAGCCGCGGTATAAAGTATCAACGGTTGACCCGATATTGGGGCTGCTAATACAGGTGGTGTCATTAAATATTGTTTGATGTCCTCGAAAGCATGTTGACATTTAGAGTCCCAAGTAAACTTGGTTTCCTTCTTTACCAAAGCAGAAAAAAGATGACACCTTCCTGAAAAATTATAAATAAAGCATCGAAGATATGCCAACTTCCTTTGAAAGGATCGTAATTGTTTTAAAGTTTTGGGAGGCGGCATTTCTAAGATAGCTTTAATCTTTTCCGGATCGATTTCAATTCCGTGATGCAAAACAACAAATCCTAAGAATTTCTAGGAGGTAACACCGAAGGCGCATTTCAGGGGATTAATCTTAAGGTTAAATTGTCTTAATCGCTCGAAAAAATTCTTAAAGCATACCGTGATCTTCTTTCAATTTGCTCTTGACAACCATATCATTCACGTAGCACTTAACTTGGTTTTGAATGAGATCATAAAAAATCCTCTTCATTGCTCTCTAGTATGTTACTCCTGTGTTCTTTAATCTGAAAGTCATCTCTGTGTAGCAGTATACCCCGATTGGTGTTCTGAATGCTGTGAACTTTTTGTCTTCTGGTGCCATCTTTATCTGATTGTATCTCAATGATCCATCCATGAAAGAGAAGACTTCATGCATCGAAGCGATGTCGATCATTAACTCTGGAATTGGTAGTGGGAATTCATCCTTTAGGCATGCTTTGCTCAAATCTTTGAAATCCACGAGATTCTGATCTGACCGTTCTTCTTTCTAACTAGTACCTGAACCACACTAAATATATGCGTACTAAAAATTCAATCCCGGCAACGGTGCCAAAAACATGACCCGTAATTCGCTGGTGACAAATATAATAATTAATGCTTTCAAATATATGTAATATATAATAATAGCGGCTAGTCTATATAAATATAATTTTATCGAATATATTTTACACATTAGGTGTCCTACGCAAGTATACATATTGTATCAAGTATTATATGGCTTTGAAACAAAGACCCCAGTATCAATCCCACGAGGAGTGAGTTATGGATTTTTAAATATTTTAATTTTATTTTTAAGTATTTCTTTTATAGTTATAAATTTGATATTTTTAATTTACTAGATGCAATAATAAAGCAGTAATGAAATGATTGATGTAAATAGCAATAAGAAAACAACTTTCTTCCTTTCAATTAATCCAAGATTTTCTAAGATAATGATAATATTCATGGAGAATATAAATTTATGGTATTTTGCCAAATAGAAGCATTCATATTCTTTACCCTTTGATCCAGGTGTAAAGAACATTGGTTAGCCTATAGATCAGGTCCGGATGTATTGTTAGTAGAATAGGTTAATCTAGACTCACACTACTAGATGTCCAAGGGTGGCTATGGTCGGCCCTACTAGAGACCATTTCCTTCTCTATAAACCAAATCACAAGAATTTAGTCTGTAACTCTAAAAACTTATTAATTCTACGCCCATTATATAATATCTTCTTATTTATTTGCAATTCACCTTGAATAACCAGCACAAGGCCTTTGACTACCCAAGGATTAATGTGATATCTACTAGTTAAGAATTTATCTCCTTCTAAGTATCAAAACTCTTCAACAGATTTTAACAATTTAAATGGCCAATTTAAATAGTAAATTAAGAGCCGGTATTAATGTCATCATAATGTTTTAAAATATAAATAATTTTTAATTCTCCAACTAATTTTATATTATCTTATTTATCTTTTCATAATTGAAAGGAGAAAGTAAACTAACTACTCAGAACACATTGAATTTAAACAACAAAACATGATAATGAAACTTTGAATAAAATCACAAATACTTATCTCAAGTGTTTCTCCTACTGAACCTCTGAACTCTTCTGACATTAAAGCAAATAAACTTCAAAAGAACCAACTCTTTAGACTCTAAATACAAACTCTAAATAAAATAACTAAATAATTTATGAAGGATAGTAAAATGTGGCCCTAAAGTATCTCTCTAATTCTAACTCTAGATGGGGCTCTAGATAGGGGGTGATTTTTTCTGAAGGAGTACCCTCCTATTTATAGGCTTCAAGGGTTGCCTCAAGGCACCTCTTCAAAATGTGTCCACATTCAATGAATCTTCTAGAAGGTGTGTCTGGTGCCTAGGCGCCGGACTCTGCGTCCAGTTCTTCGCACCTCTTCACTTTGGATCACACCTCTTTGCGATTAAAACAGTTTCCAAGCGTCCCACTACATTGTATCACATGTCCTATAAAACAGGAACAACTACCAGTCTCCTAGAAGGTCCAATAACTGCTAACACCGTTAAAATAACAGTCCAAAAGTTGTCAAAAATCTTGACAGATCCCGTATCGACCTGGCGCTTAGGCGCCGGATTCTGGCGCCTAGGCTCCAGACCAATAATTTTGACAATTTTGCATTTTGGCTTCATTTTTGCTCCTTTTTGCTCCTTTTTGATCCTTTTTTACTTTTTTTCCTTATTTAACATTTTTCCATCACCTATATCCAAAAACACAAAATTACCTTTCATTAAAGCATAATATCCTTAAAATTTTGATAAAAATCAGGGCATAAAAATGGGTATTTTTTTCATGGATCAAAATCCCCCAAACTTAAACGTTACATGTCCTCAAGGAATCCTTTTTACTATATAAAATGTATAACATTTGGAATTAAAGATAAATATTTAAGACTCCTTGTAATTTTTGATCTTATAAAGGCTTTAGTAAATCATTAACCAAATTTCACAAACTAAGTTTAATTTTAAGAATTTAAAAAATATTTAACTACCAAATCATAAGACTTTAAAAAATTTTCATTCATTTCGAAAATAATAGAAGTTTATTATATTAAGATCACATAGATTATTTACAATAAAAAGATTTTCATGAAAAGTCTTTCCTAAATAAAGATTCATTTATAAAAATTAAGTAAAATATGTAACTAGTTTTCTTCATATAAGATAATTTAAGTGAAGCCAATTTCTGATTAGGCATATCCTTAAGCTTCTCCTCTTATTTTCTTTTCTTCTTCTTTTTTTTTTCACAGTGAGGATTATTGTATCTAGATAGCCTGTGAATGATTTTGAACTTCACTATCCTTAACTTATATTTTCAAACTTTTACATTTTCACTTAATTATTATAACATGAACAGAATTTCAAAAAAGCTTTCAATCTTTTCTTTTTCAGGTTATAATTTTTAATTTCTTAATACTTCTAAAATTCAATTATTTCTATTATGAATAGAAAAATTTCTTAATCTTATTCTTCTTTAAGTTAAATAATTCTATTCTTAAAATCAATCAAAGTTATTAAAATTTTGGTTAAGTCCACTAAATTATTTATAATTTCAAAAATTTAAGTGATCTTAAATAGATTCTTCATTCCTTATGTTATGTTAAGATTTTTTCTTTAGAAAATATTAGTTTATTAAGGACAAAGAAAATTTAAATTTGCATGTATTTTTCCTTCCCCCAAACTTAACTTTTGGTATATCATAAAAAAAATAAAGTATGAGAGAAAGAAATGTATAATTTAAAAAGGAATTTTATAAGCATGTAAACAAAAATTCTAGAAAGAAATATAATTTACTTCTACACGTGCTTTTTATGAATATTACAGAAATAATGAAACATATAAAAGTAAGCAGGCTTAAATTTTTTTTTTTTTTTTAAATTTTTATAGCAGTAGTTGAATTAAATAACTATATTACTAACAGAAATAGAATAACATTACTAACTATTCTAGAATACTAAGCAGTAGGCTGAAACAAAAATGAACACAAATTCATTCAAATTTCGATACGAAACTAAATATCTAAAACAGTCTCAACATCAAACAATTCATACAAAGTCTCATAAACAAATCTAAACTAGCAAACATCAAACAACAATCAGTACTAGCAAACAAAAACTAAACTAACAAAAGACTCAACACATCTCAGAGGTAAATCAGGCTACTAATCACTGTCTGTAGCCTTGTCATCGTCATCACCAAAAGAAAACTCCACATCCTTAGGATCAACATATGGTGAAAATCTACGACAGATGGGAAACTGAATATCATGCTCACCCTTCAAGAATCTAACTAAAGACTATGAATACTCAGCATCATACACACTCTTCATCTGGGTGTAATCAGATAGGTGATCAATTTTCTTATCCATAGTATCAACTCTGCAGTGAGTTAGAAATAACTCATTCCGCTCGCTCCGAAAATTGATCATGCATCGATTCCCAAAAACTAGACGGTGGCTCAGCAGTAAAAGTAGAAGGTATGGAACTGGAAGCTCTACCTGGTGTAGGTGCAGAAGTAGAAGGGGCTGTAGATCTCTTCCCACGATAACGATCATAGATACTAACACTCTCCTGCCCAATTGGCTTGGTAGACTTCAGCTTCTCCTCAAAAATATCAGCAGTGACTCCATTGTTCACACATAAAGTATAAATCAGAGATGGGAATCCTAGTCCTACAGAAGTACTGGATCTAGCAGTAGACTCCACGGAATCACAAATAATACTGTCGACATCTATCGGCTTCCTCTCCTGAATGCAGTAGTTTAAGATAGCTCGATCTCTAGTCACTTTGCTCAGGTGGTTGGAAGTTATAAGTCTTGCAGAAATAAAGTAATTCCATGCCTTTGAAATACCATTAAACTTAGAAGATTAGAAATTTACCCGTTTATCGTTCCGGATCTTCCAAGCTCCAGTGCCGTCAGTCAAATAAGCAATAATCATCTCAAGATCTCCCTTAGATGGAGATAATCCAGAATAGTGGCACTCGATGGTAGGTGGCAATCCATAAAAAGCATTGATCCTTTCCAGAGTAAATCCTACTCCAACACCTCTGACGAAGACTTCATAGTCTTCCGCATCCAAAAATTTAGCATAAAATTCACGCATGACTGGAATAACAGCAACAACGGTGAAATAAAAGAGTCATTGCCAGTTGTGCGTAATGATTGTGTTCTCAATCATTCCACCGGGATTGTAAAAGCTTCGCTCTGAGATAAATTTTCTGGACGTCACAAATTCGTGATATTGAAAATGCACTACCGCAGTCGCAAACTTGCTACTGTCAAAATTTTCTCGTTCCTTTCATCGCTTAGATTTCAGTGCCATCTAAATGTGAAAGAAAACATAAATAAATTATGGAATCAAAGATTTAAACTCTTTTTAAGCCTAAGAAACTTAAAATGAGCTTAAAAATTCATGGAGAAACACTAAAAATCAAAATTTTTCTCAAAATATCGATTTTTAGCCAAAAATAGGAAAAACTATGGTGAAAATAAAAAATAAATGGATTAGAGTGTAGATCTGACCTTGAGATGAAGAAATCAAGTGATTTCGGGCTCAAAATCTTGATGTTTTGACCTCAAAATGGATTTAGAAGGTGGGTTTTCGCCAAAAAGAGGAAGGAGATGAAGCTCAGGCGTCAAAAATGGCTAATGGGGGTTTAAATGGTGATTTTCAGGTAAGCATGCCGAACCGGCGCCTAGGCGTCGAATTCTGGCACCTAAGCGCCAGACTCGCCTTTCCAAAAAATCACTTTAAAAATTTTATTTTCCACCAAAATTCATAAATTAAACTTCTAATTACTCATATAAGAGTATTTCTTCAGTTTTCATCTTCCAAAATATTTTCCAAAAATTTTAAAAATTAAAAATTAAATCCACAAATTAAACACAAGTTTAAATCAAACACTTCTAATTCCATTCATGATTTTCAATTTCGGGCTCAATATAATTCAGATAAGTATCATAACATGATTCAAGTTCTAACAACAATCAAACAACACAAATATGAAAGCAAATACAACACACATTGAACATGAAAGAAAACACACAAACAAACACAATCGATTCACTAAATCGATACAACGACGCTAGATAAATCACAATCTCACCACATCACTATCTAATTCCCATTATCTTGGCAAGGAAAACTATTCAGTCCACTTGGAAAGAATGCTAATGCTCTCAGAAAATCCGTAGTCATTTTCTCGTCGATCCAATTGTTCTTCGCATGCATCTCCACTTGAGCATCTTGATAAGCCGCTAGATGATCAAATTAAAGTTTTGCCTGCCATTCTAGATGTTCAATTTGATGAAACATCTCATGAAGGTGATCTCCAATGCTTTTAAATTCTGCTTCAAACTTATCTAGACGACTAGAAATTTTCTCCAAACTTACAGCGATGAAACCATTGAAGTAAAGTTGAGGATCCTTTGAAACCTTGTCTCTAGCCTCTTCTCCAAGATTTCGCCTCTCCATTTCTTCAAAACTTGTCTCTAATCTCTCAAGAATGGAGTGTATGGGTCGAAATAATGATTGCATAGGGATTAGGGACAAGGATAGGGTAATTTATAAGAGAAAATCGTGTGAAAAACTGAAGATTTTTTGTTTTGACACGATCCAGTAACTGTGGCGCTTAGGCGCCAAATCTGGCGCCTAGGCATCTGACCCATCGACACATAGTTTACTCTGGCGCCTAGGCGCCAAATCTGGCACCTAGGCGCCAAATCTGGCACCTAGGCGCCAAATCTGGCACCTAGGCGCCAGAACCATGTTCGACTCCATTTCGCCTAACGTCAAATTTCAAAGTTTCTTTCTCCAAAATAGGTAATTTAGAATGGTAAGATCAAAATAGAATCAGTAACACAAATTATAAGCAATCATAATGAAGGTTAACTTGTTCTCCTTTTTACTCATATATGAAATAGAGTGATCCAATGTCTAAGCTTTATATATTTCGAGAGAGTTTTCAGCTTAAGTCAATAAAGACTTGTTAGTATCAAATTTTCTAAAGTAATATAAAATTAAACAAGATCGAGGCATAACCTTACTTTAAAAATATAAAAACACACAAAACAACGAATAACTATGGGTTGTCTCCCACAAAGCGCTTGGTTTAACGTCGTCAGCCCAACCTAATTAAGTTTTTAATCAGGTAGACTCAACTCATAATCCTCTTTATAAATCTTTTAAAATCTCCCAAATAAGGCTTCAGTCTTAATCCATTAATTTTAAAAATTTTTCCCGTTTTGGGATCTTTAATATCCACAGCTCCATAAAGCTATAATTTTTCAATTATATACGGTCCTATCCATTTTGATCTTAATTTTCGAGGAAAAAGTCTTAAACGAGTATTAAATAATAATACTTCTTGTCTAGGCTCAAATATTTTTCCTGAAATCTTTTTATCATGTAATATTTTCACTTTCTTTTTATAATTCCTTTCATTTTCATATGATTCATTTCTTATTTCATCCATCTCATTTAATTGCAATAATCGTTTTTCTCCTGTAGTATTCAAATCAAAATTAAACTCCTTTATCGACCAATAAGCTTTATGTTCAAGTTCAATAGGTAAAGGAAAATGTTTACCATAAACTAATCAGTAAGGTGACATTCCGATTGGTGTCTTATAAGCTGTTCTTTCAGCCCATAATGCAGAATCAAGTCTATCAACCCAATCAGTTCTTTTAGGATTAACAGTCTTTTCTAAAATTCTTTTAATTTCTCTGTTTGATACTTCAGCCATTCCACTTGTTTGTGGGTGATATGCAGTTGCAATTCTGTCTCTGATTCCAAAATTTTCCAATAATGATTGAATTCTTATATTTCTAAAATGACTTACACCATCTGTGATAATTACCTTAGGCATTCCAAATCATGAAAAAATCTTTTTCTTTAAAAATTTTGAAACACTTTTGGAATCACAGCTAGGTAAAATTACAGCTTCAATCCACTTTGAAACATAATCAACCGCTAATAAAATATAAATCTTTCCAGATGATGGTACAAATGGTCTCATAAATTCTAAACCCCATATATCGAAAATTTTAACTTCCAATATATAGTTTAAAGGCATTTCATCTTTCTTGGATATATTTCCCATCCTTTGACATCGATCACATGTTTTCACATAATGTCTCACATCTTTAAATAAGGTAGGCCAATATAATCATGAATTTAAAATTTTAAATGCAGTTTTATCTACTCCAAAGTGTCCTCCAAATTCGGAATCATGACATTTTTGAATAATAGCATAAGTTTCTTCATAAGGTACACATCTACTAATTACATAATCTCTTCCTAATTTAAATAAATGAGGATCTTCCCAAATATAAGATTTAGCATCATTTTTAAATTTCTTAATAAATTTGTTATCCAATCCATAAGTTAAAATATTGCTAACAAAATAGTTAACTATATCTGCATACCAAGGTGTTTCGTATCCTTGAATAACATACAAATGTTCATCAAGAAATTTCTCATTTATATTTTCTTCAGTAATAACATCATTCTTAATTCCAGATAAATGATCAGCAATTTGGTTGTCCGTTCCTTTTCTATCCACTATTTGAAAATCAAATTCTTATAGAAGTAAAATCCATCTTATCAGTCTAGGTTTAGTATCTTTTTTCAACATTAAATATTTAATAGCGGAATGATCAGTATGAACTATGCATTTGGTACCAAGAAGATAAGGTCTAAATTTATCAAAAAGCATATACTATAACTAAAAGCTCTTTCTCAGTAGTAGTGTAATTTCTTTGAGTTTCTGTAAAAGTTTTACTAGCATAATATATAACTTTGAAAATTTTATCATATTTTTGTCCCAATACAGCTCCAATTGCAAAATCACTTGCATCGCACATTAATTCAAAAGGTTTTTTCTAATTAGGTGCAATAATTATAGGTGCAGTTATTAATTTTTCTTTTAAAATATTGAAAGCATTAACACATCTTCATTAAATTTAAATTTAGCTTCTTTTTCCAATAAATGACAAAGAGGTTTAGCAATTTTAGAAAAATCCTTTATATATCTTCTATAAAATCCAGCATGACCTAGAAAACTTTTCACATCTGTAACAGTATTAGGGGGTTGCAGTTCAACAATAATTTTTACTTTTGCTTGATCAACTTCCATCCATTTTTGTGAAACTTTATGACCAAGTACAATGCCTTCTGTGACCATAAATTGACATTTTTCCCAATTAAAAACTATATTTATTTCTTCACATCTTTTCAGAACTTTAAAAATATTTCCAAACAAGACTCAAAAGAAGTTCCAAAAACTGAAAAATTGTCCATGAATACTTCAATTCCTTTATCAATCAAATCACAAAATATTGACATCATACATCTTTGAAAAGTTGCAGGTGCAATACATAAACAAAAAGACATTCTTCTAAAGACAAATGTTCCATAAGGACTTGTAAATGTTGTTTTCTCTTGGTCCTCAGGAGCGATAAGTAATTGATGATAACCAAAATATCCATCCAGAAAACAGAAATATGAGTGTCTAGCTAATTTTTCAAGCATTTTATCCAAGGAAGGTAAAGGAAAATGATCATTTCTAGTGGCGTCATTTAACTTCCGATAATCAATACAAATTCTCCATCCAGTAACTTGTCTTGTATGAATTAGTTTATTTTTATCATTGACGGTGACAGTCACTCCTCCTTTCTTCGGAACACAATAAATAGGACTTACCCATTGGCTATCTGAAATAGGATAAATAATTCCAGCATCTAACTATTTTAAATTTTCTTTTTTAACAACCTATTTCATGATAGGATTTAATCTTCTTTGCGGTTTAATAGTAGGTTTAAAATTTTCTTCCATTAAAATTCTATCCATACAAATGGAAGGGCTTATTCCACTTATATCAGCAATAGTCCAACCAAAAGCTTTCTTATAATTCTTTAACACTCCTATTAAATTTTCTTCTTGATCTAAACTTAGCTCAGAAGAAATAATAACAGGTAAAGTTAATGAATTTTCAAGAAATGCATACTTTAAATGTGAAGGTAACATTTTTAATTCCAGTTCAGGGACTTTTTTAATTGAGGGTAAAAATATATCATTTTGAGTTTTGTCTAAAATTTCCCAGTTATCTTTAATATAATGTGTTTCTTTAAGTAATTCTTCTTCTTTTAGTTCTTCATTTTCATCAGTTAAAAATTAAATTTCTTCTTCAAGAATGATTTTAGATTTTTCTCGATAGTGTTTTTCAATTATAAAATCAAAAATATCCATTCGATAACATTTTTCTTTGTCAGGGTACTTCATCGATTTAAGAACATTGAATTTAATCTCTTGATCATTAACTCTCATAGTTAATTCTCCTTTTTCACATCAATAATAACTCGTCCGGTAGCTAGAAAAGGTCTCTCTAAAATAATTAGTATTTCTTTATCTTCTTCCATATCAAGTACAATGAAATCTACAGGGAAGATAAATTTATCTACTTTAACAAGTACATCCTCTATAACTCCTTTAGGGTAAGTGATAGATCTATCAGCTAACTGAAGGGTTACAGTGGTGGGAGTAATCTCTCCTAAACTCAACCTTCGATAAATAGAAAAAGGCATGAGAATAATACTTGCTCCTAAATCACATAAAGCTTTTCCACAATATTTTTCTCCAATAGCACAAGGTATAGTAAAACTTCTTGGATTTTTAAGTTTCTGAGGTAATTTATTTTGAATTATTGCACTACATTCTTCACTTAATGCAACAGTTTCAAAGACTTCAATTTTTTTTCTTACTTAATATATCCTTCATAAATTTTGCATAAGTTGGCATATGTTCCAAAGCTTCAGTAAAAGGTATGTTTATAGTAAGTTTCTTAAAAATTTCAAAGAACATAGAAAATTGATGATTAAGCTTCTGCAGTTTTAATCTTTGAGGAAAAGGTGGTAATGGTTTTTCAACTTCAACATTAATAGAAATATTAGTTTGATCTTGATTAGGAGATGGAGCTACTTTAGGTTTTTCAATCTCTTCAACCTCAATCTCTTTTTCAATTTTATTCTACATTCTTTCTTTTAATTCCTTTCCACTTCTAAGTTGTACAGCTTTAACATGTTCATGTTTTTTTCCAGTTTCTTTTGGATTAATTTTAACATTACTAGGAAGTGTTCCTAAAGGTCTGTAATTAATTAAATTAGCGATTTGTCCCATTTGATTCTCAATATTACGAATAGCAGTATTTTGATTTTGTAATTGATTACTCATTTGTAAAATTAATTCTTCTATTGATAACTTTTTCTGTTGATTATTAAATCCTAATGGTTTATAATTTGAATTTACTTGATTATTCTAATTTCCAGTTGGATGGGATTGATTATTACCCTATTGTTGTTGTTAATTATTCCACTTAAAGATTTAATTAAGGGTTAAAATTTTAATTACCTTTAAGCCCTTTTAAGCTTATTTATTTCATAACTCACTAAATTGAGCTCAAATGAATTTGAAATTTTTATGTCACCTCACTCACATGTCAATTAAGACATTAGAGGAGAAAATGTGATTTTTCTAAAATTAATTTATTTATATAATTATTTTTAGTAGAAAATAGGGGTTTTCAAAGAAAATTCAACAACATGACCAACGAAAGGTTTCTATCCTTAAGAAAATTATAGTATGTTCCTAATGACTAGAGGACCACTTGAACTAATTTTGGTGTTTTTTTGAATAATATTTTATTTATTATAATTATTTTGAGTTTTAGAGTATTAATAAATTATAAAATAAAATTAAAGTTGAAAAATAGATTTTATATTTTTTTTGAATCTCTCTGACCTCAAGGAGTTCAGAGAAATAAATTTTATAATTTTTTGATTTTTATTTGATTTATTGGAATTATTTTAGTGAAAAAGGTTAAAAACCCATTTTTTTAATATTAAAAAAAATACATCAAGCCTTTAAAATTTAATATCTCACCCTAGGGACTTAGGAAAAATATTTGGTTTGTTCCTAAGTGATTAGGAATCAAAATATGACATTTTTATGAATTTTAATATTTTTATGATTTTTATTATTTTTTTAATTATTAAAATATTAAAATAATATGAAAAATCAACTTTTTTAGAAAATTCCAATTTTAATTTTCCTAAACTCCCCTGATATCAGGGAAGCCCCAAAACCATTTTTGTGAATTTTTTAAAAGTATTTTTGGAGTTACGAATTTTTAAAGTTCCATTTTGCTTATGAGACTTAATTATTCCATTTGATAGGGTTAATCAAGTCCAATTGATTTCAAATTTTTATGTGAGTTCTCTCTGATCCTGAAGATCTGTGGAGAATTGTTTTCAAGTCAATTTGATGTGTGGTTAACCTTAATTAATTCAAATTCAATTTTAGGGGTTTAGGCCAATTAAGGTTATTATGAATGAATTAACTCAAAATATATTTTTCATAGGGTTCTCAGGTCCTAAGGAACACCAAATTTTCATCGAATTTATTTCACAACATGCTAATTATTAGAATTAAAATACCTAAAACAGTGACATGAAATTGAAAATTCAATAACTTTTCACAGAGATGGCCTCTGACCTCGAAAAATTCAGGGAATGTTTCCAAGATCAGAGGCTTCAAAAGCCCTATGGTCTCATGCCATGGTGAATTTTCTATGCAAATGAAGAATCAAAATACTGAAATCAGTAAATAAATTATTAAAAATAAAATACTCATCCAATTAAATTGATTTCTTTTTCACATTATTCTCCTCAATTCATTGAGTAAGAGGGTATTTTTATTTTATTTTTGTGATTTTTCTATGCAAAGATATGGATTTTCGAAGTTCTCGGCATTTAAATAATTCAAAAATACACTATTTATCTACTTATCCACACGGTGCCAGTGCAACATCGGCAGCTCCGAAAGCCCACGCGACGCATTCTCATTCGACGCCGCCATCCAACTCAGTGCTCCGGTGGCCCGCGGTTCATGTAACATTCCCTGGTCCAGCGCAATTTGAACCGTCCGCTCGATACACGCGCGATCCAACGGCTCCCTGTCGGCACTATTTTTAGGTTGTGTGATATTTTGAAAAGGGGGCGCCTAACAGAAGTTGTCGGCGAATTTAAATTTTAAATTTAATTTAAATATATATATAATTTAGAAAGTAGTATTTGACTTTGAAAATAATTTTATATTTGAAAGTTTTAAGATATGAGATTAAACCGATCTCACATCCCGAATAGTTTATATAAACGAGCACCGCACCACAAACCGTGTATCTATCCCTAAGGATAGACACACCGCTCGAGGGTGGGGCTCGATCAAATAAACTAGAAGTTTTGTGACATTCGTTTGGTCCGCGAACCAATTTTATAAGCCGACAAATTCCCCTGCTTAATATGAAAGTATTAAACAGGGTTTATATTACTCGGGTTCTTTAAAATTCCTATAAGGGCAAGCCCCTATAGTTAATTACATCTTAAGTGACGGGAATCACCTAAGAAAACTCTCGATAATAACCAATAATTCTGCTCTCAAGAATTTCAAAGTTTAAGGTTTTCAAAGATCGAATTTTGGAATTTCAATAGGGAATGGATCAAATTTGGAACATTTTGTTTTGTGAATCCAAAGGAAGAAAGGTAGGAGAAATCACCGATTCGAAGTGAACTTCGGTAATTTCCGACTATCCTATTGTTTCGGCTTGAATTTAGGAAAGTCCTAATGTTTATTTAGTATTTCAATCTTGCCAATTTTAATTAATTAGGGCTTATATTTGTATGATAAAATCAAACAAATAGATCTAGAAGATGTGAGGGTTTATTGTCGTATCGGACGACTACCTTGGAATCCTAAGATCGGTTAGGGCTTAATTTGCAATGCAAATGCCTAACGAAGATGTTGAGGATTTATGTTGCACTAAGTAAGCTACCTCGAAGTCCTATGGCTTTGTTGTTTAATTCTAAGAAGGTTTTGCTGAAGTAGGTTCAAGTTTTGCACGACGACGATGGCCGTGTCTGCCCACCATGCTCCAAGCTCCTTGTTGTTGCAGAGGTTTAGTTTTAGAAATCATAAATCGGGGATGAGAAAAGTGTTTTGGTTTAGAGAAGATCTTAATTTCCAAGTGTTTTGTATTTTGATTAAAACAAATCTTAAAGTTGATTATAACGACACCGGTTAAGATCCTGTGGTTCCATCCTTCCGCATCATTATTTTTATCGGATTCACTTAGTTCGGATGAATTTGCTAAACTCAATCGAATGAGTTCCACAATTTCATTTAGACCGTGGGAAATCCCGTTAGCAACACGTAAGTTACATCATCCGAGGTATTCCCGATCATCCAACGAGACGTTTTAATTTAGTTGCAATTGTAGTTTTGTGTTCGTTTGTGATTAAATTTTGAGTTGTTTTATATTTTGAAATGTTGTGGCGGTGAATTTTATCTTGCAATGACTTTTAACTTAGTTTTGGTTTCAGCTTTAGGTACTATCCTAAAGGTGTGGGTTTTCATGCAATGCATTGTTTTATCATGCAAGAAAAGTAAAGTGCATCCGCAATAAAGTAAATTGCAGGGAAGTAAATTGCAAGAAAGTAAATTGCAATAAAATAAAAGCATACCCTGGAGGGTCTTCCCGTCATCCCAAGCTACACTTAAAACACAATTAGAATATTTAAGCAAGTTCCTAGGTAAAGCTAAGGGAAAGGTTATGGTTTTCTACCAAATTCCTAATCCTATGGCTAGTCATCTCCTATGACGTCTAGGTTCTTTGTGTTTTTGTTTGAGGACGATTTTCTTCATCAAAGGACAATTAAATCCAATTGTTCTTATAAATATCCTATCATATTGAGGAAGTGCTTAAGAAGAATCTTAAACATCTTTTCAATATTTTCAGGATTGTTTTAAGTCCAAATGAATTTAATTATATAAATGAATCAATCGTCCGAGGTTTTCAAGTTTTGTTAACTTGCCAGGTGAATTAAGACATTTGAATATCTTATGAGTGAAGTAGCGACTTCATTTAATGTTTCATTTAGGAGTTATAATAATCAAAGCTTTCAAGGGTAAATTAGTATTCAAATGATTTGATTTAAGTTAAAGGGTTTAAATTTGGAATAGTGTTCAAGTTGCTTTATATTTAATTTCTTTTATGTCTTAGGTGATGTTATATTTAATTCAATTTAATTTAATTGAGTTTTAATTTAATTTAATTTAATTTAATTTGATTTGATGTTTAATTAATTTGATTTGATTTAATTTAATTTAATTATTTAATTTAATTTAATTTAATTTAATTTAATTGTTTAATTTTAATTTAATTTAATTTAATTTTATTTAATTTAATTTGATTTAATTTAATTTGTTTAATTATTTAATTTAATCTAATTTAATTTAATTTTAATTTAATTTAATTATTTAATTTAATCTAATTTTAATTTAATTTAATTTAATTTTAATTTAATTTTAATTTAGTTTAATTTTAATTTAGTTTAATTTAGTTTAATTTAATTTAATTTTAATTTACTTTATTTTTAATTTTAATTGAAATTTTAAAAGAGTTTAATAATTCAATTAAGTCTTTTAATGTTTTACATTTGAGTTATCATTTTAATTAAGAGTTAAGTGTTAATGATATAATTAGTTTAGGGATTTTTTAAATTAAAGAATAAATCTCTTCCTAATAAATATCCCTTATTTTAATAATTCCAATTTTATTATTCTTCCAAATTTAATCTATTATTTAATTAAAGTTTAATCATTTTAAAAATTGTTTAATGAGTTTCTACCCTTTAATTATTTAAATTTCAATCATCCAAATCAGATTAAGATCAAATATTTTACTTCTTAATTTTATTAAACCTAAAGTTTTAATTAAGGGTTAAAATTTTAATTACCATTTTGCCCTTCAAGCTTAATAATTTCATAACTCACTAAATTGGGCTTAAATGAACTTGAAATTTTTATGTGACTTCACTCATATATCAATAAAGACATGAGAGGAGAAAATGTGATTTTTCTGTATTTAATTTATTTATATAATTATTTTTGGTGGAAAATAGAGATTTCCAAGGAAAATTTAATAACATGACCAAGGGAAAGTTTCTGTCCTTAAGAAAATTAGGGGACATTCCTAATGACCAGAGAAGCACTTGGACCAATTTTGGTGATTTTTTGAATTATATTATTTTTATTATAATTATTTTGAGTTTTGGAGTGTTAATTAATTTAAAAATAAAATAAATGTTGAAAAATGGGTTTTATATTTTTCAAAAATCTCTCTGATATCAAGGAAACCAGAGAAGCAAATTTTGCAATTTTCTGATTTTTCTATGATTTATTATAATTATTTTAGTGAAAATGCTAGAAAATACATTTTTTTTTAATTTTAAAATTACCCTAGGGCTTTAAAATTCAATATCTCACTAAATAGACCTAAGAAAAATGTGGGATTTGTTCCTAAGTGATTAAAATTTAAAATGTGAAATTTTGGTGAATTTTATTATTTTTGTGATTTTTATTATTTTTTAATTATTAAAAATATTAAAATATTATTAAAAATCAACTTTTTTAGAAAATTGAAATTTTAATTTTCTTAGGTTCCCCTGATATCAGAGAGGCTCCAAAACCAATTTTGTGAATTTTTGAAAAGTATTTTAAAAGTTTAAAATGGCTAAGTGACTTAATCAACCCAATTAGTGGGGCTAACCAAGTCCAATTGACCTCAAATTTTTATGGTGGATTCCTCTAATCCTAAAGGTCAGTGAAGAATTGATTTCAAGTCAATTTGATGCCTGGTTAACTCTAATTAATTAAAGACCTATTTTGGTTGTTTAAGCTAATTAGGGTTGTTTTGAATGAACTAAGCCAAAATCTATTTTTCCTAGGGTTCTCTAGTCATAAGGAACATCACCAAATTTTCCTAGAATTTATTTCACAACATGCTATTTACTGGAATTAAAATACTCAAAATAGTGACCTGAACTTGAAAAATCAAGAACTCTTCATAGGGATGGCCTCTGACTTTGGAAAATTCGGGAATGTTCCCAAATTCGGAGGCTTCAAAAGCCCTATGGTCTCATGCCATGGTGAATTGTATGCATGCATGGAGAATTAAAACAATGCAGAGAGTAAATAAATTATAAAAAATAAAATATTTGATGAAATTAAGTGATTTCTTTTCCACATTATTCTCCTCTCTTCATCGAGCAAGAGGGTATTTTTATTTTATTTTTCCGATTTTTCTACACGAGAGATATGAATTTTTGAAGTTTAGGGAATTAAATAAATCGGAAAATCCCTAATTTTCTACTTATCCGAGTCGGCGCCGGCGCATCCTCGGCAGCTCCGAAGGGCCACGCGGCGCGCTCCCATTCGACGCCGCCACTCGAGTCAGCAGCCCGGGCCCCGCGGTTCTCGTACCGTCTCCTGGTCCGACGCCATCTGAGCCGTCCGTCCGCGCGTGTATTGAATGGACGGCATCCGTTCATCGTTCCCAAGTGTTCTCACCCGAGAGCCGTCCACACTAAATCCCTAAGATCTCACTCGATTCTCAATGGATTTTTACGTTCTTATACTCTATGGATTCGTCTTGAAGAGACGAACACATCTATACGGTTAACATGCATTGAAACTAAAGCATTTGAAATGGAGAATCTCCGAAGCTCGGGATGAAGAGTTAGCTCATACCTTGGCTCGGAGAAGTGTGGCTTCAATCCGAGAGCTGTTGCACCTTCGATTGGGTCCCGACGAAGCTCCGCATGAAGTCTCCCGGTCCGGTGAATTGTCCGGATATGATTTCGACCAAGCCCGATCACAAAGCTTGGAGGTCGGAGCAACTCGGGTGGCCTAGAGATGGGGCTTTTGATGGTGGACACCTTCCCTTGGTCCGGTGAAGGTGTAGAGCCAATCAATTTGGGAATTGGCTCACCGTGGAGAAGTGTCCTGGTTTTGGGTGGAATTTCAACTCCGAAATTGAGCTTACAGAGGAGAAATGGCAGGGGAATTTCACTGGGGATCAAGTGCTCTAAGGGTGGAGGAGGGTCTGGAACAATTTTGGCAGAGTTTTGGCAAGGTTTATGCTTCTCTCTCTTCATGGCCGAGAGGGGTGGAGTTTAAATAGAGCTGGCTGGGGGGCCTCCCAAGGGGAGTTAGGGCTTGGGATCAGCTGCTCTGGTGAGGAGAAGAACAGCCATGGTGACCACTGGGCATGGGGTAGCTCGGCAAGTGAGAATTTCAATGTTGGCTCACATGTGAGCTCTCGGCCATGGTGTTTTCCGGCGGCCTGGTGGCCGGCCGGCCGAGCAATGGTCACCATCTTGGTCAGGTGGGTCAGGGCTGGGGTTTAGTGTAGGCAATTGGCAAATGCCATGTGTAAAGTGGTTGAATTAAAGTAGAATGGGGCATGGCTAGTTTTGAGTCTAAATGGGTCAATCCACCCATTTGGGCTTGGTGCACCCTTCAAGGTGGCTTTGGATGCTGTGGGGGATCAAAGGGATCAGCTGGTTTGGCATGGAGAAGTCTCCATCCAAATATATTTGGATTAAATTTAAGTTTAGGTGAAACATGATTAAGGCTAATGAGCTTTAGGGATTAAGGAAAGCCCCCCTCTTCTTACCCAATATGGCATGGTGGAGTGTCCAAAGCTCTCATGGCTCACATGTGGCTCATGCATGGCTTCATGGCTCACCTTTGGCTTGGCAAAAGTTTGGTCAATTTCATAAAAAAGGATTTTAAGGATTTTGGATAATTTGGTGGAAATTTGGATGAAGCTTCATTTAGAAATATTTGATCATTGGTTTAGGACTTAGGGGATGATTTTAATTGAAAGTATGATGAGGGGAAATGTCATATGGGCTTTGGAAGAATTTTTGGGGTTTTGGATTTGGTGGAAGTGGGCTTTTAAAATGGTTTAAGGAATGGGCCCTTAAGTTTAAAAATGAATTTATGGATGGGAATTTTGTAAAGAGGTTGGGCCAAATAATTGTTGGGTTTAGCTCATGGATGTGTCATGAGTGATTTGAAACAAATTGGGGGTGATTTGGATTTGAATTTGGTTGAATTTGGGTTAGGTTTGGGCTTAGGTCAAAAATGGGCCTTTTAACCTTGGGTTGAGTTTGAGTGGGGTTTGGGTTCAAATTTTGGGCAAATCATGTTAGGGTTTTGTTTGTGGGAATGTTAAGGAAGATTTAGAAAAGATTTGAGGTTAATTGGAGTTGAATTGGGTGAGTTTGGGTTAAGTTTGGGTCATGGGTCCAAATTGGGCTTTAAGGCCAAAAGTGAGATTGGATCCAAATGTCAATCAAATTGGACTTGGATTTGGTCTAGATTGGTATTGGGAATGTTGAATTGAAGTTTAGAATTGAATTGGACAAGAATTTGGGTCAATTGGATAGGTTTGGTTTGACATTGGGTTCACTTTGGGTTAAAATGGGTGAAATTGGGGGTTTTGACAAAAGTAAGGTAAATTGACAAAATTGGCCCATGGTGTAGTTGGACAAAATGAAATTGGGAATATTTGGGATTTTCTGGAATTTTCTGGGAATTTTCTGAATTTTTGGATTTTTAGGCCAAGAAGGGTATTTTGGGTATTTGGAGGGTATTGGGAGGTATTTTTTGGAATTTTTGGTATTTTTGGGTATGGATGATCAATTTGAGTGATGTGGAGATGTTTTAGAGTGATTTTGGAAAATTTTGGGTAATTTGGAAATTTTGCAAAAATTTGGGTAATTTCAAGGGTTTTGGGTAGGTTTAGTAGGTGTAGCCCGGGGGTCAAAAATTGAAAATTTGGGAAATTAAAGATTGGGTGAATCTAGGTGGAAAGAAATCATTTTGGTTGAGCCATGAAGCCATTTCAAGCCCATATGAGCCATGAAAGGACTCATTTGAGGCATTCACTATGTTGTTCCTAACCTCTTAGCCTAAGGGCTTAGGGGTTAAGGACCATCCATGTGAATCACCTACATGAGTCGAGGAGGTTAAGTTGGGTATGGGTGTGGTTTTAGGAAGTGTGTGGAAATGTAGTGTGTAAGTGTAGTGTGTATGTAAGTGTATGTGTAAGTCGGCCCCTTCACTGGACCGGGCCACCTGTAGGCGGTCCTAAGGCCAAAGAGTCCTATAGGAACTCATCCTTTAAACTTCTACATTTGATTTCAACCCTCTAGGTGATTAGGGGTCTATAGTCAAGTTTGTAGAGTTTGCGGGGAGTTTAGAAGTGGTTTAAATTTCTAAAATGTGGGTCCCAATTCTAGTCCTCTAAGATAGTCAAAGGAAAAGCCTAAGGCTAGATCCTAAGCACTAAAAAGAAGAAGGGAAGACCTCATCAAAAATGAGGTCAACACTCCCGGTCATCGTCTACGACTGTTGTGCACCCGTGACTGTCCACACTAAAACCCTAAGATGTCACTCAATTCTCAATGGATTTTTGTGTTCTTATGCTCTATGGATTCGTCTTGAAGAGACGAACACATCCATTTGGTTTATAGGCTATGAAATTAACTTAAACAAAATGGAGAATCCCTGGAAGCTCGGGAGGAAGAGTGAGTTCATACCTTTGCTCAGAGATGTGAAGCTTTGATCTGAGAGTTGTGTCACCTTCGATTGAGTTCAGGCAAGCTCCAGATGAAGTCCCTGGCCCTGGGGAATTGTCTAGGTATGAAAGTGACCAAGGCCGATCACAAAGCTTAGAGGCTGGAAGTAATGGCTGGTCTGGTGAGGGGCCTTTTGCTAGGGAACTTCACCTCTTGGTCTGGTGAAAGTGTAGGACCAATCAATTTGGAGATTGGCTCACTGTGGTGAAGTGTCCTGTTTTTGGGGTGGATTTTCAACTCAGAAATTGAGCTCACAGAGAGGGTTTTAGGGCTGGATTTCAGTGGGGATCAAGTTCTCTATGTCTGGAGAGGGGTCTGGAATGATTTTGGCAGAGTTTCCTTAACGTCTGGTTCAACTCCTCCTTTAGCCAAGAGGTGGTGGTGTTTAAATAGAGGTGGCTGGAGGGCTTCCCAGGGGCAATTGGAAGCTGGGATCAGCTGCTCAGGGGAGGAGAAGAACAGCCATGGTGTCCATTTGGGTTGAGACAAGTTAGCAAGGGAGAATTGGAAAGTTTGGCTCACATGGAGCTTTCAGCCATGGCGTTTTCTGGCGACTGTGGTGGCTGGCCGACCAGGCATTGGTCAGCATCTTGACTAGTGAGGTCGGGGTCGGGGTTTGGTGCAAGCAATTGGCTATTGCCATGTGTAAGGAGGTTTGATTAAAATGGCATGGGGTAAGGGTCATTTTGGCTTGATTTTGGTCAACTCATGTATTTGGGCTTGGTGCACCCACCAAGGGACTGATTTGGGCTGATGGAGGTCAGATGAGTCAGCTAGGAAATGGTAGTGAAGTCACCATCCATGAATATTTGGATTAATCATGGATTAATGTGAAGCCTTAAAAGGGTTAAAACCTTTTTAAGGGGGTTTAAAAGAGGCTCCTACTTTTGTAATTTATGGTATGATGATGTGTAAAGTGATTCCCATGGCTTCATGTGGCTTTTACAAGGCTTCAAAGCTTGCTCATGGCTTGGGAATGGCTTGACTTACTTGCATGAGAAAGGGATTTTGGGATTTTTTGCATTTAGGGGTGATTTGGCATGATGCTTGATTTGGAATCATTTGATGATGGGATTGGAACTTAGGGAATGACTTTAATTAAATGGATGGCAAATGAAAATGTCATCTGGGCTTTAGGATAAATTTTGGGCTCTTTGAAATGGTTTTAGATGGGCTTTTAAAGTGATTTAGGGAAGTGGGCTTTTGGATTTTTAGGATGGGCTTTTGGGTGAAAATTTTGTGAAGGACCATGTCAAATAAATGTTGCAATTGGTTTAGGGATGTTTCATGAATAGTTTGGAATCAATTTGGTGTGATTTGGAGTAGAATTGGGTTGAATTTGGGCTTTATAGTTAAAGGGATCAAAGTGGGCCAAATTGGGCTAACTTGGGTCAAGGTTGGGCTAAAGTTGGATTTGATGTAAAACTAATGTTGAGAAATGTTCATGGGAGTGTCACAAAGAGTTTTTAACTTTGGTTGGGCTCTAATTTTGGGATTTGGGCCCATTTGGGTTAGGTTTGGGCTTAGGTCAATTTAAGGGATTTTAGTTTTAGGTTAGGTTTGGGTGGAGTTTAGGTTCAAATTTTGGGCAAATCAAGTTAGTGTTTTGTTTATGGGGGTGTTAGGAAGGTTTTAGAAAATATTTGGGGCCAATTGGAGTTGAATTGGGTGGGTTTGAGCTAGGTTTAGGTCGTGGGCCAAAATCAGACCTTAGGCCTCAAATTGAAATTGGGCTCAAATTTTAACCAAATTGGAATTAGATTTGGTCTAAATTTATATTGGGGATGTTTAATTGAAGTTTAGAATTGAATTGGACCAAAATTGAGGTCAATTGGGGTGGTTTGGTTCGACATTGGGTTCACTTGGGTTTAAAATGGTTTCAAATTGGGGGTTTTGGTAAAAGTGGGGTAAATTGGAAAAATTGGCCCATAGTATAGTTGAACAAAATGAAATTGGGAATATTTGGGATTTTTTGAAATTTTTTGAGAATTTTCTGAATTTTTGGATTTTTTGGCTAAGAAGGGCATTTTGGGTTTTTGGAGTGTTTTGGGGGGTGCTTTTGGAATTTTTGGTATTTTTGGCTATGGATGATCAATTTGAGTGGGGGAAATGTTTAGGATTTATTTTGAGGAATTTTGGGTAATTTAGGTGATTTTGAAGATTTTGGTTAGTTTCAAGGGCATTTGGTAGGTTTAGTAGGTGTAGGGCCCCGGGGGTAAAAAATTGAAATTTTGGAAAAATGAAGATTGATCAAATTTGAGTAGAATGGAATCACTTTAGTTGAGCCATGAAGCCATATTAAGCCAATATGAGCCATTAGAGGACTCATTTAAGGCATTCACTATGTTGTTCCTAACCCTCTTAGCTAGGGGCTTAGGGGTTAAGGACCATCCATGTGAATTACCTACATGAGTCAGGAAGTCAAGTTGAGTGAGAGTGTGGTTTTGGGACTTAGAATGTGTGTGAGTGTGTAGTGTATGTGCAGGTCAACCCTCACCAGACCAGGCCACCGAGGGTATTCCTAAGGCCAAGAAGTCCTTTGGGGAACTCATCCTTTAAACCTCCACATTTGATTTCAACCCTCTAGGTGATTAGGGGTCTACAATCAGGCTTGTGGGGTTTGCAGGGAGTCAAGAGGTGTTTGAATTTCTAAAGGGGTGGGTTCCACTTCTAGTCCTCTAAGATTAGTCAAAGGAAAAGCCTAAGGCTAGATCCTAAGTACTAAAGAGAGGAGAAAAAGACCTCATCAAAAATGAGGTTAACAAATGGAACCCCAATAGGTGTGGTGTGCTAACCAAGCACACCGCGCGTATTGGCATTGACCGAAGAGATCAAAAGAACCAACACAGATGTCCAAGTGACAAACTTAGGATGAAGTAGAAGAATTTCCACTGGAAGTATCTGGTATATTTTCAAGACCTGAGATTCCTGAACTCTCACTGGGGAATGGAAAAGGAGGTGAACTCCAAATCACAAGATCTGGGGAAATTTTGATTTAGATTTCAGTTTACTTTAAAATTTCAAGTTTCAATGTGTGAGTTTGGATTTTGATTTGAAGTTTAATTTAAAAAAAATCGGTTTTAAGGAAATTTTAAATTTGAAATTTGGATTTGAAATGAGAATTGAAACCTAGGTTTCAACCACGGGATTGCGAAGAGAACTGGAATTTAGGTACCAGCCTCGGAGTGAGAATTAGACTTTAAGGATGAGGATCAGAATTTAGGTACTGATCTCAAAACGAGAGTCGGAATTTATGTACCGACCTCAGAAAGGATGAGAAATAGAATTTAGGTACTGATCTCGAGAGTGTGAGATTTGAAATTTAAGTATTAAACCTGAAAGAGAATCGAAATTTAAGTATCGATCTGGAATGAGAGTCAGAATTTAGGTACTGACCTCCAAGAAAGAGAACTGGAATTTAAGTACCAGTCTCAGAAATTTAGAATTGAAATTTAGGTATTAATTCGAAAGAGAATCGAAATTTAGGTATCGATCTCAAATGAGAGTCCGAATTTAGGTACCGACCTCGAAGGATGAGAACTGGAATTTAGGTACTAGTCTTAGAATTTAGAATTGAAATTTAGGTATCAATTCGAAAGAGAATCGAAATTTAGGTATCGATCTCGAATGAGAGTCGGAATTTAGGTACCGACCTCGAAGGAAGAGAATTGGAATTTAGGTACCAGTTTCGGAATTTAGAATTGAAATTTAGGTATGAATTCGAAAGAGAATTGAAATTTAGGTATCGATCTCGAATGAGAGTCGAAATTTAGGTACCGACCTCGAAGGAAGAGAACTCGAATTTAGGTACCAGTCTCGGAAATTTAGAATTGAAATTTAGGTATCAATTCGAAAGAGAATCGAAATTTAGGTATCGATCTCGAATGAGAGTCAGAATTTAGGTACCGACCTCGAAGGAAGAGTACTGGAATTTAGGTACCAGTCTCGGAAATTTAGAATTGAAATTTAGGTATCAATTCGAAAGAGAATCAAAATTTAGGTATCGATCGCGAAAAGAGAGTCGGAATTTAGGTACAGAACTCGAAGGAAGAGAACTGGAATTTAGGTACCAGTCTCGGAAATTTACAATTGAAATTTAGGTAACAATTCGAAAGAGAATCAAAATTTAGGTATCGATCTCGAATGAGAGTCGGAGTTTAGGTACCGACCTCGAAGGAAGAGAACTGGAATTTAGGTACCAGTCTCGGAAATTTAGAACTAAAATTTTGGTATCAATTCAAAAGAGAATTGAAATTTAGGTATCGATCTCGAATGAGAGTCGGAATTTAGGTAACAACCTCGAAGGAAGAGAACTGGAATTTAGGTACCAGTCTCGGAAATTTAGAATTGAAATTTAGGTATCAATTCAAAAGATAATCAAAATTTAGGTATCGATCTCGAAAAGAGAGTCGGAATTTAGGTACCGTCCTCGAAATGAGAACTGGAATTTAGGTACCAGTCTCAGAAATTTTAATGAGAAATGGAAACTGTTTCCAATCTCGAAGATTTATGTGTATGAAGAGGGACCCAATCACATGCCATCAGAACCAAATCGAACAAAGTTTGTGGCTCCGTGTAAATAGAATTAGTCGATCCTCTAAGACACAAAAGAAAGAGAATTGAAAGGAGCTGGTAAGTGTACCAAGCTGAAAAGACTTGACTTAATGACAAGTCAAAGAAACTATTCAAATTTCAAAAGAGTTTTAAACAGATTTCGATTGAGGAAAGAACTGAAAGGTTCAAATCAGAGGATTCAGATAAAAATTCAATTTAAGATTTAGATTCATTTTGTTTGTCCTTTAACGATCCCATTTTTTTTTATTATTGTTATTTATTTAGTGTTCATGTGAATTCGAAATTCATTTTAATATTCAGATTTTTTAGGGAGAATTCTCATTTATTTTCTTTTCTTTTCTGTTCTTCGCTCAAAGTTCATTTAACTCTAATGGCGTTTCCCAGTCAATTTGCACAAAAAGAGGTGAAGGCAAAATATGACGAAGTCATTTTCATTCCAATTTGCTGAAAGTACATCATACAACTTGATCTTGTCATGATGACATTTTCCTCAGAAATTTAATATCTCATACAATCCATGTAAATCCAAAACGGACTTGTTGACCTCATTTTTGATGAGGTCGTCTCTTCTTCTTTTAGTACTTAGGATCTAGCCTTAGGCTTTTCCTTTGACTATCTTAGAGGATTAGAATTGAGACCCACCACCTAGAAATTCAAACCACTTCTTAACTCCCTGCAAACTCTACAAACTTGACTATAGACCCCTAATCACCTAGAGGGTTGAAATCAAATGTGGAAGTTTAAAGGATGAGTTCCTATAGGACTCTTTGGCCTTAGGACCGCCACGAGTGGCTCGGTCTGGTGAAGGGCTGACTTACACACACACTACACCTATACACTACACTTTCACACACATCCTAGAACCACACCCATACCTAACTTGACCTCCTGACTCATGTAGGTGATTCACATGGATGGTCCTTAACCCCTGAGCCTTTGGCTAAGAGGGTTAGGAACAACATATTGGATGCCTCAAATGAGTCCCTTCATGGCTCATGTGGCTCATGTGGGCTTGATATGGCTTCATGGCTCAACCAAAATGATTTCATTCCACTTACATTTACCTAATCTTCAATTTTCCAAATTTTCAATTTTTGACCCCCGGGACCCTACACCCGCTTAGCCTACCTAAAACCCTTGAAACTACCCAAAATTTGCAAAATCACCTAAATTACCCAAAATTCCGCAAAACCAATCCCAAACATTTCCACATCACTCAAATTGATCATACATACCAAAAAATACCAAGAATTCCAAAAATACCTCCCAATACCCTCCAAATACCCAAAATACCCCTCTTGACCAAAAAATCCAAAAATTCAGAAAATTCCCAGAAAATTTCAAAAAATCCCAAATATTCCCAATTTCATTTTGTTAAACTACACCATGGGCCAATTTTGTCAATTTACTCCACTTTTGTCAAAACCCCCAATTTGACCCATTTTAACCCTAAGTGAACCGAATGTCAAACCAAACCTACCCAATTGACCCAAATTCTGGTCCAATTCAATTCTAAACTTCAATTCAACATTCCCAACACCAATCTAGACCATATCCAAGTCTAATTTGATTGACATTTGGATCCAATTTCACTTTTGGCCTTAAAGCCCAATTTGGACCCATGACCCAAACCTAACCCAAACTCACCCAATTCAACTCCAATTAGCCCCAAATCTTTTCTAAACCTTCCTTAGCATCCCCACAAACAAAACACTAACATGATTTGCCCAAAATTTAGGCCCAAACCCCACTCAAATTCAACCCAAAGCTAAAAGGCCCAATTTTGACCTAAACCCAAACCTAACCCAAATGAGCCCAAACCCCAAAATCAAAGCCCAACCAAAGTCAAAACATCTTTGAAACACTCCCATAAACATTTCCCAATATTAATTTTACATCAATTTCAACCCTAGCCCAACATTGGCCCAAATTATCCCAATTTGATCTATATTGGCCCATTCACCAAAGGAGCCCAAATTCAACCCAATTCAAACCCAAATCACTCCCAATTTGCTCCAAGTCACTCATGACACATCTATGAGCTAAACCCAACAATTATTTGGCCCAAGCCTTTGCCAAAATTTCATCCTAAAATCCATTTTAAAATCCAAACGCCCACTTCCCTAAACCATTTTAAAAGCCCATTTTCACCAAATACAAAAGCCCAAAATTGGCCCTAAAGCCCACATGGCAATTTCTTTTCATCATACCTTTAATTGATATCACCCCTAAGTTTCAAAATCATCATTAAACCATTCCAAATCAAGCTTCATACAAATTCCCATCAAGTTACCAAAAAATTTCTAAAATCCATTTTCATGAAATTGATCAAGCTTTTCCCCAAGCCAAAGACAAGCCATGCAAGCCATGGACAAGCCACATGAAGCCATGGAAGGTTTGACATGTGATCAAGCCATTAATGGCAAAAGGAGGAGCCTCTTTTAAGCCCCCTTAAAAAGGTTTTAACCCTTTTAATGCTTCACCTTAATCCATGATTAATCAAAATATTCATGGATGGTGACTTCTCCACCCTTTCCTAGCTGATCCATCTGATCCTCCCTCAGCCCAAATCGGCCATGGGGAGGTGAACCAAGCCCAAAAGGTGGGTTGACCCATTTGTACCCAAAATGAGCTCCTCCCCCATTCCATTTCAATTCAACTCCTTTACACATGTCCATGGCCAATTGATCTGCACTAAGCCCCGACCCCGACCTCCCCGACCTTGAGGGTGACCTGACCCCGGCCGGCCGGCCACCACGGCCGCCGGAAACCACCGGGCCGAGAGCTCACATGTGAGCCCGAACTTGGAATTCTCACTCGCTGAGCCGCCCCATCCCCAGGTGGCCATTGCGGTCGTTCTTCTCTTGCCAAGAGCAGGCGATCCCAAGCCCTAACTCTCCTCAGGAGGCCCTCCACCCTCTCCTATTTAAACACCACCCCCTCTCGGCCATGAGAGGTGTCTGAACCGGACCTTGCTGAAACCCTGCCAAAATTGCTCCAGAACACTCTCCATACTTAGAGCAGTTGATCCCCAGTGACAATTTGCCCTAATCCCCACCAATAGAGCCCAATTTCTCGGCCAAAATTCCACCCAAAACCAGGACACTTCTCCACAGTGGATCAATCCTCAAATTGATTGGTCCTACACCTTCACCAGACCAAGGGAAGGAGTCCACCAGCAAAAGCCCCCTCTCCAGGCCACCCAGTTGCTCCAGCCTCTAAGCTTTGTGATCTGTTGTGGTCGAAATCATACCTAGGCGATTCATCAGACCAGGAGACTTCATCTGGAGCTTGCTGGGATCCAATCAAAGGTGACACAACCCTCAGATTGAAGCCACACTTCTGCGAGCAAAGGTATGAGCTAATTCTTCATCCCGAGCTTCGGAGATTCTCCATTTCAAATGCTTTAATTTCAATGCATGATCACCGTATAGATGTATTCGTCTCTTCAAGATGAATCCATAGAGCATAAGAACACGAAAATCCATTGAGTATTGAGTGAGATATTAGGGATTTAGTGTGGACGGCTCTCGGGTGAGGACGCTCGGGGACGATGAACGGATGCCGTCCATTTAATACACGCGCGGACGGACGGCCGGGATCGCGTCGGATCGAGGAGACGGAAAGACACGGCGGGGCCCCGGAGCGCCGAGTCGGATGGCCTCGTCGAACCGGAACGCGCCGCGTGGCCTTTCGGAGCTGCCGAGGTTGACGCGGCGCCGCGTGGATAAATAGAAAATTAGGGTATTTTTGATTTATTTAATTCCCCTAAACTTCAAAAATCCATAACTTTGTGTAGGAAAACAGAAAAATAAAATAAAAATACCCTCTTGCTCGAGTGAACAGAGGAGAATAATGTGGAAAAGAAATTATTTAATTTCATCAAGTATTTTATTTTTAATGATTTATTTCCCTTCTGCATTGTTTTAATTCTCCATGCATATAGGAAATTCACCATGGCATGAGACCATAAGGCTTTTGAAGCCTCTGAATTTGGGAACATTCCTTGAATTTTCCAAAGTCGAGGTCATCCCTATGAGAAGTTATTGATTTTTCAAATTCATGTTACTGTTTTGAGTATTTTAAATTCAATAATTAGCATGTTGTGAAATAAATTCTAGGAAAATTTGGTGACGTCTCTTATGACCAGAGGACCCTAGGAAAAATAGGTCTTGGATTAATTTATTTAAAATAACCCTAATTGGCTTAAACACTCAAAATAGCTCCTTAATTAATTAGAGTTAACCATATATCAAATTGACTTGAAATCAATTCTCCACTAACCTTTAGGATCAGAGGAACCCACCATAAAAATTTGAAGTCAATTGGACTTGGTTAGCCCTACTAAATGGGTTGATTAAGCCATTTAGCCATTTTAAACTTTAAAAATTCATAACTTTCAAAATACCTTTCAAAAATTCACCAAATTGGTTTTGGTGCCTCTCTGATATCAGGGGAATTTATGAAAATTAAAATTTCAATTTTCTAAAAAAGTTGATTTTATGATATTATTTTAATATTTTAATAATTAAAAAATAATAAAAATCACAAAAATAATAAAATTCACCAAAATGTCACATTTTGAATTTTAATCACTTAGGAACAAATCCTATATTTTTCTTAGGTCTATTTAATGAGATATTAAATTTTAAAGCCCTAGGGTAATTTTAAAACTTAAAAAAATGTATTTTTTAGCATTTCCACTAAAATAATTCTAATAAATCAAACAAAAATCAGAAAATTGCAAAAATTAATTCTCTGATTTCCTTGATATCAGACAGATTTTTGAAAAATATAAAATTTATTTTTCAACCTTTATTTTATTTTTAAATTAATTAATACTCCAAAACTTAAAATAATTATAATAAAAATAATATAATTTAAAAAATCACAAAAATTGTTCCAAGTGGTCATCTGGTCATTAGGAATGTCCCATAATTTTTTTATGGACAGAAACTTTCCCTTGGTCATATTATTAAATTTTCCTTGGAAATCCCTATTTTCTACTAAAAATAATTACATAAATAAATTAAATACAGAAAAATCACATTTTCTCCTCTTATGTCTTTATTGACATATGAGTGAAGTCACATAAAAATTTCAAGTTCATTTAAGCTCAATTTAGTGTGTTATGAAATTATTAAGCTTTAAGGGCAAAGTGGTAATTAAAATTTTAACCCTTAATTAAAACTTTAGGTTTAATAAAAAATTAACAAGTAAAATATTTGATCCTGATTTGATTTGGATGATTGAAACTTAAATAATTAAAGGGTAGAAACCTACTGAACAATTTGAAGATAATTAAAATAAACCTTAATTAAATAATTGATTAAATTTGGAAGAATAATAAAATTGGAATTATTAAAATAGGGATATTATTAGGAAGAGATTTATTCTTTAATTTAAAAATCCCTAAATTAATCATCTCAATTATATTTAATTCTTAATTAAAATGATAATTCAAATTTAAGTTTTTTTTAAAATGTTAAAGGACTTAATCATTAAATTAAATTAAAAGGTTAAATTATTAAACTCTCTTTAAATTTTCAATTAAACTAAAATTAAAAATAAAATTAAATTAAAGATTAAATTAAATTAAATGAAACAAATAAATAAATTAAATTAAATTAAATAAATAAATTAAATTAAATTAAATTAAATAAATAAATTAAATTAAGTTAAATTAAACTAAATTAAATTAAATTAAATTAAATTAAATTAAATTAAAACATATTAAATTAAATTAAATTAAATTAAATTAAATTAAATTAAAATTAAATCAAATTAAATTAAATTAAAGGAAATTAAATCAAATTAAACTAAATTAATTTAACATCAAATCAAACTAAATTGAATTAAATCAAAATTAAAATTAAAACTAAACCAAATTAAATTAAATTAAAGTTAAATTAAATTGAATTAAATAACATCACCTAAAACATAAAGAAATTAAATATGAAGCAACTTGAACACTATTCCAAATTTAAACCCTTTAACTAATTTAAACTAAATCACAAATCATTTGAACACCAATTTACCCTCGAAAACTTTTATTATCATAACTCCTAAATAGAACATTAAATGAAATGTTACTCCACTTATAGGATATTCAAATGTCCTAGTTTACTGGGTAAGATAACAACAAAACTTGAATTCCCGGACTATTAATTCATTTGTATGATTAAATTCATTTGGACTTAAAACAATTCTAGCAATATTGAAAAGATTTTTGAGATTCTTCTTAAACACTTTCTCAATATGATAGGATGTTTATAAGAACAACTGAACTTAATTATTCTTTGATGAAGAAAATCGTCCTCAAACCAAAACACAAGGACCTAGACGTCATATGAAATGACTAGCTATAGGATTAGGAGTTTGGTAGAAAACCATAACCCTTCCCTTAGCTTTACCTAGGAACTTGCTTTAAATGCTTAAATATGCTAAATTGTGTTTAAGTGCAGCTTGGGATGATGGGAAGACCCTCCAGGTACGCTTTTATTTTATTGCAATTTACCTTATTGCAATTTATTTAATCGCATCGCACTTACTTTTCTTGCATGATAAACAACTGTTGCATGAAAACCCACACCTCTAGGGTAGCCCCTAAAACTGAAACCAAAACTAAATTAAAAGTCATTGCAAGATAAAATTCACCGCCACAACATTTCAAAATATAAAACAACTCAAAATTTAATCACAAACGGAACACAAAACTACAATTATAACTAAATTAAAACGTCCTGTTGGATGATCGGGAATACCTCGGATGATGTAACCTACGTGTTGCTAACGGGATTTCCCACGGTGCTAAATGAAAGTGTGGAACTCATTTAGTTGAGTTTAGCAAATTCATCTAGACTAAGTGAATCTGATAAAAATAACGATGCCGGAAGGATGGAACCGTGGGATCTTAACCGGTGTTGTTATAATCAACTTTAAGATTTATTTTAATTAAAACACAAAAACACTTGGAAATTAAGATTTTCTCTAAACCAAAACACTTTTCTCATCTCCTGATTTATGACTTCTAAAACTAAACCTCTGCAACAACAAGGAGCTCGGAGCATAGTGGGCGAGCACGACCATCGTCATCAACAAAACCTGAGTCTACTTCAGCAAAACTTTCTTAGAATTAAATAACTAAACCATAGAATTTCGAGGTAGTTTGCCTAGTGCAACATAAATCCTTAACTCTTCGTTAGGGATTTGCATGTTCTTGTCATGCAAATTAAGCCCTAATCGGTCTTAGGATTCCGAGGTAGTCGTCCGATACGACATAAACCCGCACATCTTCAAGGCTATTTGTATGATTTTATCATACAAATGTAAGTCCAAATTAATTAAAATTGGCAAGATTGAAATACTAAATAAACATTAGGACTTTCCTAAATTCAAGCCAAACAATAGGATAGTCGGGAAATTACCGAAGTTCGCTTCGAATCTGTGATTTCTCCTACCTTTCTTCCTTTGAATTCCCAAAACAAAATGTTCCAAATTTAATCCATTCCCTATTGAAATTCCAAAATTCAATCCTTTGAAAACTTAAACTTTGAAATTCTTGAGAGCAGAATTATTGATTATTATCGAGAGTTTTCTTAGGTGATTCCCGTCACTTAAGATGTAATTAACTATAGGGGCTTGCCCTTATAGGGAATTTTAAGAACCCGAGTAATATAAACCACTGTTTAATGCTTTCATATTAAGCGAGGGAATTTGTCGGCTTATAAAATTGGTTCGCGGACCAAACGGATGTCACAAATCTTTTAGTTTGTTTAATCGAGCCCCACCATCAAGCAGTGTGTCTATCCTTAGGGATAGATACACGGTTTGTGGTGCGGTGCTCGTTTATATAAACTATTTGGGATGTGAGATCGGTTTGATTTCATATCTTAAAATCTTCAAATTTAAAATTATTTTCAAAATCAAATACTACTTTTCAAATTATTTATTTAAATTAAATTAAAAATTCGCCGCACAATTTCCGTTAGGCGACCACCCCTTTTCAAAATAAAACACACAACCTAAAATTTCAATTCAAAATTGTGCGTTAACGATCCCATTTTTTTCATTATTGTTATTTATTTAGTGTTCATGTGAATTCAAAATTCATTTTAATATTCAAATTTTTTAGGGAGAATTCTCATTTATTTTCTTTTCTTTTCTGTTCTTCGCTCAAAGTTCATTTAACTCTAATGGCGTTTCCCAGTCAATTTGCACAAAAAGAGGTGAAGGCAAAATATGACGAAGTCATTTTCATTCCAATTTGCTGAAAGTACATCATACAACTTGATCTTGTCATGATGACATTTTCCTCAGAAATTTAATATCTCATACAATCCATGTAAATCCAAAACGGACTGTATAAACTTCTTGTTGATCCATCCAAAAGCGTCTATCAAAAATCCATGACTGAATAGTAAGAAACATGGGTAATAACATCACCTTCCAAGCCACCCTTGGCAGGAATGCCGCATGGATGTGCATTGGAGGTGTGCTATTTCCCGTGTAACTCACAGCTCGTAGGGCCGGAGACTCTCCAATTCTGGATCTGGTTGAAAGTGGGAAGGCATTTTTCTGTCATCCATTCTTCAAAAAGTAACTGAGATCCGCTCCACAAGAACTCCTAGAATGCAATGATTCTCAATGTCTGTTTCGTTTCCTTTTAACACCAGGACGGAACCTACCGTGGTATCTCCACCGACCCTCGGAACTCACCGGGGCCTGCAATCTGGAGGTCAGAACCAAACATGATGTTGCACTGGCTGAGGAATGACACCGTGTAGAAGGGTCTAACAAAGTCATGATGGTCTATATGTGGAGGTATGCAGTCGCGTTCCTTGTAGATGTTGATAATGCAGCTGTTGGGTGTGCAATCTGCAGGCTGTACCTTCCATGTTATCATCCTTTTCACCATTCTCTTGATGACTCTTGGCATTGGATCCACCTCACTACGACGAAGTATCCCTGGTGGATTTCCTTTCCTGTCTATGGCAAAGTTGTAACAACATCCGCATTGGATTGTAACTCTTCCCTTCCCTAGCATCCATCTTCGGGGTTCTGAATATGTCTTTTTCTCTCAGGTGGCCAGCTCGACCCATTTTCTGCAATTCCAGGATGCAGTCCACAATTTGTTGTTGCTCATAATCTGAGAAAACATCTGTATGCAGCTCGAGGCCTTCCAAGATGTTGACCCTCTTGTTTCCAATTCTTTCAAAGTCTTCAAAGGTTTTCTTCTCAACTAGTTGCATTTTCTCCAGCTCATATTCCGGGATTATCTGAAGTCCTCGGTGTCTAGTAACATACTGCGGGATGTATGGCTTTTCTTTTCTTGTTGCTGGATTGGTGGCTCGGGCCACCCATTTTCATCACTGTTTGGCTGTGAAGTTCTTCTCTATCAACTGGGATCCAATCATTTTCTTCATATTGTAAGCGGGCTAGTGTGAAGTCTGAGTCAATCTCTATCACTGCTCCATCCCTCACCCTTTTTTCATCAAGTACGAGACTCACGCCATTTCTAAAGTTTAGTACCAACCTCCCGTTTGACATTTCCCTGCAAAAAAATAAGGAAAAGATCAGGGGCTGTACTAAGAACAAGAACAACAAGAAAAACACTTAAAAATTTTTATTCACTTCTTTTAAATTTAATGGAAGTAGGAAGGGATGAGGAAATATCAGGAATGAATGGATTTAAGAGGAAAAATTGACATTTTATTATTATGATTTCCCATATTTTCTTTTTAACATTTTTGTTGATGAGATTTTTTTATCATCCATTTTATTTTGTTTTGGATTCAGACCCAGTCACAAAGTGCTTACTTCACCCGTGTTTCTATGGATAAGATTCTATTTTAGAGGCCACCCTTCGAAACATCAGGTTGCGTAAGACTTCTTTAAATACCGTCCATCTATTAGAAGCATAGGTCGTTCTCCACGGCAATTCACCAGTTGGTAGGAACCTCCTGAGTAGACTGTCTCGACCACGAACGGCCCTTCCCATGTTGGTTCAAATTTATCACCTATCTTGCGATGTGCAAGAATAGGTCTTCTGAGAATAAGAACTAAGTCACCAACTTTGAATGTCCTGGGACGGACCGGTTTATCATGGGCATGGATCATCTTGGCTTGATACAGTTCCAAATTCTGCAGTACGGAAAGTCTTTTCCCTTCCAAGCATTCCAATTCTTCCAGTCGTAGTCTGGCATTTTCTTCTGTAGTTATCTTTTCTGCAACTGTAATTCAAAGTGATGGAAGCTAAACTTCCAGGGGCAAGACGGCCTCGGACCCGTACACTAAAGCGTAAGGCGTAGACTGAGTAGGAGTCCTAAAAGTGTCCTGTAGGCCCTTAAGGCTTCTAACAACTTATCGTGCCAATTTCTCTTCTTGTCGTCCAAAGTTTTCTTTAAAATTTGAACGAGAGTTTTATTAAAAGCCTCAGCCAAGCCTTTTTCTCTTGGGTAGTAGATCGTTGAGTATCACCAATCGATCTCGTATCTTCTGAAAAAATTGTTGATCTTTGTACTTTTGAATGCAGACCCATTATCTGAAATGATTCTGCGCGGTACCCCAAAACGACAGATGACTTGGTTCTTGAAAAACTGTAACAAGTGGTGTGCCTTCACTTCTCTGAGCGGTATAGCTTCTTCCCATTTAGAAAAGTAGTCTGTAGCTGCTAGAATAACGTGATGTCATCTTGAAGAAGGTGGTTCTATCAGACCCACAATATCTGTGCCCCAACACTCAAATGGCCACGACGCGATTGTCAGATGTAGCACTTTTGGAGGTCAGTGTAGAACCACTCCGTGCACTTGGCACTGGTGACAACTTTTGGCAACCTTCATACAGTCGGTCATCATTGAGGGCCAGTAGTAACCTAGTCTTTTAATCTTCATTTTCATTTTTGGACCTGACTGATGAGCTTCACAAAGTCCTGAATGTACTTCTTTAACGATTTCACGAGCCTCAGATCCGCTCAGGCATCTTAGCCACATCTGATCAAAAGACTTTTTGTATAATGTATTATTTATTAATGCGTAAGACAGAGTTCTTTTCTTGATTTGATGGGCTAATGACTTATCGTCTGGTAAGTTTCCTGTTTGTAAGTAGTCTATTAGTGGCCGCCATCGATCTTACGTATTTTACATCACTTCTTTGCAATTATTTCTTCTGCTTTTCTCTCGATTTGTGTATTGTATCCATGTCGAGCTGTGATAGGACCTATCATCCTTGAACTGACACTTCAACTGACTCATCCTGCAAGCAGGCAAATTCCTTTGCAAGGCGGGCTAACGCATCGGCGAGAGTATTTTCTTTTCTAGGAATCTTGTAGATTTTTACGTTTGGAATTTGCTCCAACAGTTTCATGGCATACTGGCAGTATTGCTCAAGTCTTGGCTTTAAAATCCTGTATTGTCCGACGACCTCTTGAATGATCAACTGAGAGTCTCCGTAGATGTTGATGTCTGTTATTCCCATCTGAATGGTTAATTCTAATCCGGTTATAAGGGCTTCATATTCTACCTTGTTGTTTGTACACGGTTCTGTTAAGTGGTAGGAGTATTTTAACATCCTCCGCTCCGGTGTTATAAAGATTAGTCCGATTCCTGCCTTACCGGGCACAATCATTTGCAATTCTTTGTTCTTCTGTGCTGAGGACGCACCGTCGAAGTATAGTTCCCAACGTCGATCATCAGGGTCTTCTAGGCTCATTATCTGCTCTTCGGGAAAATCGTCGTCGAGAGCGAATACGCCGATGAAGGGTGTGCTGCAAGGAAGTCAGCTAGGACTTGTCCCTTTACGGCGCGAAGAGGAACGAAAGTTATGTCGAATTGCAATAGTATCATTGAGCACCTGGCAAGTCTGCCAGAAAGCATCGGTCGGGTCATCAAGTATTGCAACGGATTAACTCTTGAAATAAGGTTGACCTTATGAGAAAGCATGTAATGCCTGAGCTTTTGAGCGGCGAAGATCAGGGCCAAACAATATTTTTCAATCGGAGGATACTTTACTTCCGTCGGGATTAGACGACGACTTAAGTAGTAGAGAGCATTTTCTTTTCCCTCATCATTGACCTGGGCTAGCAGGGCTCCAAGGGAGTCGTCTAGAGCCGCGGTATAAAGTATCAACGGTCTACCTGAGACTGGGGCTGCTAAGACAGGAGGTGTCATTAAATATTGCTTAACGTCCTTGAAAGCCCGTTGGCATTTCTCATCCCAAATGAATTTGGCATCCTTTTAACTAATGCCGAGAAGGGCTGACACCTACCTGACAAGTTCGAGATAAAGCGTCGAAGATATGCCAACTTCCCTTGAAAGGATCGTAGTTGTTTCAAATTTTTGGGAGGAGGCATTTCTAAAATAGCTTTAATCTTCTCCGAATCAATTTCTATCCCGCGATGTCGAACAATAAATCCTAAGAATTTCCCGGAGGTAACGCCGAAGGTGCATTATAAAGGATTCATCTTAAGATTAAATTGTCTTAGTCACTTGAAAATAATTCTCAAATCATACAGGTGATCTTCTTTCATTTTGATTTTGATGACCACATCATCCACGTAGCACTCGACTTGGTTGTGAATGAGATCATCAAAAATCTTCGTGATCGCTCTTTGGTATGTTGCTCCTACGTTCTTTAATCTGAATGGCAATACACTCCGATCGGCGTCCTGAATGCCGTGAGCTTTTCATCTTCTGGTGCCATCTTTATCTGGTTGTATCTTGATGATCCATCCATGAAAGAGAAGATTTCATGTGTTGAAGCAATGTCGACCATCTTTATCTGTCGATCATCAGCAATGTCGAAGATGTGGAAATTCATCCTTTGGACATGCTTTATTTAAATCTCTGAAATTTACCCAGATTCTGATCTGACCATTCTTCTTTCTGACTGGTACCACGTTGGCTAGCTAAGTAGGGTATTGTTCTTCACGGACAAATTTAGCGTCTATTAGCTTCTTAACTTCGGATATTACTTGTTGCTCAATTTCTAGACGCATTCTTCTGGGAGCTTGTCTGACTGGAAGGGAAGTAGGATCTACTCCTAACTTGTGAACTGCGACTTCTGGAGCTAATCCTGGCATTTCATCGTAACTCCAAGTAAAACAGTCCTTGAATTCCATTAGTAGCTTGATTATTTCTTCGAAGTCTTCTTTGTTGAGTAAGGAGCTAACAAAGGTAGGCCTAGGCTCTTCGCTAATACCTAAGTTAACTTCCGTTAACTCGTCTACTGTAGATTTGATTTCTTCTTTGAATTCTAGTGGAGCGTTACTGATTGGTATATCTTCAAGATCTTCTGAGGCTTTCAAGCAGTCTTTATTAAGTTTGCAAGTGACAACCAAACAAAATCCTGTATCGTCAACCGATCCTACTGAGCCGAATCTGAGACCATGTTTTGAATTAGGAGGCCGACTGGCATTATTCCATAATTTTTCAAAGTGTTGTGATCGGCCTTTTGTCCATTGTTGAGGTAAGACACCACGTTGAATTAAATTTTGAACACAGGGAGAGTACCACTCAAAAGGTAATTCCATTAATTCAGATGAAGTACCATCTTCAAATTATACATCCTTTTCAGTATTGGAAGAAGAGGCACCATGGTGAAACTTGATTGCTTTAGTACCACCACCATGTACTTCCTTGACCACCATACGCTCGATCTTATTAGAATGGATCGGGGTTAGGGTCATAGTATGTACATAATGTTAATCTTCTCGTACATTGATTTGTATTCCTCATTCCTTTCATCTTCGAGAGAGATCTTGAACTGTGGTTTCTTCTGATTTATTGTTGCTGCTTATTTCTTAATTTATTATTCTTCTTCAGAACTGTTCTCCCAATCAACATCGATGACTGGCTTCTTCTGTCCAACTGTTCCAACATTTCTTCCACGTCCTCATCCCCAGCCTCGACCTCGGGTGCGAGTTCTGGAGAAATCTTTACCATCTCGTCGTAAGGGAGTGGTGAGTAACTGTTGGACTAGAACTTCAGGTTCTTCATCGTCTTGAATCTCTTTTGCTTCATTTGGTATGGTATTTCTGGAAAAGATTGTTTTCTTCGGGGGCGCATAGTAGGCCGCATCTTCATGATATCCAATTTCGTGCACCAAGAACGGTTGCAAATCACCTTTGATACACTGTTCCCCTCCTTCATAATACTTTATGCATTGGTGCAGAGACGACGGTACCGTCCGGTTTTCATGGATCCACGGTCGACCAAGTAGAGCGTTAAATGATGTCTCAGAATCAATTATGTGGAATTTTGCGGTTGTCTTTGCTAAATCACCGGTCTTCATTAGTAGTGTTATCGATCCAAGAGCTCTTTCTCCTTTTTGATTGAAGCCTCTTAATAGCATCTTGTCTGCTTCAAGCTCGCGAGCATCGATATCCAAATATGCTAGCGTCCGAAGATTCATTATGTTGATTGATGCTCCCGGATCAACCAACACTCTGGAGAGCGTAAACTTTCCAATGGTGACTGAAATGTATAACAGTCGGTTGTGGTCTGCTGTTCCCAGTAATAGATCATTGTCCGTGAAGGCAACACCTCGCTGTTCTCTTAACGAGCAAACCTCGTTGAAGGAATTACCAGCCATTTGGGCTAAACAAATCTCTGGATCAAGTAAAGCCTTGATTAGAGCCTCTCTCATCTCGTTTGACAGGATCAGAGCGTCGTATATGCTTAGTTTGGCTGGTAGTTTCCTAAGATGGGCTAGCGCGTTGTAGTCTACTTTATTACCATGTTCTTGGTTTCTTCTTGAATGGGCAGTTCCTCTGCTGGGGTTGGCTCAGGAGCAACCACCTGCTTTCCTTTATCCTTTGGACCCATTCTCGGGGGGATAACTTTTCCACTTCTTAAATTTACTTCAGTTATTTCTTCTGAATTTGGTGTCGAATCTGTCGGTGTATCCTCTTGAATTGCAACAACTGGCTCTTCTGAAGTTGCTTCGGTGTCTGATGGTTCTAATTCTATCATGATCGGAGCCCCTCAGAATTCACAAATGAACTCGTTGCTTGTCGAGCTTTCGTAGCCTCCTTGGTGAACATCTTCTTCGTCGTGGTCGTCGAGGTTATGTATGATTTGAGAATCGTCATTTGTATTGGAATTAAGATCCGGATTAAGCCAGTTGTCGCTAGTTACGTAATCATTAGAAACAGTCAAAACGTAGCCAACGCCATAACCCTTATCATTATAAGATCCCACCGGGGCGAGCAGATAATCATACAAAGTCAGGAGTTCAAGGGATTTCTCCCCTGAATCGGAAATAACCATCCTAGGATAAGCAGCCCCTAGTCTACCCTTCGGAGCCTCGGTCTTCTTTTCTTCCACGATCTTCTCCTCCTTCTGGGGCACTTCTTCAATCGCAAGTGATAGTGTCGGCTCGACAGGTTTCAAACTCTGAGTTGAAGCGCGTACCGAAGTGGTCTGGATGTGTTCCAAAATTTTCTTCGATGATCTTGTCCAGACAGTACTCCATCCATCATCAGTGGTGTATGGGTTTATCAGAATAATGGGATCCATGGAAATAACGTTGACGGATCCTCCTTTATGGGGTTCCTTCATGTTTCCTTTGGGATCGTTATGTTCCATTTCGGGAGATTGTCATCAAGCCAACTCTTGAAAGTGATGCATTCTTCTATCTTGTGTCCGAGCATCTGGTGGTAAGGGCAATAGTTCGGATGATCTTTCTTATTAACTTCCTCCGGCATCTTGGGCTCTGACAGCTGAAAATCTGGTGTCTTCATTAAGCTGTGGAACATCTTCGCTACTGCTTCAGTTTTGAATGTATATTCTCTATTTAGAAGTTCTCTTAAGGTACGGGATGAACGAGGCGGTTGTTCATAATGCTGAGTCGACTGATAGCTCGGACGAGGTTGTTGGTAGCCCTGTTGAGGTTGCTGATAGGTCCGTTGCGGTGGTTGATAACTAGACTGTGGCCGCTCTGACTGAATCTGAATCGGCTACTTGCCCTTATCTACTGCCGCGACAATTCCAGATTTCTTTTTGAATGTTTTCACGGGCTACTACTTATCGTTCTTGTCAACGAAACTTAACTGCTTTTCCTTTTCTTGAAAACTCCCGACCTTGCTATGAAACTTCTCGAAAGTCTTGATTGTAAATTCTTTAAGGAGAAGTGCTATCGGACCATGGATACTTTTAAATAGGATGCCGACTGCATGTTGTTCTTAAAGCTGTGGTTCACACTTCATGCTCAAGTTTCTCCATCGAAGTGTGTAATCCACTAAAGTCTCGTTCAGCTTCAGTTGCTCCACCACTAGATCACCGATAGTGATGTGGTTCTGAGCCCCGACAAATCGTTTAACGAAGAGATTCTCTAGTTCTGAAAAGGTCTTTACTGAACCATTCGAAAATTCTGCGTACCAGTCGAAGGCAATCCCTGATAAACTACTAATGAACTGGCGGAAGAGTAGAGCGTCACTTCCACCGGCATTGCAGCAACTAGCACGAAAATGTGCGACAAGCTGTCGAGGGTTTCCCGTCCCATCAAAAGTCTTAAACAGAGGTGGTACGAAGCCTTTCGGGTATTGGACTGCATCGAACTCTTCGGGGTAAGGTCTACCCATCTGAATAGATGCTCCACTCTTGGATTGTGCTAGGGCCTCTCACACCTGTTATTCTACCATGCTCTTAATGTCCTTTTCTGGAATCATGCTTTGTGCAGGATCTTTCTTTAGTTGTTCGTCTCCATTGACGGATGTGATCTCTTTTCCTCCATCTGCAATATGCATAATTTCTGGGGTGTCACTTTACGAGGTTGTGCACTGACTGCGGAGAGTGGCTAAGGCAGCAGCCATCTCTTCCATCCTCTTTGCCATCTGGGAAATTGTGTCATCACTTTCCCGAAGCTGTACCCTCATCACTTCCGGTTCATCTCTTTCTGCAGCTGCTGGAGCACCTTATGAAGCTGATGATGCTCGCATCTAACAATATTGATCTCGGCATACTCCTCATCCATGAACTCTAACGAGTCAACTTCATCCTCTAGTTTTTCTTCCCTTTCTTTTGCTAATCGTCGGATGACGATCCTTAGTTTGTCCATGGCATCCTCTAATGGCCTTTTCCGCACGGTCTCGCAGTTGTCTCGTGACGGTTGTTGAACTTCCTTTCCGGGAGTCCCCTTTATTGTAGTAACACTTTCTTCTGATTCAAGTCTCCTGATGAGACTTTTCTTCTCAGGACATTGTTTTGGTCTTAGCTCGCTAGTAGTAGGTCGCCATACCATACTTCTCGCAGTCGGAAGCCTATGAAAGGATGATCTGTCGGCTATATGCTGGAAGGTGGTATCCTCCCTAATTTGTAGACCCGATACAACAACGGGTGAACTGGCTTTTATCTTCTTCTTTGGTTTCTGCGTGGCGGCAACGAGGCTCTATTCACGGTCGAAGGCGGGATTTAGCTGGCACCCGTCCTATCTTTCTTAAGATTTCTGACACAGGGCATCTTTCTTTCTTTGCCAATATTTCTATCACAGCTTGCAGTCGAGCCAATGGCGTAGTCTTATCACTTTTCCTCTTGTAATTATTGTAGTACGCAAGACGGGATAATGCAGCGGCGATCCTACGGACATCCTCTTCATCTGATGCGGTAGAGAGAGGGTGAAACCTGCTCCCTTCCAACAGAGGTATATACTCAGACAATTCTTCTCTTTCCTCGGGAATTTCTTCTAGAAAAGTAACTTCAGCAGTTCTGGCTTTCTTAGCAATCTTTGTACTTCTATTTCTACTTTGAGTCCGAGTTAAGGGTGTAACTCTTGAACTGGACCCAATCTCAAAAACAGCTGGTATTGTGGCAAAATCTGTACCCTCCACGGTGACAGGCTCATCACAAACTTGGATTTCCTTCCCCTTTAGTTTGGCTGAAGTCGGGGTAGGTGCAGAGATGACTAGACCGGTGGGAGTAGAGACAACAGTCCTCCTATGAACAATAGTACCCTTCTCAGCTGAAATCCTTTGCAGGGGAGGGAATTCTTGAGTCGATTTCAGATTGGAATCAATCACGGGCTCTTCAGTTTCTTACACTTTGTCCATTAATGTGAAGAAAGTGACATCAGCAAACTTGATATCTGTGTTGCCGAACCCTTCTCCGAAATGGATGATCCCATTATCGGGCAGCTCATCCTTGTAAACGGCAAAGTCCATTCCATTGGTGAAGGAGAAGATTAGCTTTGGGGCAGTCATTTTGCGGGGGCGATTCCGAATGTCAGTCCCGAATTATGCTTCTTTCAGTCGTAAAGTTTAGGATGAAAAAGAAAGATTCCGAACACATTTTCGTTCATGATTTTAAAAGGATTTATTTATTAAAAGAGTCGTTTATTAGAGGATTTGTTTATTAGGAACAGAATGTTTAAAGGTATAGAAAAGGTAAAGGATCTGATTCAGAATCGGAAAGGAAGAGAAAGTCTTATGCAAGACTTCTCGACTCGAAGGACCGCTCCTAAACTAACACCTATTGGTGTTCCACCCCACCTCAGAAAAGAGGTAAAAGGATCTCAGAACCTCTCTGTTTAAGGGTGTCTAAACAGTGGCTCCTAAATCCGAGAGGAGTTGGCTATACTCGTTCAAGACAGAAATGAACGGGGTATTTCAACGGAAGAATGGTAGTTTTGGTCCACCAGGGATATGGACTAACTACCGATTTATGAAAGCAAAACCATCTAATCAAAAATGGAGAGAGGAACTAGTCCCCAGCGGAGTCGCCAGAAATTGTACGGCTTATTTTTAGGTTTGTGTGTTTTATTTTTGAAAGGGGGTAGCCTAACAGAAATTGTCGGCGAATTTTAGATTTTAAATTTAATTTAAATATATATATATATAATTTAGAAAGTAGTATTTGATTTTGAAAACGATTTTAAATTTGAAAGTTTTAAGATGGGAAATCAAACCGATCTCACATCCCAAATAGTTTATATAAACGAGCACCGCATCACAAACCGTGTATCTATCCCGAAGAATAGACACACTGCTTGATGATAGGGCTCGATTAAATAAAATAGAAGATTTGTGAACCAATTTTATAAGCCGACAAGTTCCTCTCGCTTAATACAAAGAAATTAAACGGGGTTTATATTACACAGGTTCTTAAAGTTCCTCATAAGGGCAAGCCCCTATAGTTAATTACATCCTAAGTGACGGGAATCACTTAAGAAAACTCTCGATAATGATCAGTGGTTTTGCTCTCAAGAATTTCAAATTTAAAGTTTTCAAAGGATTTGAGTTTTGGAATTTCAATAGGGAATGGACCAAATTTGGAACAATTTATTTTAGGAGTTCAAAGGAAGAAAAGTAGAGAAGCTGCGGATCCAAGAAGAATCTTGGCAACTTCCCAAACTATCCTATTGTTTGACTTCAATTTGGGAGTTTATTTAATGTTTCAATCCTGCCGATTTTTGTTTAATTAGGACTTATATTCGTATGACATGATCATACAAATAACCTCAAAGATGTGAGGGTTTATGTTGTACCGAACGACTACCTCGGAATCCTAAGACCGGTTAGGGCTTAGTTTACATGACATGATCATGCAAATGCCTAACAAAGAGGTTGAGGATTTATGTTGCACTAGGCAAACCACCTCGAAGTCCTATGGCTTGGTTATTTAATTCAAAGAAAGTTTAGCTGATGTAGAGTTTTTTTGCCGATGACGATGGCCGAGCTGCCCACCATGCTCCGAGCTCCTTGTTGTTGCAGAGGTTTAGTTTTAGAAGTCATCAATCAGGAGATGAGAGAAGTGTTTTGGTTTAGAGAAAATCTTAAAATCCAAGTGTTTTTAATATTTTAATTAAAATAAATCTTAAAGTTAATTAAACAGAACCGATTAAGATCCCACGGTTCCGTTATCCCGACACCATTATTTTCATTGAATTCACTTAGTCCAGATGAATTTGCTAAGCTCAACTGAATGAGTTCCACACTTTCATTTAGACCTTGGGAAATCCCATTAGCAACACGTGGGTTACGTCATCCGAGGTATTCCCGATCATTCAACGAGACATTTTAATTTAGTTGCAATTATAGCTTTGTTGTTTTGTTGTTTTAAATTTTGAAATGTTGTGGCGGTAAATTTTATCTTGCAATGAATTTTAATTTAGTTTTGATTTCAGTTTAGGGACTACCCTAAAGGTTTCGTTTTTCATGCAACAGTCTTGTTTAACATGCAAGAAAAGTAAAGTACAGTGCATGTAAGTAAATTGCAATAAAGTAAATTGCAATAAAATAAAAACGTACCTGGAGGGTCTTCCCGTCATCCCAAGCTACACTTAAAACACATGTTAAGGCATTCAAATATTTCAACAAGTAGCTAGGTAAAGCTAAGGGGAGGGTTTTGGTTGTCTACCAAATTCCTAATCCTATAATTAGTCATCTCCTATGACGTCTAGGTTCTTGTGTTTTGTTTAAGGATGATTTTCTTCATCAAAAAACAATTAAATTTAGTTGTTCTTCTAAAACATCCCGTCATATTGAGGAAGTACTTTGGACAAGTCCTAAACATCTTTTCAATATTTCTGGGATTGTTTTGAGTCCAAGTAAATTTAGTTGTACAGCTGAATTAATCATCCAGGAGTTTAGTTAAACTTTGTCTCTTGCTCAGTGAACTTAGGTATTTGATTACCTGATGAATAAAGTGACATCTCACTTAATACTCTATTTAAGAGTTATAATAATTAAAGCCTTTAAGGGCAAGTTGGTTTATCGATAATTTTAATCATAATTAATTTAAAGTTTGAGTTAATGGTTTAAAGTGTTTAAATTTAATTATGAGGTTTTAATTAATAATTTTAAGTTTGGAATAGTGTTTAGATTTAATTCTTAATGATTTCATTTAGGTTTATTGTTAAATGATTTTAATTCAATTTGATTTTAATTTAATTTTAATTTAATTTAATTTTTTTAATTTTAATTTAATTTAAATTTATTTAAATTTTTTTAATTCAATTTAATTTTAATTTAATTTAATTTTAATTTAATTTAATTTTAATTTAATTTAATTTTAGTTTAATTTAATTTAATTTAATTTAATTTAATTTAATTTAATTTAATTTAATTTAATTTTAGTTTAATTTAATTTAATTTTAGTTTTAATTTTAGTTTTAATTGTTAATTTTAATTATCAATTTGAATTATTATTTTAATTTTAAATTAGGAATTAAGTATTGTTAAAGTGACTTATTTAGTGATTTTTAAATTAAAGAATAAATATCCTCTTTATAATATCCATATTTTAATGATCCAAATTTAAATATATTCTTTCCAAAATTTAAATTATTTAATTAATTAAAGTTTCATTTTTGATATTTTCATAATGTTTAGTGGGTTTCTACCCCTTAATTTTCCTACGTTTCAATCATCCAAGAGAAAGTTAAAATCAAATATTTTACCCCCCCCCCACATTTTGATTAAACCTAAAGTTTTAATTAAGGGTTAAAATTTTTAATTATGTTTATGCCTTTTTAAGCTTATTTATTTCATAACTCACTAAATTAAGCTCAAATGAATTTGAAATTTTTTATGTCACCTCACTCACATGTCAATTAAGACATTAGAGGAGAAAATGTGATTTTTCTGAATTTAATTTATTTATATAATTATTTTTAGTAGAAAATAGGGGTTTTCAAAGAAAATTCAACAACATAACCAAGGAAAGGTTTCTATCCTCAAGAAAATTATGGTATATTCCTAATGACCAGAGAACCACTTGGACTAATTTTGGTGATTTTTTAAATTATATTTTATTTATTATAATTATTTTGAGTTTTAGAGTATTAATTAATTATAAAAGAAAATTAAAGTTGAAAAATAGATTTTATATTTTTCTTGAATCTCTCTAACCTCAAGGAGTTCAGAGAACTAAATTTTATAATTTTGTGATTTTTTTTTGATTTATTGGAATTATTTTAGTGAAAAACATTAAAAACTCATTTTTTAATAATAAAAAAAATACATTAAGCCTTTAAAATTTAATATCTCACCCTAGGGACTTATGAAAAATATTTGGTTTGTTCCTAAGTGATTAGGAAATAAAATGTGACATTTTTATGATTTTTATTATTTTTTAAATTATTAAAATATTAAAATAATATGAAAAATCAACTTTTTTAGAAAATTCCAATTTTAATTTTCCTACACTTCCCTGATATCAGGGAAGCCTAAAAACCATTTTTGTGAATTTTTGAAAAGTATTTTTGGAGTTATGAATTTTTAAATTTTCGTTTTACTTATGAGGCTTAATTAATCCATTTGATAGGGTTAATCAAATCCAATTGATTTCAAATTTTTACGTGAGTTCTCTCTGATCCTAAAGATCAGTGAAGAATTTTTTTCAAGTCAATTTGATGTGTGGTTAACCTTAATTAATTCAAATTCAATTTTATTGGTTTAGGCCAATTAAGGTTATTATGAATGAATTAACTCAAAATATATTTTTCATAGGGTCCTCTGGTCCTAAGGAATATCACCAAATTTTCCAAGAATTTATTTCACAACATGCTAATTATTGGAATTAAAATACCTAAAACAGTGACATGAAATTGAAAATTCAATAACTTTTTATAGAGATGGCCTCTGACCTTGAAAAATTCAGGGAATGTTCCCAAGATCAGAGGCTTCAAAAGCCCTATGGTCTCATGCCATGGTTAATTGTCTATGTAAATGAAGAATCAAAATACTAAAATCAGTAAATAAATTATTAAAAATAAAATACTCATCCAATTAATTTGATTTCTTTTCGACATTATTCTCCTATGTTCACTGAGCAAGAGTGTATTTTTATTTTATTTTATTGATTTTTCTATGCAAAGATATGAATTTTTGAAGTTCTGGGCATTTAAATAATTCAAAAATACCCTATTTATCTACTTATCCACGCGGCACCAGTGCAACGTCGGCAGCTCCGAAAGCCCACGCGGCGCATTCCCATTCGACGCCGCCATCCGACTCAGCACTCTGGGGGCCCGCGGTTCATGTAACATTCCCTGGTCTAGCGCAATCTGAACCGTCCGCTCGATACAAACGCGATCCAACGGCTCCCGGTCATCGTCTACAACTGGTGTGCACCCGTGACCGTCCACACTAAAACCCTAAGATCTCACTCGATTCTCAATGGATTTTTATGTTCTTATGCTCTATGGATTCGTCTTGAAGAGACGAACACATCATATGGTTTATAGGCTATGAAATTAACTTAAACAAAATGCAGAATTGCTGGAAGCTCGAGAGGAAGAGTGAGTTCATACCTTTGCTCAGAGAAGTGAAGCTTTGATCTGAGAGTTGTGTCACATTCGATTGAGTCCAAGCAAGCTCCAGATGAAGTCCCTGGCCCTGGGGAATTATCTAGGTATGAAAGTGACCAAGGACGATCACAAAGCTTGGAGGCTGGAACTAATGGCTGGCCTGGTGAGGGGGCTTTTGCTGGGGAACTTCTCCTCTTGGTCTGGTGAAGGTGTAGGACCAATCAATTTGGAGATTGGCTCACTGTGGTGAAGTGTCCTATTTTTTGGGTGGATTTTCAACTCAGAAATTGAGCTCACAGAGAGGGTTTTAGGGCTGGATTTCAGTGGGAATCAAGTTCTCTATGTCTGGAGAGGGGTCTGGAATGATTTTGGCAGAGTTTCCTTAAGGTCTGGTTCAACTCGTCTTTTGGCCGAGAGGTGGTGGTGTTTAAATAAAGGTGGCTGGAGGGCTTCCCAGGGGTAATTGGAGGCTGGGATCAGCTGCTCAGGGGAGGAGAAGAATAGCCATGGTGTCCATTTGGGTTGAGACAAGTCAGCAAGGGAGAATTGGAAAGTTTGGCTCACATGGAGCTTTCGGCCATGGTGTTTTCCGGCAACTGTGGTGGCTGGCCGGCCAGGCATTGGTCACCATCTTGACAAGTGATGTCTGGGCTGGGGTTTGGTGCAAGCAATTGGCTATTGCCATGTGTATGGAGGTTTGATTAAAATGGCATGGGGTAAGGGTCATTTTGGCTTGATTTTGTTCAACTCATGTATTTGGGCTTGGTGCACCCACCAAGGGACTGATTTGGGGTGAGGGAGGTCAGATGAGTCAGCTAGGAAAGGGTAGTGAAGTCACCATCCATGAATATTTGGATTAATCATGGATTAAGGTGAAGCATTAAAAGGGTTAAAACCTTTTTAAGGGGGTTTAAAAGAGGCTCCTCCTTTTGCAATTAATGGTATGATGATGTGTAAAGTGATTCCCATGGCTTCATGTGGCTTGTGCATGGCTTCAAAGCTTGCTCATGGCTTGGGAATGGCTTGGCTTACTTGCATGAGAAAGGGATTTTGGGATTTTTTGCATTTAGGGGTGATTTGGCTTGAGGCTTGATTTGGAATCATTTTATGATGGGATTGGAACTTAGGGAATGACTTTGATTAAATGGATGGCAAATGAAAATTTCATGTGGGCTTTAGAATAGATTTTGGGCTCTTTGAAATGGTTTTAGATGGGCTTTTAAAGTGATTTAGGGAAGTGGGCTTTTAGATTTTAGGATGGGCTTATGGGTGAAAATTTTGTGAAGGACCATGTCAAATAAATGTTGCAATTGGTTTAGGGATGTTTCATGAATAGTTTGGAATCAATTTGGTGTGATTTGGAGTAGAATTGGGTTGAATTTTGGCTTTTTAGTTAAAGGGGTCAAAGTGGGCCAAATTGGGCTAACTTGGGTCAAGGTTGGGCTAAAGTTGGATTTGATGTAAAATTAATGTTGAGAAATGTTCATGGGAGTGTCACAAAGAGTTTTTAACTTTGGTTGGGCTCTAATTTTGGGATTTGGGCCCATTTGGGTTAGGTTTGGGCTTAGGTCAATTTAAGGGATTTTGGTTTTAGGTTAGGTTTGGGTGGAGTTTAGGTTCAAATTTTGGGCAAATCAAGTTAGTGTTTTGTTGATGGGGGTGTTAGGAAGGTTTTAGAAAAGATTTGGGGCCAATTGGAGTTGAATTGGGTGGGTTTGAGCTAGGTTTAGGTCATGGGCCAAAATTGGGCCTTAGGCCTCAAATTGAAATTGGGCTCAAATGTCAACCAAATTGGAATTATATTTGGTCTAAATTGATATTGGGGATATTGAATTGAAGTTTGGAATTGAATTGGAGAAAAATTGAGGTCAATTGGGGTGGTTTGGTTCGACATTGGGTTCATTTGGGTTTAAAGTGGGCCCAAATTGGGGGTTTTGGTAAAAGTGGGGTAAATTTTCAAAATTGGCCCATGGTGTAGTTGAACAAAATTAAATTGGGAATATTTGGGATTTTTTGAAATTTTTGGAGAATTTTGTGAATTTTTGGATTTTTTTGCTAAGAAGGGCATTTTGGGTATTTGGAGAGTATTGGGGGGTACTTTTGGAATTTTAGGTATTTTTGGCTATGAATGATCAATTTGAGTGGGGGGAAATGTTTAGGATTTATTTTGAGGAATTTTGGGAAATTTAAGTGATTTTGTAGATTTTGGGTAGTTTCAAGGGCTTTTGGTAGGTTTAATAGGTGTAGGGCCTCGGGGTGAAAAATTGAAGTTTTGGAAAAAAAGATTGATCAAATTTGAGTAGAATGGAATCACTTAGGTTGAGCCGTGAAGCCATATTAAGCCCATATGAGCCATGAGAGGACTCATTTAAGGCATTCACTATGTTGTTCCTAACCCTCTTAGCCAGGGGCTTAGGGGTTAAGGACGATCCATGTGAATTACCTACATGAGTCAGGAAGTCAAGTTGGGTGAGAGTGTGGTTTTGGAACTTGGAATGTGTGTGAGTGTGTAGTGTATGTGCAGGTCAACCCTCACCAGACCAGGCCACCCAGGATATTCCTAAGGCCAAGAAGTCCTATAGGGAACTCATCCTTTAAACCTCCACATTTGATTTCAACCCTCTAGGTGATTAGGAGTCTACAATCAGGCTTGTGGGGTTTGCAGGGAGTCAAGAGGTGTTTGAATTTCTAAAGGGGTGGGTTCCACTTCTAGTCCTCTAAGATTAGTCAAAGGAAAAGCCTAAGGCTAGATCCTAAGTACTAAAGAGAGGAGAAAAAGACCTCATCAAAAATGAGGTCAACATCAGGTAAAGCATGATGATGACATTTTCTCAATAGTTCTTTTAATCTTTCTCAAGTTTCATAAATTGTCTCCTCGTCAAATTGACTAAATGAAGTAATATCATTTCTTAATTTAGTAGTTTTAGAAGGAGGAAAATATTTAGCAAGGAATTTTTGTGCCATTTCAGCCCATGTTTTAATAGAACCTGTTGCTAATGAGTTCAATCACATCTTTGCTTTTTATCTCTTAAAGAAAAAGGAAAGAGTCTAAGTCTAATAGCATCATCAGAATTATTGTTATAGTTAAAGGTAGCACAAAGTTCTAAAAAACTACCAAGGTGTAAATTTGGTTCCTCATTTGGTGTTCCTCCAAATTGATTATTTTGAACCATTTGAATGATAGATGGTTTAAGCTCAAAAGAATTAACATCTACAGTAGGTATTTGAATACTACTATGAGGTTCATCAAGTGTAGGATTAGCATAATCCCTTAATGGTTTGTAAACATTTTGTTTATTAATTTCAAATGAATTTTGTAAATTGTTATGTAAATTAGCCATCTCTTGGATTTTTTGGATTTTTTCCTTTTTTAATTCTTTTAACAGTTCTTTCTAATTCAGAATCTAAAGGTAATAATCCTTCAGATCCAGCACTACGCATAAAAAGTAAATTAGCAAGAAATAAAAGCTCTACTTATTAGTAAAAAAAATTTATATATATTTTTTATTATTATTTTTTTTGGTATTTTATATTTTTTAAAATAAAAGAAAATGAATAAAATAAAATAAAAATATTTAAAATATAAAAATTTGCCTCCGCTCCTCCCCGGCAACGACACCAAAAACTTGACCCACGCAAATATATGCGTACTAAAAATTCAATCCCCAGCAACGGTGCCAAAAACTTGACCCGTAATCCACTAATGAAAAATATAATAATTAATGCTTTAAAATATATGTAATAGATAATAATAGAGGCTAGTGTATATAAATATAATTTTATCAAAAATATTTTACACACTAGGGGTACTACGCAAGTATACGTATCGTATCAAGTAATATAGGGCTTTGAAACAAAGACCCCTGTATCGATCCCACGAGGAGTGAGTTATGGATTTTTAAATATTTTAATTTTATTTTTAAGTATTTATTTTATAGTTATAAATTTTATATTTTTAATTTACTAGATGCAATAATAAAGCAGTAATGAAATGATTGATGTAAATAGCAATAAGAAAACAACTTTCTTCCTTTCAATTAATCCAAGATTTTCTAAGATAATGATAATATTCGTGGAGAATATAAATTTATGGTATTGTGCCAAATAAAAGCATTCATATTCTTTACCCTTTGATCCAGGTGTAAAGAACATTGGCTAGCCTATTGATCATGTCCGGATGTATTGTTAGTAGAATGGGTTAATCTAGACTTACACTACTAGATGTCCAAGGGTAGCAATGGTCGGCCCTACTAGTGACCCTTTAATTCTCTATAAACTAAATCACAAGAATTTAGTCTGTCACACTAAAAACTTTTCAATTCTACTCCCATTATATAATATCTTCCTATTTATTTGTACTTCACATTGAATAACCCGCACAAGGCCTTCGACTACCCAAGGATTCATGTGATATCTACTAGTTAAGAATTCATCTCCTTCTAGGTATCAAAACTCTTCAACAGATTTTAATAATTTAAATGACCAATTTAAATAGTAAATTAAGATTCGGTATTAATAACATCACAATGTTTTAAAATATAAATAGTTTTTAATTCTCCAATGAATTTTATATTATCTTATTTATCTTTTCATAATTGAAAGGAGAAAGTAAACTAACTACTCAGAAAACATTGAATTTAAACAACAAAACATGATAATGAAACTTTGAATAAAATTACAAATACTTATCTCAAGTGTTTCTCCTACTGAATCTCTGAATTCTTCTGACTCCAAAGCAAATAAACTTCAAAAGCACCAACTCTTTAAACTCTTAATACAAACTCTAAATAAAATAACTAACTAATTTATGAAGGATATTAAAATGTGGCCCTAAAGTATCTCTCTAATTCTCTCTCTAGATGAGGATCTAGATAGGGGGCAATTTTTTCTGGAGGAGTACCCTTCTATTTATAGGCTTCAAGGGTTTCCTCAAGACACCTCTTCAAAATATGTCCACATTCAATGAATCTTCTAGAAGGTGTGTCTGGCGCCTAGGCGCCGAACTCTACGTCCAGTTCTTCGCACCTCTGCACATTGGATCGCACCTCTTCGAGATTAAAACCATTTCCAAGCGTCCAACTACATTGTATCACATGTCCTATAAAATAGGAACAACTGCCTGTCTCCTAGAAGGTCCAATAACCGCTAACAACGTCAATATAACAGTCCAAAAGTCGTCAAAAATCTTGACAGATCTCGTATCGACCTGGCGCTTAGGCGCCGGATTCTGGCGCCTAGGTGCCAGACCAATAATTTTGACAATTTTGCATTTTGGCTCAATTTTTACTCATTTTTGCTCATTTTTGCTCTTTTCTCACTTTTTTCTTCTTGAACATTTTTCCATCACCTATATCCAAATTAAAGCATAATATCCTTAAAAGTTTGATAAAAATCAAGGCATAAAAATGGGTTTTTTTTCATGGATCGGTACCACAATTGCCAACCAAGTCAAGTATTACTCTTCACGGACAAATTTAGCTTCTATTAGCTTCTTAACTTTCGCTATTACTTGTCGTTCGATCTCTAGATGCATTCTTCTCGGAGCTTGTCTGACTAAAATGGCAGTATTATCCACTCATAGCTTATGAACTGCAACTTCTGGAGCTAATCCTGACATTTCATCATAACTCCAAGCAAAACAGTCCTTGAATTCCATCAATAGCTTAATAATATCTTCAGAGTCTTCTTTATTGAGTAAGGAGCTAACAAAGGTCAGCCTAAGCTCTTCGCTAGTACCTAAGTTAACTTCTATTAACTCGTCTATTGTAGATTTAATCTCTTCATATAATTTTGGTGGGGCATGTTCGACTGGAAGGTCCTCGAGATCATCTGAAGCTTCCAGGCAGTCTTCATTTGGCTTGTAAGTGACAACCAAGAAAATATTCTTATCATCAGTTGGCCCTACCGTGTCAAATCCGAGACCATACTTTGAATTGGGGGGTCGACTAACATTACTCCATAATTTTTCAAAGCGGTATGATTGGTCTTTGGACCACTGTTTAGGCCAAACACCACGTTGAATTAATTTTTATACACAGGGAGAAGACCACTCAAAAGGCAATTACATTAATTCAAACGAAGCAACATCAATTTTTACATCATTTTCATGATTGGAAGAAGAAGAAGCACCAAAGTAAAACTTGATTGGCTTAACACCGCCACCATGTACTTCCTTGATCACCATACTCTTGACCCTACTAGGGTAGATCGGGGTTAGGGTCATAGTCTGTACATAGTTGTTTATATTGTCGTATATTGATTTGTATTCTTCATTCCTCTCATATTCTAGTAAGATCTTGAACTGGGGCTTCTTCTGACTTATTGTTGCTGCTTTTTTCTTGATTTTGTTCTCTTCTTCTTCAGAACTGTCTTCCCAATCAACATTAATTACCAGATTCTTTTATTCAACTATTCCACCATTTTTTCCTCGACCTCGTCCGCAGCCTCGACTTCGGATGTGAGTTCTGGAGAAACCTTCACCATCTCGCCGTAAAGGAGTGGTGAGTAATTGTTGAACTAGACTTTTAGGATCTTTGTCATCTTGAGTTTCTTTTGCTTCATTTGGCAAGGCATTTTCAGAGAAGATTGTTTTCTTCAGATGTGCGTAGTAGGCAGAACTCTAATGGATGCCAATTTCATGCACGTAGAATGGTTGCAAGTCACCTTTGATGCATTGTTCTTGTCCTTCCTCATAATATTTTATACACTGCTGTAGAGATGACGGTACCATCCATTTTTATGGATCCAAGGTCGACCCAGTAGAGCATTGAATGGCGTTATAGAATCAATTATATAGAATTTTGCGGTTATTCTTGCCAAGTCACCGATCCTTATAGATAGAGTTATTGATCCAAGAGCTCTCTCGCCTTTCTGATTGAAACCTTTTAGTAACATTTTGTCCTCTTTAACCGCAGGTGTCAATTTTCTAATATGCTAAAGTCCAGAGATTCATCACATTGATCGATGCTCCCATATCAAATAAAACCCTGGAGAGCGTGAACTTACTGATAGTGACTGAGATGTATAAGGATCGGTTGTGATCGGCTGTCCCAAGTAGCAAGTCATTGTCCGTGAAAGTAACACCATATTGTTCTCTTAACGAGAAAACCTTGTCTAAGGAGTTACTGGTCATTTGAGCTAAAAATTTTCTGGATGAAGTAGGCCTTTGATTAGAGATTCCCTCATCTCTTTTGAAAGGATCAAAGCATCGTAGATGCTCAGTTTGGCGGGCTACTTCTGAAGATGGGTTAGCACGTTATACTCCACTTTATTACCCGGTCTTTCAACTTCTCCTTGAGCGGGTAACTCTTCCACTGGTGGAATCGTTTCTTCTGGGGTGATTATTTGTTTTCTTTTGTCCTTTGGACCCATTCTCGAAGGTAAGACTTTTTCTTCTATCGAAGTGATTTCTGTTATCTCTTCCAAATTTGGTACCAAATTAGCTGACGCTTGATCTTTTTGAATTGACGCACCAGATTCTTCTGGAATCACTTCGGGATCTGAAAACTCTAGCAAAATTGTGATAGGCGATCCTTGGAGTTCACAGACGAGTTCTTCATCTCTCAGGACATCATAGTTACTTTCGTTGATATCTTCCTCCTTATCGCTACCGTTGAGGTTTTGTATGATTTGAGAATTGTTATTAGGATTGAAATCGATATTCGAATCAGGTTGGTTGTTGTTAGTTACGTAATCATTAGAAACAGCCAAAACGTAGCCAACATCATAACTCTTATCATTATAAGATCCCACCTGGGAGAGCAAATAATCATACAGAGTCAGAGGTTCGAGGGATTTCTCTCCCAAATCAGAAATAACCATTCTAGGAAAAACAACCCCTACTTTACTCTTCGGAGCCTCGGTCTTCTCTTCCTCTGTGATCTTCTACTCCTTCAAAGGTGGCTCCTCAATTGCAATTGATAGTGTCAGTTTGGAGGGTTTCGAACTTTGAATTGAAGCATGCACCAAAGCGGTCTAAATGTGTTCCAATATTTTCCTGAAGACTTCGTCCAAACAGTATTCCATCTGTCATTCACTGTGTATGGGTCTATCAGAACAATAAGATCTGCTAAGATAACATTAACAGAACCTCCTCTTTGGGGTTCCTTCATGTATTCTTTCGGGATCGTTATGTTCCCTCTCTAATGGTTGTTGTTGATCAAGTTCTTGAAGGTGAAGCAATCTTCTATTTTGTGTCCGATCATCCGGTGGTAAGGGCAGTACATCGGGTGATCTTTCTTGTCCACTTCCCTTGGCTTCTTGGGCTCTGCCAGCTGGAATCCATCCTTCTTGATCAGACTATGGAACATCTTTCCAACTGCTTCATCTTTCAAGGGGTACTCTTTACTTAATAAGTTATGCCAGGCTATGCTTCTCCTGAGCTGGCTGCTAGTTATATTGCTGAGATGATTATTGGTCATATTGCTGTGACTGTTGATGACTCTATTGAGGTGGCTGGTAACTTGGCGGAGGTTGTTGATAACTTTGCTGAGCTCATTCTCTTTGTATCTACCGCTGCGATGGTCCCGAATTTCTTCTCGAAGGCTCTAATTTGTTTCTGCTTATCGGTCTCATCAATGAAACTGAGTTGTTTTGCTTCCTCTTGTAGACTCTCAGCCTTGCTGAAAAAATTCTCAAATGTCATAATTTTAAATCCCTTAAGGAGAAATGCTATCAGGTCATGAATGCTCTTTAGCAGAATTCCAATGGCATGTTGTTCCAGGAGTTGCGGCTCGCATTTCAAGCTCAAATTTCTCCACCGCAGAATGTAGTCTACCAAAGTTTCGTTTGGTTTCTATTGCTCTACCACAAGATCACCGATGGTGATGTGGTGTTGAGCTCCAGCGAACTGTTTCATGAATAGGTTTTCTAATTCTGCGAATGCTCTGATCGAGCTGCTGGGCGCTACGCATATCGATGAAAGGCGATTCTCGAAAGGTCGCTAACAAACTGGCGGAACAACAAAGCGTCACTACCCCCCGCATTGCACCAACTTGCGAGGAAGTGTGCAACATGTTATCGGGGGTTTCTCGTTCCATCAAAAGTTTTGAATAGAGGTGGTACAAAGCCTTTAGGATATTGCACGACATCAAATTCTTCGGGGTATGGTCTACCTTTTGGAATCAATGCCCCACCTTTAGATTGGGCTAAGGCCTCTCGCACCTGCTGTTCTACCATATTCTTAATGTCTTATTATGGTATTAGAATTTGAGTGGGATCCTTCTTTGGCTACTCGTCTCCATTGATGGATGTGAATTCCTTTCCTCCGTCGACAATGTGAATGACTTTCGGGGGTGTTTCCTTTAGGGGCTGAGACTGACTCCGAAGCGTGTCTAGGGCAGCCGCCATCTCCTCCATTCTTTTCTCCATTTGATAAATTATATCATCCTTTACCTAAGCGCGTGACCTCATTACCTCTGGGTCATCTCCTTCGGCAGCTGCTGGAGCAACCTGTAGAGGTGATGATGCCCGGGTCTCAACTACGTTGATTTCAACAAAATCCTAATCCATGTACCCTGACAGGTCCTTTTCACTTTCTAATTTATCTTTCTTTTCTTTAGCCAGTGGCTATCTAATCTTAACTTTTCTAAAGTAACTTCAAGTGACTTTCATCTGATGGCCCTATGACTGGTAGACTGTAGTCGGTGAACGTCGTCCTCTGGAGTTGTGTCTGAAACGACAGTACTCCCTTTAGTTCTGGATTCAGCATCGGATCTCTTAATTCTGGGTTGTTCTGTCGGTATTGGCTTCACGAATTTAGGTCTCCACACCATCCTTTTTGAAATTGGGTGCCTAGAACTAGATGGTTCATTGGTGGTAGGTTGAAAGGTGGTGTGGCTACTAAGATGCCGCTAGATACCATGGCAGGTAACTTCTTAGTACTATTACTCAGTTTTCTTTTCTTTGGCGGAAGTTCTCTTTGAATGACAGGGGGAAATATTCTTGGACCGAGATGTGCTTTGGCAGGTATTCTTCTCAAGATATTGAATACAGAGCAATTATCCTTTCTTGCCAGCTTCTCAATTATTGTTTGCAATAGAGTAAAAGGCGTACTCCTTGCCTTCCGTTCTCTATGATCGTCATAATACACCGGTTGAGGTAACGTAGTAACAATCCTCTGTGCACTTTCCTCCTCAGGGGCACCAGAAGGTCGGTGGAACCTATTCCTTCCTAGTAGGGGTGAAAGTTTTGGCAGTTCTTCTTCCTCTTCCAGAACCTCTTCAGGAATGATAACTTCAGCAGTCTTGATTTTCTTGATTTTGGTTGCTCTTCTATTATTTTTCCTCCTTTGGGATCTAGTTAAAGTCGCAAACTTCGACCTGGATCCTATCTGGAACACAGGCCATATTGCAATAAAGGCTGAACCCTCCACGGTAACAGGTTCATCACTTATCTGGACTTCCTTCCCTTTCCATTTGATGGGAGTGGGGGTAGGTACAGTGATGACTAGACCAGCGGGGAAAGCAACAATAGTCCTGGGGAAGTCTTATTGGCTTTGATAGCTAATCTCTTACAGATAACAGTGTCTCCTTCAGTTGGGACCCTCTTTAGGGGAGGAAACTCTTGATCTGACATCAGATTAAATTTAACTACTGGCTCCACAGATTCTGGTATCTTGGATTTCAGTACAGCGAAAGTAACACTTTCGAACTTAATGTATGTTTGATCAAATCCTTGTCCAAAACAGATGACTGCGTCATCGGGCAGTTCATTCATGTTGCTAATTCCATCTCAGCAGTGAAGGTAAAGATCAACTTTGGTGCCTACATTTTATGTAGAAAAGACTCAGAGTGTTAGAGTTATTTTACACTTCCTTTTTCATTGCAACGATCTTTAGGACGAAACAAAGAATATTCAAGGAAAAGTCCGAACAAGTCTTTATTAATTTCATTTTGATTTTGTTTATCTTGTAAAAATTTTCAAACAGTGTTAAGTCTTATTTTGCTTGTAGTTAATAGAGGAATTCAAGGAATAGAAAATTGATAAAAATTTGGTTAAAAGTATAATCGATCATAATAAGAGAGAGAAAGCTACCAGACCCTTACCCCAAATTCAGGAAAGGTAAACCTTATAGGAATCTCAATTCGGTAGATCGCTCCTAAAATAACACCTATTAGGGGTCTCACCTTACTTTGGGAGGTGAAAGACGAGATTCCAGAACCTCTTTACTTAAGGGTGTTTAAGTATTGGCTCCAGAATTGAAAAGAGTTGATTATGCTCGTCCAAGGTAGAAATGGGTAGAGCACACCAACGGAAGAATGGTAGTTTGGTCCATTAGGGGCATGGATTTACTACTGATTTATGAAAGCAAAACCATCTGATCTAAATGGAGAGAGGAATTTTTCCCCAAATGAGTCGCCAGAAATTCTCAGTGCATTTTTTTGATTCAGATTAAATTTAAGTGTATATATATATAGTTTTAAATAATTTGGAAAGTAGTGTTTTAATTTTTTGAAAATACGAGACAAAATCGATCCCATTTCCTTAAGAGTTTAAATAATTGAGCGCCGCACCATAACCTATGCATATATCCCAAGGAATAGACGCATTGCTTAATAATGAGACTCGATTAAATAAATCAGTAGATTTATGACATATGTTTGGTCTACGAACCATTTTTATGTTGACCGAAAAATTCTCCTATTTAATACAAAAGAATTAAATATGGTTTATATTACAAGGGTTCTAAAGTTCCCTATAACGATAAGCAACTTTAGTTAATTGCATCCTAGATGACCGAAGTCACTTAGTAAAACTCTCGATAAAGATCAGTTGTTTTGCTTTCAAGAATTGCAAAGTTTAGGATTCAAACAATTGGATGTTGGAAATTCAAAAGAGAATTGATCAAATTAGGAACAATTATTTTATGAATCCAAAGGAAGAGTTGTAGGGGATATCATGGATTCGAAGCAAACTTCGATGATCTCCTAACTATCATATGGTTTGGCTTCGATTTGAAAGAATTATTTAGTGTTGCAACCTTACCAATTTTAATTAATTAGGACTTACACTTGTATGATATAACCATCTAAGTAGACTGGAAGATAGGGGGTTTATGTCGTAACGAACGACGACCTCAAAATCCTGAGATGAGATAGGGCTTAAATTGCATAATATGATTATGCAGATGCCTAAAAGATGAAGTGAGGATTTATGTTGTGCTATGCAAACTACCTCGAAATCATATGGCTTGGTTGAAGATGGTCGTGCTGCCCACCGCGTTTGTTCCGAGCTCCTCGTTTTTGCAGATGATTTAGTATAAGAAGTGACAATCAAGAGATGAGAGAAGTGTCAGGGTTCAGAGGTCAAGTTTTCTAGTGTGTCAAACTCAATGTCTTAAGTTTTATTAGGGGAAATATTAAAATTGATTAAGCAGAACCGGTAAGATCCCACGGTTCCATCATCCTGGCACCACTATTTTCAACGGATTCACTTAATCTAAATGAACTTGTTAAACTCAACTAAATGAGTTCCACACTTTCATTTAGACCGTGGGAAACTGACCCAAGAAAAAAGGTTAAGATTTTCATGCCTATTTTATACTGATTTTGATGATATTGCACTTTAAAAAAGGATATTTTTGGTGTTTTTCTGTAGGTATGAAGATTTAAGGATAAAAGAGAGAAAATATGCAAAAAAGAGCGAATTTTGAGCAAAAAGGACTAAAATATGAAAAATTTACCTAGGGCGCCGACAGCGAGATTAATGGCGCCGACAACGTGATTTTCCTGAGAGTTCAAAATTAGTTGCAAGGGAGGACGCCGCCGACGGTGCTCGAGGCCGCCGACGGTGAGTTTGGTTTAAAGCACTATTTCTAGAAGGCCGCTGAGGACACAGCTCGAGGCCGCTGATGGCAGAATCGGTGGTTCTTTCACAATGTACGTCGAATTTAGACAATTTTCGAAGGGATGCCTGGAAAACCCTTGGAGACTCTTCAACAACTTTAAAAAGTGCCGTTTTAGGCAAAAAATTACCCGTTTGGAGTCATCTAAAAGTTACTAAGAGTCTGTAAAAAGTACTATTTGAGATTTCTAATAGTTACTTAGTGCCTAATAGAGAGTCCATTAGTGTCCATTGTAATTAGTGAGTGTTAAAAAGTGAGTTTAAATAGAGATTGTGAGGAATTCTTCGAAGGATAGTAAGAGTGGAATGGAAGTGAGAGATCTCTTCTGCATTGCCATTTTGAAGGAGAATTCTATGTACTGTAAAGAAGGAAAAGATTCAGAGGAACTTCAAGGAGTTTGTTTGGGGAGGATTTTCAGATAAGTTGTGTTTTTTTACTTTAGTTTGTAGTACTTTACTTTTATATATGAAATCCAAGTTTTATTGCATCATCTCCATGAATTATGAGTAGTTGTTATATCTTTCTCCTTGTTTTGATATTTTTGTGATATGATAAATAGAATTAATGTGTCATAAAAGATTTAAATAAGTTGTGATAATCTTTAACTTAGAACTTAATTTAGTTTCAATCTGTTCAATTGAATAGTTAAAATCTATTGAGTCTAATAACTACAATAAAGATTACATCCAATATTCAAGGAAGTCAAAGTCCTTGAAAGGATGGTGCAAATAAATAGGGAAATAATATTAATCGGGCATAAAATTAGAGATTTTAGAGTGACAGGATAAAATCCTCAATTCGGTCCTATCGTTTGGGTGATGAAGGGTAGATTGTTAGCCCTTAGGCGAGGGGAACGTGGGAGCACTGAAGTGAGAGTCGGTATCCTCCCAGCCTAGCCGTAGATTCGGTAAACAAGCATAGGATTAGTCAATGTTCTTTATGCCTGGACCAAAGGGTAAAGTATAGGTATGCTTCTATTTGGCACAACACCATTTTAAAACTAATTCTAATTATCTATTCACTTAAATATCTTAACCAAGGAGAAAGATTCTTGCTTATATATTTAAACTTAACTTTAGTAGTATTAGTTAATTATTAGTAGAACTAGTTTAATTTAAATTTCATATTACTGTTGATTGCGTATTAGTGACAGAGAGGCAATTTTGATTTAGTTGTGATACTGAATTGATTTCTATAATTCTAGTCTGCAGCATCTAAAATATTCCCTGTGGAATAGATATCCAGGACTCCACTAGAGCTCTGTATTACTTGAGTGATACATATACTTGCATTTAAAGGTAACTCTATGATTAAACAATTATAATATATAATTGTTTCTAAAATTAAAATTACACTCCAAGTCATGTTTTTGGCGCAATTATTGTAGATTTAGATCTTCTAGTAGTGGTGTTGAATTTTATTATTTTTAAGTATATTAAAAATCGCAGTTCAAGTCATTTGGCACCGTTGCCGGGGAATATAACATAATTAGAGTAACAAAAAATTTAGGACTGTTAGAAAACTTTTTGACAGAATTGCAACTTATTTAGTTAACTATTTTGCTGTGTACTGATTTTTATTGTATGCATAAATTTGGTTCTGAAAATATTTTATCCTACAATTCGGAATTAGAATGCACTGTTAGGAGAATTAGAAAATTAAGAAATGAATCTATAAATTCTGAAATAATGGAAAAAACTGTAAACAATCAAAGAATATAAATGAACATTAATTTAGACCATTAAGAGATTACGCTAACCCTACATTAGATGAAATTCACTTAACTATCCAAAATCCTGATATAGCCGCTAATTCATTTGAGCTTAAACTTGCAATTATCCAAATGGTAAAAAACAATCAATTTGGTGGAACTTCAAATGAAGATCCTAATTTACATCTTGCAAGCTTTTTAGAACTTTGTGCTACTTTTAAGTACGACAGAGTGTCTGATGATGCTGTCAGACTTAGACTTTTTCCTTTTTCGCTAAGGGATAAGGCTAAGGCTTTGTTAAATTCGTTAGCACCTAGATCTATTAGAACTTGGGGAGAACTTTCGCAAAAATTCTTATTGAAATATTTTCAACCATCTAAGACTGCTAAGCTTAGAAATGATATCACATCTTTCAGTCAGTATGAGGGAGAATCGATATATGAATTTTGGGAAAGATTTAAAGAACTTCTTAGGAAATATCCACATCATGATTTACCATATTGGTTAATTATTCAAACATTTTATAATGGATTAGTAGGATCTCTTAGATCTATAATTAACGCTGCTGTTGGTGGATCACTAATGTCTAATCCTTTTGAAGAAGCCTACGCGTTAATAGAAGAAATGGCTATCAATAATTTTCAATGGCCTGCTGAAAGGGTAAATCCTAAGAGAGTAGCCAGTATTCATGATTTTGATGCTTTAACTATGATAGTTTCTCAAATTACCGCTCTTTCAAAGAAATTAGATCAATACAGAATGAATCATTCTCAAACACCTCCAGTGTTAGAAGAAAATTCATTAAGACAACTTGTTGATACTCAATCTTCATATGAAACTATAAATGTAATAAATAATAGACAAAATAACCTTTATTCAAACTATTTTAATCCATGTTAGAAAAATCATCTAAATTTTAATTGGAATAACCAAGGTAATGCAAATCCTGTTAATCCTCAGTGGAGGAACAATCTTGTAAACCCATTAGGAAATATAAACAACTAGGGTAATTCTAATTATAGACCTTCTAATCCACCGGGTTTTTATAATAATTCACAATTTGAGGAAAAGAAGTTATCTATAGAAGAATTAGTTTTGAATATGGGTAATCAATTACAAAGTCAAGGAGCTGCAATTAAAAATATAGAAAACCAATTGGGGCAAATTGCTACTGTACTGAGTAATAGACCTGTTGGAACTTTACCTAACAATGTTGAAGTAAATCATAAAGATTAAGGAAAAGATCAAATTAAGGTTATTCAATTGAGAAGTGGAAAAGAGTTGGAAACTAAAGTTCAAAAGAAACTGTAGTTGAAAATGAAAAAGAAGAAACGGAAGGAGAAAACAAAACTTTATATCCTGATTTTCGTCTGAAACTTATGAAAATTACTGTTGAAAAACCACCACCACCATTTCCTCAAAGAATAAAACAAAAAGATAAAGGAAAAAGATTTACTAAATTCTTTTACATTTTGAAAAAAATTTCAATAAATATTCCTTTTGTTGAAGCTTTAGAACAAATGCCTAATTATGTTAAATTTTTTAAGGATATACTCAACAAAAAGAGGAAGTTACTAGATCATGAGACTGTAGCACTCAATGAAGAGTGTAGTGCAATAATTCAAAGAAATCTTCCTGAATAACTTAAAGATCCTGGTAGTTTGACTATCCCGTGTGCTATTGGTGAAAAATTTTATGGGAGAGCATTATGTGATTCAGGAGCTAGCAGAAATTTGATACCTCTATCAACTTTTAAAAGGTTAGTATGCAAATAAATATGGAAAAAATATTAATCGGGCATAGAATTGGAGATTTGAGAGTGACATGCTAAAATCCTCAATTCGGTCCTACCGTTTGGGTGCTGAAGTGTAGATTGTTAGCCCTCAGGCGAGGGGAAAGTGGGAGCTCTAAAGTGAGAGCCGGTATCCTCAAAGTCTAGTTGCAGATTTAGTAACCTAGCATATGATTAGTCAATGTTATTTATGCCTGGACCATAGGGTAAAGAATTGGTATGCTCCTATTTGACACAACACCATTTAAAAACTAATTCTAATTATCTATTCACTTAAATATCTGAACAAAGGAGAAAGATTCTTGCTTATATATTTGAACCTAACTTTAGTAGAATTATTTAATTATTAGTAGAACTAGTTTAATTTAAATTTCATATTATTGTCGATTGCATATTAGTGACGATAGGAAATTTTGATTTAGTTGTGATTCTGAATTATTTTCTATAATTCGTCTGCAGCCTCTAAAATATTCCCTGTGAGATCCATATCCAGGACTCCACTAGAGCCTTGTATTACTTGAGTGATACATATGCTTGCGTTTAAAGGTAACTATGCGATTAAAAAAATTATAATATATAATTGTTACTAAAATTAAAATTACGCTCCAAGTCAAGTTTTTGGCGCTATTGTTGATGATTTAGATCTTCTAGTAGTGGTGTTGAATTCTTATATTTTTAAGTATATTAAAAATTGTTGTTCAAGTCAGAAACCCTGTTAGCAACGCGTAGGTTACCTCCTCTGAGGGATTCCCGATCATCCAACGAGTTATTTTAATTTAGTTATGATTGCAATTTTAGTTGGTTGGTGATTAAATTTTGAGTAGTTTAAACATGCTGGGTTCTATCATTTTCACAAGTTTATAAAATGCTGAGAAGTAAAGCATTTAATAAGTTGCAGAATGTAAATTGCAATAAACTTAAATGTGTACCTGAAGGTGATATTTTGAATTACAATAACTAATGTGTTATTTTATTTGACACTTCATTTAAGAGTTATAATGATGAAGGCCTTTAGGGGCAAATTAGTCCATTAAGGAACTTAACCATTCTTAATTGAGGTTGAATTAGTAATTTAAAATGATTCAATTTAGTTATAAAGTTTTAGTTGCTTTTTGAATATTTTAACTTATTTTATATTTCAACGAGTGTTTAAATTATTTTAGTTCAATTAAATTAATTTTAATGTTTTAAATTGTTTAAATTTAATTTTAGTATTTCAGATTAATTTTAATATTTTAAATTATTTTAATTTAGTTATGATGTTTTAATTAGGTTATAAACTATTTCAAATTGATCTTAATGTTTTAAATTTGTTTTAATTCAATTTTAAGTTATTTCAAATTAATTTTAATATTTTAAATTGTTTTAATTTAATCATAAGATTTCAAAATTATTCTTTCTAATTATTAATTTCAATTATCATTTTATGGTTTCATTAATAAAAGTTAGGTGGTATTTGATCAATTTATTGGTTAGGAACTTAATTTTTTAGAGTTTTCCTATATCAAATCCCCTAACCTTAACAACTTATGCTTTAATTAACTTCCAAAGCTTAATGATTTAGTTAATTGGGATTTCTTCTTTAATATTGAAGGTGATTAATGGGTTTCTATCCATTAATTCCATATGTTTCAATCATCCAAGAGGAAAATTAAGATCAAATATTTACCCATCCCCTTTGGTTAAGCCTAAATATTGGTTTAAGGCTAAGTTTCCCTAATTACCTTTATGTCCTCTTAATCTTATTCATCTCATAACTTACAAGATTATGCCCAAATGAATTTGAAACTTTTATGTCACCTCACTCATATGTTAATTAATACATCAGAGAAGAAAATGTGATTTTTCTTATTTTTAATTAAATTTATATAATTATTTTAATGGAAAATAGGGATTTCAATGAAAATTCAACAACATGACCAACGTGAATTTTCTGTCCCTGGGAAAATTATTAAAGGTTTCTACTAACCAGAGGACCACTCGGACAAATTTTGATGATTTTTTGAACTTTAATTTATTTATTAGAATTATTTTAAGTTTTAGAGTATTAATTAATTATAAAGTAAAGTTGAATGTGAAAATTAGGTTTTATATTTTTCATAGATCTCTATGAGGTCAGAGAAACTAGAGAAATAAACTTCTTATTTTTTTTATTTTTCTTTGAATTATTAGAATTATTAGAATTATTTTAGTGAAAGGCTTGAAAATCCATTTTTAAATATTAAAAATTACCTTAAGCCTTAAAAATTTAATATCTTTACTTAGAGGCTTTGGAAAAATGTTTTTTGGTGCCCAAGTGATTAGGATGCCAAATGTGACATTTCAGTGAATTTTAATATTTTTATGGTTTTTATAAGTTTTTAATTATTAAACATTTAAACAATTTATTAAAAATGAAATTTTTGTGAAAAATCTGATTTTATTTTTTCTAGACTCCTCTGATCCCAGAGAACTCCCAAAATTAATTTGGTGACTTTTTGAGTTATATTTTTGGTTTTATGAATTTTTTAATTTCAAATATGATTATGTCATTTGTTTGATTCATTTAATGGGTTAAATTAATTCCAATTGATTTGAAATTTTTATGTGAATTCCTCCTAACCCTAAAGCAATTGAGATTCAATTTTGAGTGTGTGGTCAAATTAGGGTTATTTTCAATGATCTAAATCAAACCATAATTTTCCTAGGGTCTTCTGGTCCTAAGACACCTCCCCTAATTTTCCGAGATTTTTATAAACAACATGCTAATTTCTATAATTAGTTTTCAAGAAAATAGCCCTAAACTTAGAAAATAGATAACTCCCATTAAAGATGGCCAATGACCTTGGAAAAGTAAGGGAATGTTCCCAAGATCAGAGGCTATAAAAGCCCAATAATCTTAAGCCATGGTGAAACAAGTATGCTAATGGAGAATTAAAACACTCAGGACAGTAAATAAGTAATTAAAATTCAAAGACATAACAAAATACTTTGTTTTTAACTTCACATTATTCTCCTCTATTCACTGACCAAGAGGGTATTTTTATTTTATTTTTATGATTTTTCTATGAAAAGATATGCATTTTTAAAGTTCAGGCTATTTAAATAATTCAGAAAATCCTATTTTTCTACTTATCCAGCACGACGCCACCTCATCTTAGATGGCTCCAAAGTCACACATGGAGCACTCCCATTCGATGTCGCCATCTAAGTTAGCACACTCTTTTCGTCCCTCGTTTCTGTCCGGCTTTATCTCCACCATCCATTCGATACATGCGAGATCGGACGGCTCACCATCATCGTCCCCAGACGTCCTAACCCGTAAACTGTCCACACTCTAAATCTAAAATCTTGCTCGATACTCAATTAAATAAAGCATGGTTGGTCTCTATCGACACGTCTAGACAAGACAAAAACATCTGTACGGTTATGATGCACTGAAATTAAGTAAAACAAAATGGAGAATTCATAGAGACTTGGGTTGATTTGAGCTTTTAGTACCTTGGTCCAAGAGGGGAGGCCTCAACTGTATGTGCTCTGCACGTTCATTAGAGTCCAAGGAGCCTACGGATTGAGTCTCTGGTTGTGGTGAGTTGTCTAGACCTAAGTTCGATCAAGACCGATTTGGAGTTTTGGCCGATAGCACAAATGGGAGGCATGGTGATGAGGCTTTCACTAGGGAACTCCTTCTCTTAGTGTGGGGATGGTGTGGAAGAAGTTAATTTGATTTTGGTGAAGGTTTAAAGAGTGTCCTGTTTCAGGCTTAAATTTAGGCTAAGAAATTGAGCTCGGGCAAGGGGTATGAGGGTTGGAGGATGGTGGGGATCTCCTTCTATTAGTTGAAATTAGGTTTGGGAGTACTTTGGGGGAGTTTTATAAAGAAAATTTCAGCACCCCAAATTTGGCCGTGGAGCAGCCAATTTATAGAGCTTGCTGGAGAGGGGAGCTCAGGGCGAGGCAATGAGTGCTCTGAGCCGGTTAGGGTGAGGGCTGAGGAGTGCAGTTGGGCAGTGAGGGAATTGCTCATTGTCATGGCTCAATTTTGAGTTTAAAGGTAATGGGGGCGATCAGGCATGCTTGTTCCGACAGCTCTGGCGGCTGGCAAGGATGGGACAGGTGGTTGGCAGGCTGGGGAGGAGTGAGGGAGGAGCTCAGAGCAATTAATTTGGGCAGGAAGGTTACTTATGCAAGGGTTAGTGAGGGGACTTAAGCTTACTCGAAAGGCTAAACCCATTGGTCTAAAGTGGTGGACCTTTGGTCCATGGCTGAAGGAGCTTTGGTTGGGTAAGGTCAAACAAGTCCTAGGTGGTCTAAGGTTGGCTGCCATGAAGTGGGTTTGGCCAATTTTGGCTTGGTTTATTTCAATTTAAGGCATATGTCCAATTGGGTCATCTTGGGCTTAAGTTGGGCTAGTTTTAGTTTGGGTGGTGGTTGATCCCAACTGATTGGTCAATTTGGTGCATATTATTGTCACAAAGGGTTTGGAAAAGGATTGGAGTGATTTGAATTGATTTGGAGGGTCAATTGAGTGTGATTAAGACATATGGTCAATTTAGGGAAAATTGGGCTAATTTAGGTTAGATTTGGGCTAAGGTTGGGTTGGGTGCAAAATTGCTATTGCAAAATGTTTATGAGAACGTGAAAAAGAGTTTTCAACATCGGTTGGGTGCCAATTTAGGGATTTGGGCATATTTGGGTTCATTGGTATTTTAGGGCAAATTTGGGTATTTTGGGTTTGAATAGGACTTAGGTGAAATTTGAGTTCAAATCGGGGCAAATTAATGCTGCAATTTGTTTGTGGGGATGTTAGGAAGAGTTTAGGATTGAAATTTAGGGGTAATTGGTTGACATTGGGTCAATTGAGAGATTTTTGATCTTTTAGGTAAAATTGGCAATTTTAAATTTCAAATGGGATTGAATTCAAATTTGGGTCAAATTGGGCTTGGATTTAGTTTAAATTGGTATTGGAGATGTTGAATTAAAGTTTGGAATTGAAATTGGGAAAAATTGGGGACAATTGGGTAGACATTGGGTTTAATTTGGGCACATTTGTGTTAAATGGGTCTAATGGGTCAAATTGGGGCTTTTGTTTAAATTGGGTTAAATTGACAAAATTGGGGCATATGGTAGTTTACGAAAATGATATTGGGAACATTTGGGAGATTTTGGAATTTTTTGGGAATTTTTGGAAATTTTGGAATTTTGAGCGAAGAGGGACATTTTGGTCATTTTGGGGGTTTGGTGGATTTTTTGGAAATTAGGTAAATTTGGTATTAATTGGTCAATTTTTGTTGTGGGGAACAATTTGGAGTGGTGTTTGGAGGAATTTGGGTCATTTGGGGAATTTTGAATGATTTGGTGGTTATAGGGGCAACCTGGGTAATTTTGGGTAAGTTTAGCGGCCCGGGGTCAGAAATTGAAATTTTGAAAAAATGACGGCAGCTTTAAAGGGAGAAGGATGCGACCATTTTGGTGGAGTCAAGATTGAGTAGAAATGGTTTAGGATGAAATCAGGGTTTGGGAGCATGGGCCATGGACCTTAGTCATGCCTAACCACTTTTAGGACCAAGTTTAGCCAAATGACAACCACTTTATGATCTTTCACATATTGACCCTAAACATCTTATTCAAAGACTAGTGGCTTTGGTTCAATCATGTGAGTTTCTTAAATGGTAGAAGGGGAAGAGTTTATGATTTGGGTCAAATGGCTTAGGGGTGTGTGTGTGTGCAAGAGAAGCTCAAGTCACTCAAGGTTATCCTAAGACCAAACATTCCTATGGGAACTCACTATTGGGTCTTCACATGCTGGTTTTAACCTTCCAGGTGATTTACAGGTTTGGAACCATCCATGTGGGGTCCCAAGAGGAGTTAAGAAGTGGAGGAAAATTTCAAAATGGTGGGTTCCAACTCTAGAAGTTGGAGCTTAGGCGTCGGCCTCTCGGGTGGTTGCACTGCTTCTGGCGCCTATGTGCTAATAAGATGGTGCCAAGGGGCTTGGATGGAGCGCCTTAGTGCCCACAGTCTGATTCCTAGGCACCGAGCTTGTTGTTTTTAATATGCTTCATTAAGCCCCCTTTTTCTCTCTTTCAACTCCTCTTTGCTCAATGTGTTCTACCTATTATACCTACAAAAAAAACATAAAAATAACCATCTTTAAAGTGCGGTTTTATCCAAAAACAAGTGTAAATTACAGGAAATTAAGCATGCTTAGGACACAAAAACTGCTAGGGACGGAGTTGGTAGCTACACTGGCAATGAAACACGTAGATCATAGGTCAGGTAGGCCGTAGAGTTGAGCTGTGAAGGTGTCTGTAGGTCGTGAGGGCTGGAGTTGGAAGTTGCAAAAGTTATAAACCACGTAGGCCGTAGTTGGTTACATATCTCATAGTGGTGACATGTTATGATGTCAGCAGGTTGCGAGGATCAGAGTTGAGAGTTGCATGACTTCTGAACCACGTAGGTCATAGTTGGTCATGTTAGTTTTAGTTGTGAGCTGTAAGGATGTCTGTTGGTTATGGAGGTCAGAGTCGATAACTGGATGGGCTATGAAGCATGTAGGTCATACTTGGTCACGTAAACCTTAGTGGTGAACTGTGATGATGTTCGTAGACCATGGGGGTTGGATTCAGGATCTACAGGAGGTTAGAACCAGGTAGTCCGTACTTGGTGACGTAAGTCATAGTGGTGAGCTGTGGTAATGTCTATAGGCTGCGGGGGCCTGAGTCAAGAGTTGCACTAGCTGTGAACCACAAAGGTCATAGTTGGTCACGTAGAATGTAGTGTTGAGTTGTTGAGACGTACGTAGGCTGCTAGAGGAAGTCAGTAGATGCACGATCTATGAATCACATAGGTTTTAGTTGGTAGCGTAGGCCATAATGGTGAGCTATGACGACACCTATAGGCCGCAAGGGCTGCACATGAAGCCACTGAGAACAGAGTAGGAATCTTTAGGATGAAGATTTAAGAGTACAGAGAAAGTAATCATTTTTAGTTATATTTCTACACTATATTTGGGAGGCATCATTGTACATACTGTAAGTAAAGTACGATTTTACTTTGCAATGTATGTCAAGCTTCGGCAGTTTATGTTGTGACTTTTTAAGGGACTTTGATTTAAGGAGCAGCTAACGGCAAATAATGGTTGACGGTGGCTTGCAGTTGTGGTTGTTAGAGGCGAGGATCGTTGAAAGTACTAAAGGCGACAGTGGGCGGAGTTGGCCAACTACGACGTTGCCTGAGTTGATTGAAGGGCAGCCAAAGTTGGAGTTTGTCCAAGGTCGGCGAAGGTTGCTGACCGGGCATTTTACAGACTTTAATTTTTTAAGAATTTATGAACTCAAATTTATATATATCTATAAATATTTTGTAAAGTCCAAGCACTCAACGCAAGTATACGTATCGTATCAAGTAATATTGGGCTCTAATGGAGTTCTAGTTATCGATCCCTGACACGCCAAAAATATATACACTTTTTACTATATGATTTTACTTATTTTTAGTGATATTACACTTTAAAAGGAAGGTAATTTGTATGTTTTTTGGTTTTAAGTACAAAAATGGTGATTGGAGCAAAAAGAAGCAAAAACAATGCAAATTAGAGCAAAAACGAGCAAGAAAACAAATTTTGGCTGGACACCTTTCGATAAGTCTTTCTATTTTTAATCTCATTTATACATCTTACATATTTTTTAATGAGATTACACTTTAAGGAAAGTTTGTTTCTATGCCTATTTTGTAGGGCTATCTGTTAGGCACGCAACGCAACTGAAACGGGGCGAAACAGAGCTGTAACGGAGCTAAACGGAGCAAAATGGTGGAGCTGCGCAGGATGGGCGCCGGCGGCGCCAGAAACCCTAAAGCACCAAGAATAGGGCTTCGACAGCACCCTATTCAGCGCTGGCGGCATTCGAGACGGCTTGGATGTGATATTAGGCAGTGTTTGGACAAATACATCAAATCTGAATGTTTTTGGAGGGTTTCTTCATGCACCTCTTGGGAAATTCGTCCCTACTCTATTTTAAACCAAATTTGAAGCCAAAAATGAATAGGAGAAGTTAGAAAAATGTAGATAATGATTAGATATCTTAGAATAGGAGTAGAAATGTAGATTTCTTCCTTTTTGGAGAGATTGGAGAGGGGATTTTGAGAGAATATGTAAGGGAATGTTCTAGCATTGCATGGATCGATGGGAGACTTTGTGTGAGAGATTTTCATCTTTCTTTCAAGGGGAAAAAAAACTAAGTATTGTGTTCTTCATCATCTTATGGTTTTGTAAACACTTATTTTGTGTATTTGCTTTTAAATGAAGTTTTCTGTTGTGTTTTCTTCGTGCTTTGCGATGCCTTTCTCTTACTCTTTCTTCATCTATGAAAATAGTGACATGAGAAGATTATGCCATTGTTTTCATTCTACTTTTCTTTTGCAATGAGTAGGACTCATGTTTAGGATATTGGGATGCTTGCTAAAGGAAGTTTTAATTATAAATGTGATGGTTTTACTTGCACTTCATTTACATTACAATAAGGGCCCGTTGTATTGTTAAAATTTGTTGTAATTGCATTGTCCTGAAAGGGCAGTGTAATTCTCAATAAAGTGGAACCACATTCGATGTCCATGAATGAATTGTGAAGTTCATGGGGATTGAGTGCAAATAAATAGGGAAATATGATTTTGATTAGCGTCGAATTAGAGGTTTTAGGTTGACAGGCTGAGATCTCAAATTTGGTCCTAAGAATAGTAACTAAACTCGAAGGTTAGCCTTCAGGTGAAGGCTGAGTGGGAGCTCCGTAGTGACAGCCGGTATCCTCCCAGCCTAGCCATAGATTTAGTGACTGAACTTAGGGTATGTCAATGTTCTTTACATGCTTGGAAGAGGAGATACTCTTTTCAGGGTAAAGAAGTATTTATGCTCCTATTTGGCACATGCAATATTTAATGCATCTCATTCCTTCACATTATCCAATTCATTACATGAGAATAGTACTTTTTATTATCTCAAAAATTAACAAACCAATTTCCCGAAAAAAGGTTCTCTTTAGAAGTAATATTTGCATTTAGGAATAGTTATTATCCTTACATATAATTATCTGCATTTAGGAGTACTTGCATTTGAAATTGTGACTTTACAAAAATCATTATAAATATATAAATATGAACTCATAAATTCTTACATATAAAAAGTCGCACCAAGTTTTTGGCGCCGTTGCCGGGGAAGCTTCGGTAAGAATTGTATGAGAATTTTAGTTGAAGTAATTAGGCTTAGACTTGGAAAACTGTAGTATCGTAAAAACTATTTTTGTGTGAGAAGTGTTTTTATATGAAAAAGTGTTGTGAAAAAAAGAAAAAAAAATTAAAATTGTTTGTGTGAAAAATATAGTGTTAGTGAAAATGTTTGGTAGTGTTGAATATATTTTTCATTTAATCTATTTAATTATTAATATATTGTTTGTTGTGTTACGTATATGAAACAATGGATCTACAGGACTTGTGCCTTAAGATCCCGAGTTTGAAGAAAATAAAAAAATAAAAATAAAGAAAGTACTCGAAAAACTAGAAATGGAGATGGAAAACTTTCAAGATAATAACTTACAAAATCATCATACTTCATTGAGGGATTACGTAAATCCTACGATAGATGAAATTCACTCAACTATACAAAACACTATCGTAGAAGCTGATTCGTTTGAAATAAATCTGGAGATTATCCAACTGGTGCAGAATAATCAGTTTGGGGGATCTCCTTTAGAAGATCCCTATTTACACTTATCAAATTTTCTAAAACTTTGTGCTACATTTCGTTATAACGGTATGTCAGACGATGCTGTTAGACTAAGGCTTTTTCCTTTCTCACTAAGGAATAAGGCTTAAATGTGGTTATATTCTTTAGCACCTGGTTCTATTAAAACTTGGGAGGAGTTAACTCAAAAATTCTTAGCTAAGTATTTTCCACCTTCAAGGACTACTAAACTTAGAAACGATATTATCTCATTTTGTCAATATGAAGGTGAATCAATATACGCAGCTTGGGAAAGATTTAAGGAACTCCTAAGACAGTGTCCACACCATGCTCTGCCCGATTGGTTAATCATTCAAATTTTTTATAATGGATTAGTAGGATCCCTTAGGTCTATAATTGATGTTGCTGCTGGTGAATCATTAATGTCAAAACCATCTGATGAAGCGTATGTGTTAATTGAAAAAATGGCTACAAATGAATTTCAATAGCCATATGCTATGGTAAATCATAAAAATGTAGCTGGTATTCATGATACAGATGTGATTACAATTCTTGCATCTCAGGTTGCTGCAATATCAAGGAAGTTAGACCAACTTGGAATGAACCAACCTCAATTTACTCCTGTAAGTGAGGAAAGTTCATTAACACGTATGATTAATTCCAACTTGTTATATGAGACTTTAAATACCATAAACAACCCATATTGGGAGAACCATCCAAAATTTAACTGGAATCATACTACTGATGGTGGAAACCAAAAATGGGAAAATAATCATGCAAATCCTAATGGAAGTTGGAATAGTCAGGGGAACACAAACTATAGACCTTCATATCCATTGGAGTCTAACAATGATCAACAATTTGAGGATAAGAAGATGTCTATGGAAGAAGTGGTATTGCAAATGTGAAACAAATTGCAAAGTCAAAATGTTGTGATTATAAACATAGAGAATCAACTAGGACAAATTGCTAATTCACTTAGCAATAGACCCCAAGGAACACTTCCTAGTAACAGTGAGATCAACCCTAAAGAGAACACTAATGAACTAGTAGAAGCTGTTCAATTAAAAGGTGGAAGAGAGATAGAGGATGTAGTTAGAAAAGAGAAATATATTGTGAGAGAAACAAAGGAAACTAAAAGACATGAAGAACATGTTTCTAAGGATTTGAAAAAAATAATATCTCCAACTAAAATCAGTTTAGAAAGACCACCACCTCCATTTCCTCAAAGACTTATACAACATGAATTGAATATAAAATTTTCAAATTTCATGAAATTACTTAAGAAAATAACGATAAATATTCATTTACAGAAGCTTTGAAAGAGATGCCAAGTTATATAAAGTTTATGAAGGATATATTAAACAAGAAAAGGAAATATAGGGATTACGAGACAGTTGCACTAAGTGAGGAGTGCAGCACTTTACTTCAGAAAAATTTTCCTCGGAAACATAAAGATCTATGTAGCTTTACAATTCCGTGTGCAATTGGAGAAAAATTATGTGGAAAAGCTTTATGTGATTTAGGATTAAACATTAATGTGATGCCTCTATCTATATTTAGAAGGTTAGGTTTAGTCGATATTTCTCCCACTACTGTAACCCTTTTGTTAGCCGATCGATCTATCATTTATCCAAAAGGAGTTATAGAAGACGTGCTTGTTAAAGTGAACAAATTTATCTTTCCTTTGGACTTTATTGTATTAGATATGAAGGAAGATAAATAAATTCCAATTATTTTAGAGGGACCTTTCCTTGTTACTAGACAAGCTATGATAGATGTTCAAAAAGGAGAGTTGACTATGAATATTAATGACCATGAAGTCACTTTTGATGTATTAAAGACTATGAAATATCCAACTGAGAGAAAAGATGATTGTTTTCGGATAGATGAAATTGTTTATCTAAGTAAAGATCATTTCCAAGAAATTTTTGACGGTAAGTTAATAGATGAGATTGAAATAGATTTTCATGATGAGTTGAAAACGTTATTTAAAGAAAACTGTATGTAGGTTCAGGAGATGTGTGAAATGATGGATGCTACCAAAAATAGTAAAATTTTAATTCCATCTGTTGAAAAATCTTATAAACTTAAGATTGATGTACCCCATACAATTTTAAAGTCCATCTATTTAGGGAATTCATCTACACAACCAGACTTTATATCTTTAGATGCGACTCAATCACAAGAAAAACCTAAATTGAATGGTGAACATGATAAAATTATTGAACTAAGACTTGGAAGAGAATTTGAGGATAAATTTCAAAAGAACTTTGAGTTGAGAAAAGAGGATAAGTATATTGGAAGACAATTGGAAGAAATTTCTAAGGAATTAGAAAAACCTATTTCCTCAGCTAAGATAGATCCTCCATCATTTATTAGTTATAAAGGGGAAGAATTGGAAGGTAACTTGAAACAGAAGAGAGACATAGAAGAATTTGATCCTGAATCTGAATTATCTAGAGAGAATCCGATCCAAAATTTGGGAGATATTGAATTGTCATTAATAAAACCATTTCTTATAAATTTTAAGGATGATATTAATATGAAATTTCAGAAAATCTATAGAAGAATATTGGATCTAGAAAGAAATATGAGGAACAATGATATAAATCCATCTGAAAAGAAGACTTGAATAAAAAATTAAAATTTGAGAATTTTGTAGGAATCCTTGGATCTGAAAAAGATTGGGCGATTGATTGAGGATTACTTAATTGGAATTTTGATCCAGGAGGAATCATTTGTCTGGTCCGCGACGTTAAAACCAAGCGCTTAATGGGAGGCAACCCATAGTTATCAATGTGCTTTGATTTAGTTTGCTCGAGAGTCATGATTGTTAGTATTGTATGGTGTTTGCTTTAGAGTGGATTGACTTGATCTTTATGTGTCATTATGGATTGATAAGTATGATAGTTGTTGGTAGATGTTTGGATTGTTAGTTGTTTGATTTGATATTTGTGTGTCATGAGGGAGGTGATTCCTTAACTTCTTATTATGGTTAGACTTGTATGTTCTTTTGTAGTAGTTGGATTGACGAGTTCACTATGACTCGGGTCTTACTCGAACTTGAGTTTTACAAGATATATCATGAATTTGAACAATGATAACTTAATCTCAATTTAGTTACATCCTTTTTCTAACTTTGTTTTCATTTGGTAGGATTCACAAACCTATTTGATGAATAACTTGTAGATGATCTTACACTGCTATTTATAACTGTTAAAGGTGCTAAATTAAAGGGATTAGATGATGCCTGAGATTGGTGTTTAGAAACCAATTTATCGGGGATAATCTTATCTTTGAAATTATAATCTATAAAATCATTTTAAAATGTACCTAATTTATTAGTGTTGTGATTTTGTTAGAAATTGGAAGTGAGTTAGTAACATTGGATGAGTTAAAGGATGAATTAACCTCATTTATCATATGTGTATTTATGTTTGTGTTACAACTTTATCTAGGTCTTGAAGAACATTTTTATATTCCCTTGTTGATACATGCTATGCTAGTTAGACTTTGGTTTAGTTAATTTCATTCTGGAATGTTTAGTTTAGATTTACTTTCTGCTACATGATTCCTATCCTGATTAATAATTGTAGATCTTTCTGATAGACACTTGTGGTAGATAAAATTTCTAAATTGTTTTCTTCCTGCTTATATTTTTTGTACTGAATTCTATATATGTTAAAAATTAAGTTTGGGGGTAGGAAGAAAAATAAAATTTTAATGTGAAAATACTTCCTTTTAGTGTAATTTTATTACAAGCATGTTTTAGGTTAGTTTTACTTTCTCCTACAGTCATTTTATCCTAATTATGCATATATATGTATTTGTTAGGATGTTGTAGTAGTAAGTAGATTCAACCTTTTCTTTTTCTTCCTCCTATATTTTGTGGAATTAATTACAAAATATTTTTGAAATTTAAGTTTGGGGGGGAAAAATATTAACTCTTATTTGTTCTCAATTGCTATATTTTCAAAAAATTATTAGCATAACTTCTGGTAGTTGAACTTCGCTTGAGATAACTAAAAATTTTTATTTCAGTTGAATATTATGGAAGGATTGGATGAAAGTTTTTAGTAATAAAGGTTAATTTTATAAGGATAAGATATTTGGTATGAAAGAATTTGATTATAGTTAACTATTTAAAGTAAAGAAAACTGTATTTTTGAAATGTTAAGAGACTTAAAGTACTATTTGTTAAGAAGAGATTGTGACTTTATGATGAATAATAAAGCTCATACCTAATTATAAAGTAAGGAGGTGTTTCAAGTTTGAACTTTAAAATGAGGAGAGTGAAGATCTAATCAATACAGGCTATCCAGATATAGTAATCCTTATTAAAAAAAAGAAGAGAAAAAGAAAAAAAGAGATGGATTGAAAATCAATCCCAAAAAAAAAAAGAGAAAAGGAAAAAGAAAGAAAATATTTATGAGAAGAAGCTTGAGGAGATGCCTAATAAAAAATTGGCTTCACATGAGTCACCCTAAAGGGAGAACTTGAATTCATTTCTGAGTTTATATTTAAAGCATTGGGCTACATTCTGATGAAGTTTGCATAAACTCCTTTTTCACATAATCTTTCAAGGCACTCTTAATGTGAAAAATTATGGTTTATCTTGAAATAAATAGAAGACTAGAACCCTTAGACTTGATTGCTGAACATTTTTATACCTATAGTGTTAACCTGAGTTACTGAATTTCTTTCTAAAAGTCTAACCAATATATTCTTTTGAATGAAAAATTTTAGTTTCTTACAAGTGAAAAGTACATTACCTTGAGTTATTTTTTATGTAGTAAAATGAATACTTGAGGACAAGTAACAGCTAAGTTTGATGGATTTTGACACGCCAAAAATATTTACGCTTTTTATTATATGATTTTACTCATTTTTGGTGATATTACACTTTAAAAGGAAGGTAATTTGTATTTTTTTAGTTTTAAGTATAAAAATGGTGATTGGAGTAAAAAGAAGCAAAAATGGTGCAATTTGGAGCAAAAACTAGCAAGAAAATAAATTTTGGCTTGACACCTTTTGATAAGTCTTTCTACGTTTAATCTCTTTTACACTTCTTGAATATTTTTGAATGAGATTACATTTTAAAAAAATGTTTTTTCTATGCCTATTTTGTAGGGCTATCGGTTAGGAACGCAATGCAACTAAAACGGGGAGAATCAGAGCTGTAACGGAGCCAAACAGAGCAAAATGGTGGAGCTGTGCAAGATGGGCGCCGGGGGAGCCCGCACTGGCGCCGGCGGTGCCAGATACTCAAGAGCACCGAAAATAGGGCGCTGACAGCACCCTATTCAGCACCGGCTGCGCCCGAGACGGCTTGGACGCGATATTAGGCAGTTTTTAGCCAAATACATCGAATCTGGATGCTTTTCGGAGGGTTTCTTCATGTACCTCATGGGAAATTCATCCCTACTCAATTTTAAACCGAATTTAAAGCCAAAAATGAAGAGGAGAAGTTAAAAAATGTAAAGAATGATTAGAGATCTTAGAATAGGAGTACAAATGTTGATTTCTATCTTTTTGGAGAGATTGGAGAGGGGATTTTCAGAGAATATGTAATGGAATGTTCTAGCATTACATGGATCGACGGGAGACATTGTGTGGGAGATTTTCATCTTTCTTTCAAGGAAAAAAAAAACTAAGTATTGTGTTCTTCATCATCTTATGGTTTTGTAAACACTTATTTTGTGGATTTGCTTAGAAATGAAGTTTTCCGTTGTGTTTTATTCGTGCTTTGCGATGTCTTTCTCTTACTCTATCTTCTTCTATGAAAATAGTGGCATGAGAAGATTATGCCATTATTTTCATTGTACTTTTATTTTGCAATGAGTAGGACTCATGCTTAGGATATTGGGATGCTTGCTAAAAGAAGTTTTAATTATAAATGTGATGTTTTTTACTTGCATCTCATTTACATTACAATAAGGGCACATTGTATTGTTAAAATTTATTGTAATTGCATTGTCATAAAAGGGAAGTGTAGTTCTCAATAAAGTGGAACCACATTCGATGTTCATGAATGAATTGCATAGTTTATGGGGATTGAGTGCAAATAAATAAAGAAATATGGTTTTGATGAGCGTCGAATTGGAGGTTTCAGGGTGACTGGCTGAGATCCCCAATTTGGTCCTAAGATTAGTAATTAAACTCAAAGGTTAGCCTTTAGGTGAAGGGTGAGTGGGAGCTTCGTAGTGACAGCTGGTATCCTCCCAACCTAGCCTTAGATTTAGTGACTGAACTTAGGATATGTCAATGTTCTTTACATACTTGGAAGAGGAGGTACTCTTTTGAGGGTAAAAAAGTATTTATGCTCCTATTTGGCACATGCAATATTTAATGCATCTCATTTCTTTAAATTATCCAATTCATTACATGAGAATAGTAGTTTTTATTATCTCAAAAATTTACCAAACCAATTTCCCAAAAAAGGGTTATCTTTAGAAGTAATATTTGCATTTATGAATAGTTATTATCCTTACATATAATCATCTGCATTTTGGAGTAGTTGTTATAAAAACCACTTATATCGACATTTCAATCTAAGGCTGTTAATAGTAAACTAGAATTTGACTAAGGACCTTTTACCTCGCTTCCCTGTGGGATCGATAACCAGGACACCATTAGAGCCCTGTATTACTTGATACAATACGTATACTTGTGTTTGAAATTGTGACTTTACAAAAATCATTATAAATATATAAATCTGAGGTTATAAATTCTTACATATAAAAAGTCATTCCAAACCCACAGGGAAGCTACGAAGTAGAAGAAAGTGTTTCACAATAGGTAATGTAGCACTAAAATTCGATACTCAAATTGCACTTAAAGTTTAATGTTTACTTATACTACCACTATGTAAAAAACAGTAACACTTAATCAGATTAGAATTACTTCTAATAACTATAAAAACAGAATTAACTAACAGACACACACTAAGCTATATATTTGAAAGGTTTTTGATATATGAGAAAAGTATCTTTCCTCTTGCAATGAGAACATGATGTGTGGATAATATGGAACGATTATCTATGTAATTGTGTCAAATAGGAGCATAAATATTTCTTTACCCTTAAAAGAGTACCCCCTCTTCCAAGCATGCAAAGAACATTGACATATCCTAAGTTTAGTTACTAAATCTAAGGCTAGGCTAGGAGGATACTGGCTCTGCCTACAGAGCTCCCACTCACCCTTCAACTGAAGGCTAACCTTCGAGTTTAGTTACTAATCTTAGAACCAAATTAGGGATCTTAGCTTGTCACCCTGAAACCTCCAAATTGAAGTCCATCAATACACATTTCTTTATTTATTTGTACTCAATTCCTATAAACTACGTATTTAATCCATAGAAATTGAATTGATTCTTCATTATTTTTGTAGAACACTAAATCCTTTCAGAATTAATGTTCAACAACATATTTTAACAATTCAATTGGCCAGATCGAAAAGTAAATTAAGTTTGAAATGAAAAAACCATCACAATTTCATCAATACATTAAAAGCACTTCAAATCCACATCAATCCATCATGACATCTCTATGCAAGAAGAAAGACAAAGGAGACTACTCAAAATCCATGAAGAAGATACAATAAAACATGGATTTTATATATAAAAGGAAAGTTATACAAACCACAAAAAAATATAACTTATCTCTTTCTCTTCCCCAATGTAATTCCCTTGAAGTTCCTTTGAATCCTTTTCTCTCTTCTTTGCAACACTTAATTCCCTCTTTAGAATGGAAAAGAAGAAGCAATCTCTAACTTTACTTCGTCTCCTTCACTCCTTAGAGAAGAATTCCTCTCAAATTCTAACTTCTACACACATTTCTCCTAAGCCCTAACAGTCAACACACACTCTCCCTCTCTAGAACTTCAGAATACACACATCAAAACCACTCAAAACCCCCCATTTTCATCCAAAAACAGTTACTTATAAGTTAGAAACGAAATCCCAAGAGTTTCCATAGGCATCCCTTCAAAAAGTCGCCAAAACTCCTTAAATTTGAATTCCACCAACATTGGGCACCGACGGCGCCCTATCATCGAATTAATTGCTAACTCTCTGGAAAATGACACAGGCGGCGCCAGAACCAGTTTTCCTCCTTTTTAATCCTTTTTGCTCTAAAATCGTTCCTTTTCGCTTCTTTTCACTACAATCACCTAAAATCATCATACCTGCAACAAATCATGAAAAATACTTTTCTTTAAAGTTCAATATCACCAAAAATGGGTAAATTATATAACAAAAACAGTATATATTTTTGGTGCATCAAAATCCTCCAAACTTAACTATTACTTGTCCTCAAGTAATCCTTTTACTGCATAAAATATAACTCTATGCAATGCACTTTTCACCTGTAAGATACTAAAACTTTTCATTCAAAAGAATATATTGGTTAGATCTTAAGAAAAAAATTTAGTAACTCAGGTCAATACTACAGGTATAAGGTTATTCAACAATCAAGTCTAAGAGTTATATTCTTCTATTTATTTCAAGATAAACCATAATTTATCACATTAAGAGTGCCTTGAAAGATTATGTGAAAAAAGAGTTCATGCAAACTTTATCAAAATGTAGGCCAATACTTTAAATATAAATTTAGGAATGAAATCAAGTTCTCCTTTTAGGGTGATTCAAGTAAAGCTAATTTTTGATTAGGCATCTCCTCAAGCTTCTCATAATTATCTTTTTCTTTCCTTTTTATCTTTTTTCTTTTCTTTTTAGGATTGTTTTTCAATTCTTCTTTTCTTTTATTTTTCCCTTTTTAATGAGGATTACTATATCTGGATAGCCTTTAATGATTATTAACTTCACTCTCCTCTTTCTAAAGTTCAAACTTGAGACACATCCTCACTTTATAATTAGGTACAAGCTTTATTATTCATCATAAAGTCACAATCTTTTCTTAAACACAATACTTTAAGTCCCTTAACATTTCAAAAATATAGTTTTCTTTACTTTAAATAGTTAACTATAATCAAATTCTTTCATATCAAATATCTTACCCTTATAAAATTAAGTTTTATTACTAAAAACTTTCTTCCAATCCTTCCATAATATTCAACTGAAATAAAATGTTTTAGTTAACTACAGTAAGGTTCAACTGCCAGAAGTTATGCTAATAATTTTTGAAAATATAATAATTGAGAACAAATAAGATTTAATATTTCTCTACCCTCCCCCAAACTTAAATTTTTTAATAAATTTGAAAAAGTAGAGAGTAAAAGAAAACTAACCTTTTCGTACTGGGATCTTGAAATCTTCAACAACTATCTGGTATTAGTCAAAATTTACAACTAGCAGGCATGAAATAATTAGTAACAGTGATATAAAATTTTAAATATTTGCAGGGTAAAGAGATTTTAAATTTAAACATCCAACAAAACACCATAACTACTAAACAAACTGTCACATCACTACAGAGTCCATTTAACACAATTTAAATTTTTCAATACAACATAACAATACTCCAACAGGGTTACACATCATATGAAAAGCAAATAACTACTACATCACAACAGTAAAACACAGCACAATAAGAACAATAGAAATAGAAACAAACAATCTACCAATCTCCATCACCAGGATCATTGGCAGGGTCATCAGCAACGTCAGGTCTATACGGTGTATAGCTGGGGCAAGTAAGAAATATAAAATCAGACTCTCCCCTCATAAGTCTTACTTGAGCATTATAATAGGAAATATTGAACTCAACTCTTCTGTTCAAATATCTTCATTCACATAACTCCTGGCCTCAAACACATCCATCCTACCATGGAGTCTATCCACACTAGCACTCTGTAATCTTAGTTGCTCCATAATATTAGATAAGGTAGGCGGCTCAGATGTAGATGGAATGTCATAACTCGTAGTAGGAATATCAGTACTCCTACTCTCAACTCGGGCTCCCACATGAGACTCATAAGTACGGATAATAGTCTTTGTAATTTTTCTCAACTGTATAGCCGCTTCTTCAGAACTGTTGAACTCCACTCCAAACTAAACACACAGGGCATGAACTAAGACAGGATGTCCTAATCTACTAGTGGTCTCGCCTCTAGCAATAGTCTCAATGTTCTTGTAGACAATAGTTCCAATATCAATCTTTCTCATCTTATGAATACAATAGTTTAAAATTTCTCTATCCCTTATAACTTCGTTGTGGTGATAAGAAGGTAATATTTTTGCAGAGATAAAATAGTGTCAAACTTTTGATGCAACATTCAATGTGGAAGTGGGGAAGTTAATCATTTGTTTTTGACTTTTTTCCTATTCCCCTCTTTCATTCGTTAGAAAAGCAATCACTTCTCTCATATTTCCCCCTCGAGTATCAAAGTTTTCATATTCACAAACAAATGGTTTCCGAGTCTGATAGAAGGCATTAATACGCTGAGGAGTAAACTCAATCATTTTTCCTCTAACTAACACATACTCAGGCTCAGTCTAGGGCACATTAGCATAGAACTATCTAACAACTCCCATAACAGCATTCGCAGTAAAATGACAAAATCATTCCCAGTTTCGCTTTACAATTAACTGTTCTACAGATCCACCGGGACTATCAAAAGCTTAAACCTAGATATACTTCTTATTCTAATAGTAATAGTTAAAGCAAAATTGCGCTTTAATATTAAAAAAATTTTCTCCATCAAAATCCAATTTTCCCTTCCCTTTACTTATCCTTGGAGCCATGTGAATTTCTAAAATTTGCAAGAAAATTTTAATAATACCAAATTCTCAATGTAACAAACTCCAAATACTATTCTAAAAAAGTAAGAGCAAATTTTATCATGGAAATTTCAAAATCTCTTTATAAATCCAAAAATTCCAACCTAAGAAATGTGAGAGATTTTCATGGTGAAAATAAAAATTTTTTAACATAAAGTGAAGCTCTTACCAAGAGAAGTGTAGATCTGGTCTCGAAAAGCTTTGAAATCATTTCAAATTCAAGATCTAGCAGGCCCTAGGTCTTCAAAATCATGAAAATGGAGGAAGAAGACGAAAGCAATAAAAAAATTTGCTGGCCCCAGGGTGGGTCAAAATCGTGAAATAAAAGGTTTTCGGTGATGTTCTGTACTTGGACACCGACAGCGCTAGATAGGTGACACGCCTAAAATATAACGCTTTTTGCTATAAAATTTTACTCATTTTTTATGATATTACACTTTAAAGGAAGTTATTTTGTATTTTTTTTTATTTTAGGAACAAGAAATGGGGATTGGAGAAAAAGAAGCAAAAATGGTGCAATTTGGAGAAAAAACGAGCAATAAAACAAATTTTGGCCTAAAACCTTTCGATAAGTCTTTCTATGCTTAATCTCTTTTACACTTCTTGCATATTTTTGAATGAGATTACACTTTAAGGAAAGGTTGTTTTTAAGCTTATTTTGTAGGGCTATCTGTTAGGAACGCAACACAACTGAAACGGGGTGAATCAGAGCTAAAACGGAGCCAAACAGAGCAAAATGGTGGAGCTATGCAATAGGGAGCCGGCGGCAGCATCCAACAACATATTTTAACAATTCAATTGGCCAGATTGAAAAGTAAATTAAGTTTGAAATGAAAAACCATCACAATTTCTTCAATACATTAAAAGCACTTCAAATCCACATCAATCCATCATCACATCTCTATCCAAAAAGAAAGACAAAGGAGACTACTTAAAATTTATGAAGAAAATATAATAAAACATGGATTTTATATATAAAAGGAAAGTCATACAAACCACTAAATAAAATACAACTTAACTCTTTCTCTTCCCCAATGCAATTCCCTTGAAGTTCATTTGAATCCTTTTCTCTCTTCTTTGCAACACTTAATTCCCTCTTTAGAATGGAAAGGAAGAAGCAATCTCTCACTTTACTTCTTCTCCTTCACTCTTTAGAGAAAAATTCCTCTCAAATTCTAACTTCTACAAACTTTTCTCCTAAGCCCTAACACTAAACACACACTCTCCCTCTCTAGAACTTCAGCATACAAACACTAAAACCACTCAAAACCCCCCATTTTCATCCAAAAACAGTTACTTATAAGTTAGAAATGAAATCCCAAGAGTTTCCATAGGCATCCCTTCAAAAATTCGCCAAAACTCCTCAAATTTGAATTCCACCGACATTGGGCGCCAGTGGCGCTCTATCATCGAATTAATTGCTGAGTCTCTAGAAAATGGTGCCGGCGGTGCCAGAACCTATTTTCCTCTTTTTGCTCCGAATTCGTTCCTTTTTGCCTTTTTTGCTCCAATCTCCTAAAAACATCATGCCTACAACAAATTATGAAAAATATCTTTCTTTAAAGTGAAATATCACCAAAAATGGGTAAAATAATATAACAAAAATAGTATATATTTCTGTTGCATCAGTTGTGGCAACCGAAGTCGGCCATAATTGGCAGGAGGTGTAGGGAGGCTAGAGTTGGCCAATAGAAATCGGCAGACAATGACAAGAATTGTCTAGAGGCAATGGTTGGTAGAGGTGATAGTAACAAGAGTTAGCCCAAGATGATAACTGTAAAGGCGGCTGAGATCGGAAGCAGTGGCAGTGACCATAGATGATGGGAGGTGATAGTGATCGAATCAGGTGGAGCCGGCTAGTGGCGAGCCTAGACGGAATTGGCGATTCTAGCTGAAATTGGTGGTGACCAAAAATTAGTGGTGGCCAAACACTGTAGACATGTTGTTCAGCAGGCTGGGATTCAAATCTTTCTTTTTTGTAAGCTCTAAACTTGTTGTTGCCCGATTTGTAGCTCTCCCTCAAGAGGGGTTTGTGGCTCTATTTATAGAGACCAAATTAAAAATAATGAAGGTATCCAAACCACTCTTGATCAGATGACATGGAGAGATCGTATTGATCGCACGACGTATAATGAACATTTTACTGCCTTAATTATGTTAGAATTTAACAATCTTGAGCTCGTTGGATTCATCTTATAGAGATTCTCGATTTGCCTATAAGCATGTCATATTCATAATATGTTTGACCTTTTAATTATGGTTGAAAAGCTTCCAAAAGTTGTTTAATGGCTTTTATCGAGTCTTGATTGAACTTCGATTGGACCAATTTTCATATTGTTTGGTTCATCTCGTCGAACATGTCAGTTTGACCGTAAGTTTTCTGAAATCAGAGCTCAGGATGAGTTGTAATTGAAGTTTAAATGTTTCTTGCATAAAAACTTCCTCGAGATCCCTGTCATGCCTTAGGATTTATGTCAAATGATGAAAATTTATTGGTGCGATATATATATATATATATATATATATATATATATATATATATATATATATATATATATATATATATATATATATATATATATATAAGGAGATGTTGGCGGCAAAGTGTGCTCTGCTAGGGTTTCTAGCATGACCCTGCCGGCGGCGGCTTGGAGGGTGGTGGTGCAGGTAAGTCTGGTGAGAGCTGGTCTGGAGGTGAAGTGTTCTCGGGCTCCTTTGTTGCTCTTCTGACAGCTTCTTGTTGTTCCCGGGCTTTTTGATTTTCAAATTTTTACTGTTCCATTGTGCTCTTTTTGGGGTGGTTTTTCTTGCTCTAAGGACTGTGGGTGTACCCACTCAGGGTTGTGCTCCTTTTTGGTTTCTTACTGGTTCCTTGCTCTTTGTATGTTTGCAAACTTTCCCTTTTCTGGTTGTTATTGTTTGGGTCCACTGTTCCATTGGAGGCCTGCTGGTGGTGGTGGGTGGTCTGATGGCTCACCCCATTGATCTTACCACCAACATTGAGTGGGCAAAAGCCACCTATGCTGGTGTTGTAGGATCTGCCACTTCCATCACAGATCCTTCCAGATTAATTTTCCCACAGAGATTGCATGATGCAGCAGCTGGAAGAATTACTTGCCCATTTATCAGACCACTGGACGAAAAGGATGGCCATCCTGCTGTGATCTTCACTGAACAAGAATTGGCTGTGCTTGATGCTGAAGTGAAACTCACTTTGATTGGGAAATTTAGTTTGGGGCATCCCAAGATGGAGCTAGTGAGGAAATACTTTGAATCACTAAATTTTCAAGGGAATTGGAAGCTAGGACTGCTGGATGGAAGACACCTTCTTATCAACTTCACTGTTGAAGAGGATTATGCTATGTTCTTTGCTAAACATTTGGTGACTATTGCTGGAGTGGAGATGAAAATAATCAAATGGACATCAGATTTTGATCCTAGCAAGGACCCCCCCAATTGTGCCAATCTGGTTTAAACTGCCCAATCTTCCCTACAGATTTTTTAATCAGGATGCTCTTTTCTAAATTGGGAGGTCTATTGGAACTCCTTTAAGACTAGTTCGTTGCTACAATTAATAAAGCTAAACTCGAAATGGCTAGGATCCAGATTGAGAGAGATATTTCACCGCTCGAGGTAAAAAAAATTTGGATTGGATCAGCTAAGGAAGGACAATGGCAAGAAGTTATAATGCAGCAAAAACCCTATTATTGTTCTCATTGCAAAATGTTTGGACATACAATTGAAAAATGTTACAGAATTCATCCCCCATCTAGAAGATCCATAACAAAGGAAACTCAACATAAGCAATTTGTTGATACTGTTTTAGTGCAACAGGGCTCAGGAGAAAGGAGAGATTTTGTAAATACAGTCTCTCAAACTAGTTTTACCCCTCCAGCTGAGGTGGGGAGAACACCAGTTTATCAGGTCCCCCCTTTTGTTGGGGAGAAGACTGTTGAACCCACAGTTAATGTGGATGATTGCACCCCTCTAGCTCACTCTGGATTAATCAGAAATGTTTCTGATGATGTTTCTGAGTCTCCTATTGGGGGTAGATCCCCACATAGATACATAAGGAAGGAAGAGGAAGTCAGAATAGTCACACCAACTCAATCTATTGAACAGCAAGTAGATACCCAGTTTCCCTCAAATGCAGGTATCAGTGTTATGCAGGAAGAGATGGAAGGTAAATGGCACACCCAAACCTACAGGAAAAAGAAGAAGAATAATCTCAGTGAAGTACAAAAACTTGGAACTCCTCTTTCTGTGGGGGAGTTAGCTGGAATTTCGTTACCGGGGGAGATCTAGATCTAGATCTCAATCCTCATTTAATCCCCATCCCATTTAATGATAAATTTCCTCTGTTGGAATATTAGGGGTATTGCTAATCCCCTATCTTTTAAAAGACTGTTACATTTAAACAAAAAATATAAATTATGGTGCATTACCATCCTGGAACCTTTGGTTAACAAATATCCTCAGAAAATTATCAGTAAGCTACAAGGCTACAACCATTATGCTAACTGCAATAATAAAATCTGGATTTTTTGTAGAAAAGAGGTGAAATGGTCTATCCTTATTGACAACAAGAAATTTATACATTCTTCCTTTCAGATTAATGGCAGGGATGGTTTAATAACCTTTGTATATGCTGGATGTAAAAAGGATGACAAAGTTCTCCTGTGGAATCAGCTCCAGGACATCAGTGTCCAAGTACACTCACCCTGGATTGTTGGGGGTGATTTTAACAGTGTGGGGTCTTCAAATGAAAAAATTGGGGGTAGACCTCCCAAGCTCTCCGATATGACCATTTTTAATGATAATATTCATGCGACCAATCTTTATGACCTTGGATTTAGAGGACTCGCTTTTACATGGAAGAGAGGGAGCATCCGGGAGAGGCTTGATAGGATGTTGGTTAACAACCTTTGGCTCTCTAATTGGCTTTTTACTTATGTTACTCACTCGAGTCTTGCTGGTTCCGATCATAGACCTCTCCTTATATCTATTACCTCCCCCATCTGCTCTAATACTCCCCCTCCTTTTAGATATCTGAATGTTTGGTCCTCCTATGTTGAGTTCCACAAGATTGTTCAGGAAAATTGGCACTGTATTGATCACCCAGACCCTCTCATCAGATTAAGCAGATTACAGATAACTCTCAGTAAAGCTCTTAAGAAATGGAATTGGAACTTTATAGGGAACCTCCATGAAGCTGTCCAAGTGGTCGAGAAAGAGCTAAATCAAATCGAGTCTAAAATCCAAGTCGGCATCGCTACGGATGAACATTATTTCACCGCACAAAATAATTTGTCGTTGGCTACTCGATAAACTGGAACAATATCTAAAACAAAAAGCTGCTTTGAACCATTTTATTCATGGGGATAGGAACACTCGGTTTTACCATGCTCTGTATAAAATATAGAAGGAAATGTAATACTATTCACTCTATCCACACAGCTGATGGCTGGAAACTCATGGATGACACAGAGATTGGTTTGGATGCTGTTACACATTTTGATAGGTTACATAATCCTCCTCCCAGAACCAGATTGCCTATTGATAGATCTCTTTTCCAGGACAACTTGCATTACACCAATGTACTTGATTTAACTACCATCCCAACTGAACAAGAAATCTGGAATGCCATAAAATCAATTGATAGTTCTAAAAAAGCAGGACCAGATGGTTACACTGCAGATTTCTATCAGAAGGAGTGAAAGTTGGTTGGTGGTGATGTGGTGGCAGCTATCCAAAGTTTCTTCCTTGGAAATGCTCTTCCCAGTTATTTTTGTGCTTCAAACACTGTGTTGATTCCCAAAAATAATCTTATGCAAAACTGGGATCATTTTAGACCCATCTCCTTGGCATCTCTAATCAGTAAGGTTATCAGCAAAATAATTGTGGGGAGACTTCAACCTCATCTTGATAGGTTATTATGCATGAATCAATCAGCTTTTGTTAAGGGCAGGTCAATCTCTGATAATGTGCTACTTGCTCGAGAACTATTGCTTGATTTGGATAAAGTTCATAGGGGAGGTAATCTCATATACAAATTGGATATACAAAAAGCCTATGACACCATTAGTTGGGAGTTTATTGAAGATGTTCTGAATGCTAAAGGTTTCCAACAACAGTTCTGCAATCTCATCTCCAGGTGGCTCCATTCAAATGAAAACTCTATTTTATTTAATGGGACTGCCAGAGGCAAATTCCATGCCACCAGAGGTTTAAAGCAGGGAGACCCACTTTCTCCTATCATCTTCATATTAGCTGTTGATTACTTCTCAAGGATGGTTAATCAGACCATTCTGAATAAAAGCTATGCCAGGTACCATCATAAATCAAATATTGTTATTTCTCACCTCCTTTATGCAGATGATATCATGGTATTCTCCAAGTGCACACAAAGCTACTGTGAAAAAGTTAAAACACTGTTTAGACTCCTTCCAACAACAATCTGGAATGGTTTTCAATCCTGAGAAGTGTCAATTGGTGTTCTCCAAGCTGACACCTATTCAGATCAAGCAATGGATTCTGGATTACACTGGATTTAAATGCAGTACCCCTCCTTTTAAATATCTGGGTGTCCTTCACACTATGGGTAGAACCAAACAAATCTAATTTGAGGAGATTCTCACCAAAGTTAGCTCTCAATTGAGCTGCTGGACTAATTCTTTCTTATCAAATGGTGGTAGAATCACACTCCTTAAAAGTATCCTCACAACCTTCCCTTCCTATCTTCTTCAAATGATTGCTATGAAGAAAAGCACCCAATTACAGTTGGAAGGGGCTTTTAATAGATTTTTATGGGCTGGTCAGAGAACCTAAAAGCATTGGACTTCTTGGCAAAAGGTCATAAAACCAAGTGGCTGCTGGTGGCCTTGGATTCAAAAGCTTTCCTCAAATTCGGCGAGTCGATATGTGTAAATTATGGATTAATTTCGAGCCCAAAACTCATCTGTGGGCTAAATATATGATGGGTAAATACTACGGGTACTCCCATCCTACTCAAGTGGTCGTGAAATTAGGTGACTCTAGAATGCGGGTCAATTTACTTAAGGTGAGAAGTTCTGCTGAAAAGCTTTTTATCTGGGAGCTGGGGAGGGGTGAAGTGAATTTTTGGTTGGATAACTGGTGTCCCAACGATTGGCTAGTTGCTAGAGATAATCTTACTGATTCAACCACAAAGTTTTGTGAGTTATGGGATGGGAGCAATTGGTCTCTTCCACAGCTTAACGCCATTTTACAGGATCATTCAGCTAGGCAGATTTCTACCATCAATTTTGATCAAAATATTCCGGATAAAGTTAGTTGGAGTAATCACCACACTCGAATATAACTAAAACTATTTACGGAGTCTTTTCAATCGGCCTTCGTTCCCTGGGGAAACTCCATATGGAATAAATTTTTGTCCCCTTCCATGTCCTTTACGTGCTGGAGAACCTTCCATGGCTTCATCCCCACTCGATGATATTCTTAAGCCGAAAGGCCTTAGGGGCCCTCTAAATGTGTACTCTGCCATCAACATGAAGAATCCATATCTCATCTTTATTTTAATTGCTCCTTTTCCGAATTGTATGGCTGCAACTAACCAATGGCTGGAAGAACCAAACTTATTGCTTGGGAAGATCTTCATAAACTTTGGATGAATAGGGAAAATCGGAAAGTTAATACTCTACATCGCATTGTGATGTGGTTTCGTGGATGGCCGAAACGAGTGCCAAATTTGATGGGATAGGCTGCCATCGTGGATAAAGTAGCCAATAAGCGTAAAACATATCTACACAAAATTATTAAACACAAGGGTTTCACCAATCTGCCGCAAATTGAGCTCCCACCTACTCGTTGGTAAAAAAGTTAATCTGGTTAGATGGCTTCCCCTACTAACCCAACCATCAAAATTAATACCGATGGCGGTTTCTCTAAGGATAATGCGGGAGTGGGAGGAATTTTCGAAACTCTTATGGTAATTGCCTACTTTTCTTTTATGCACCTGTGAAAGCTAGAGATGCACTGGAGACTGAATTTATTGTTGTGGAGTATGCTATGCATATTGCCAAAATTTCTAACTGGTCGAATATTTGGCTAGAAGTTGATTCCACTGTTCTACTTAACACTCTTCAGTAAAATTGGTCTACAACCTGGATGCAAGACTATTGGAGAAAACAATTAAATCAGGCTAAACCCCCTCATTTTACCACTTCTTCAATTCTTAGGGAGGGTAACAAAGTGGCTAATTGGTTAGCAGTTATGGGGGCAAGATCCCAGCATGTATTAGTTGCTACAACCCCCCCTTTTGATCTCAAAATTTTAATTAATGGAGATAAGCATCAGCTCCCACATCTTAGATTGGAGACACCCCCTGTTTTCTGATGGAATGTCTCTTTGGTCTTTGTGTTTGGTGGTGTGGTTTTTTGGTTGCTGTGGGGTTTTTGCACCCAACTAGTTTTAAACTTACTTTATATTTATACATATTTACATATGTATACATATATATACACTCACCCAATCTTTTGGCTATCTTGTTTTGTGGTCTTTAGGGAATGGTCTCCATTAGGTTTTTTGTTAGTTGGAGCATTTCCATCAATGATTTTGTACTCTCCTTTTATTATTAACTTGTAAGGAGCCCTCTGTGTTGCTCCTTTTTTCTATATATATATATATATATATATATATATATATGGCGGCTGTGGAGGGAAGTGCTCTGCTAGGGTTTCTAGCATGAGTCTGCCGGCGGCTCTCTTCTTGGTGGTGGTCCTGGGTGGAGGTAAGGTGGGTGGTGGCCGTCTGTTGGCTGACTGGTGCTATGGGAGCTCCCTTTGGTTTTGGTTTTGGGTGGAAGAGGCTTTCCGGGTTATTTTATTTTTAAATTTTACTGTTCCATTGTGTGAAGTTGGTGCTTTGGGCTTGCTGGTAGGTGGCCGCTTCCACTGAACAGCTCCTCTCTTGCTTCTCTTTTTCTCTTCTGGTGGTTTTGGGGGTCGGGCGGGGTCACTGCTGCTGTGGTGCCCTCTCCCCTTGGATCACCCAGTGGATATGTACACTAACATTCAATGGGCTAAAGCCACTTTTGCTAGTGTTGTGGGCAACAAGAAAAATTTTGAAGCCAATCCTGAGAACACTTTCTTCCCTCAGCAGCTTCATGATGCTGCAGCTGGTAGGTCTTCTTGCCCTTTCGTCCATCCTACTGGTACAAAGAACAGGGAACCAGCTGCATTCTTCACTGAATAAGAACTTACCCAACTTAATGATGAAGTTAAGCTAACTCTTATTAGAAAATTTGCTTTGGGCCATCCTAAAATGGAGTTGGTAAGGCAGTACTTCGATTCACTCAAGTTTGTGGGCACCTGGTAGCTGGGCTTACTGGATGGGAGACACCTCCTGATTCAATTGTCTACTGAGGAAGACTTTACCAGATTGTTTGCTAAGAAAGCCATCACCATTGCTGGATCAGAGATGAGGCTGATAAAGTGGACTCCTGAGTTCAATCCTAAGAATGAACCCCCAATAGCCCCTATTTGGTTTAAATTCCCTGAGCTCCCCATTAGATTTTTTAACCAGAATGCCCTCTTCAATATTGCTAAGGCTTTGGGCACTCCTTTGAGGATGGATAATCCTACTGTCAATAGAGCTAGACCTGCTGCTGCTCGGGTCTTGGTGGAAAGAGATGTTACTTTACCTGAAGTGAAGAGGATCTGGGTGGATTCTGTTGTTGATGCTACCTGGCAGGAAATAATTATGGAGCAGAAACCTTATTATTGCAGCCATTGCAGGATGTTTGGACATACTATGGATAGGTGTTTTAGACTTCACCCTCCCTCTAAAAGGGCTCTGCACTCTGGGATTCCCCCCTGCTGTTAACACTCAGTCTGCTAGCCTGTTGGGACCTGGTCCTGCCCCTTTACCTGGGTTTGTTCTAGGCCCTCCCCTCCATCCTTCTTATCCCACCCTCCCTGCTAATCCTTCTGAGGTTGCCCCTCCCTCCCCAGTAATCACTCCCCCAGCCCCCCTCCTCTCCCCCTCAGTCCCTGCTCTCCCCCTTACCACCCCCTTCTCCCATCAATCCTACTAACCCTACTGAGCTCCCTGCTTCTCCTGTGCTTTTTTCCCCATACATTTTTCCCCCCTATTGATCTGGGTAGGGTCAGGGAAGAGTCTAAACTTGCACTATCTTTACCCCCCCTCCTCTTCTGATCTGGTGACTGCTGATACTGCTGTGCAGACCCAGTTGGTGGATGAGGAGTGGCATGTGGTCACCCCAAAGAAGAAAAGAAAAAATCATAAAGAACTTCTTCATCTCCATCCCCCCTTCTTTTGATGAGGTGGCTAACCTTCTAGCTGCTGCACCCCAATCAATCTATAGAGGAAGAACTCAATCTAAATCCGAATCCTCCATTCAACCACCTATCCAACATCCCAATGATTAATTTTATTTGCTGGAACATTAGAGGGGCTGCCCACCCTTTGTCTCTTCAAAGGATTATTAACCTTAATAGAAAACATAAATTTTGGTGTATTGTTTTACTTGAACCAATGGTTCACAAATACCCTGAGAAGATTATTAAAAAATTCCCTGGTTTCTCTCACTATTCAAACCTCGGCAATAAAATTTAGCTCTTCTGTAGAAGGGAACTCTCTTAGACCATTCTGGTGGATGATAGACAGTTTCTTCATCTCTCTTTTTAATTGAATGGTCAGATGGGGGTTGCATCTTTTATTTATGCAGGCTGCTCTAAGTCTGATAGACAGAAGTTGTGGCTCAAGCTTCATTCTATCAGCAATAATCTGAATTTACCATGGTTGGTGGGGGGTGATTTCAACTGTATCACTAACTCTGCTGAAAAGTTAGGTGGGAGATCTCCCAACCTCTCTACTATGAGCACATTCAGTAATAATATCACTCAGGCAGCTCTTTTTGATCTTGGTTATAATGGTCCTGATTACACTTGGAAAAGAGGACAACTATGGGAGAGACTTGACAGATTTCTGGTTAATGATTATTGGCAAACTCATTTTCTCCTCACTTATGTCACTCACCTTCCTCTTGCTGGGTCTGACCATAGACCTTTACTTCTCACCATAACTGCCCCATCAAGTCCCACCCAGAAGCCTTCCTTTAGGTATCTTAATTTCTGGTCTTCTCAGGCAACTTTTCTAGAGGTTGTGGCCTCCCTCTGGACTGATATTCAACATCAGGATCCTTGGCTCCAGCTGTGCTTGCTTCACTAGAAAGTGTCTAAGGGTCTCAGGAAGTGGAACTGGGAGCACATTGGTGATATTTTTCTAGCAGTGGAGACTGCTAGAGGGAATGTAACCTTGCTGGAAGAAAAAATTGTTGGAGATGAGTCGTTGGAAGGAAGTTTGTTTCAAGCTCAGGAGGAACTTCTAAATGCCATTAACCTTCAGGAACAATTTTTAAAACAAAAAGCTGTTGTTAGTATCTTTAAGGAGGGGGACAAGAATACCAAGTTTTTCCATGCATATATCAATTACAGGAGAAAGTGCAACACTGTTCATACTATCAAGTCTGCTGAGGGAAAGCTTCTTAATGACACCACAGCCATTGCTAGGGATGCTGTATCTTATTATAGAACTCTTCTTAACCAACTCCAAGTGGAGAGAACTCCACTTGATTGCTCTTTTTATGAGGAGGAGGTACATTTTCTTAATTCACTTGATTTAACTGCTATTCCTAATGAGGAGGAGATCTAACAAGCCCTCTCTACCATTGATAGCTCTAGAATTGCTGGGCCTGATGGCTTTACTGCTGACTTCTATAAGAAGGCTTGGAGTATTATCAAATGGGATGTGACCAGATCAGTACAATCCTTTTTCCAGGGACAGAATATTCCCAGTTATTTCAGCCACTCTAATATTGTTCTTATCCCTAAAAGTGCTGCTGCAAACACCTGGAATAACTATAGGCCTATAAGTCTCTCTTCTGTTATCAGTAAAATCATTAGTAAAATCCTGGTTCTAAGACTTTAGCCACACCTGGCAAGGATGGTAGCACCCAACCAATCTGCTTTTATTCAGGGTCGATCTATCACTGATAATGTTCTTTTAGCACAAGAGTTGTTGTTGGACTTAGATAAATCCTGCAGGGGGGCAACATTATCTATAAATTGGACATAAGTAAAGCTTATGATACCATCAATTGGAGCTATCTGTTGGATGTCCTTTCCACTAGGGGCTTCTCCACTCAGTTCTGTAGCCTTATAAGCAGATGGTTACATTCTTATAGCAATTTTATCTCCTCAATGGCCAGTCATGGGGCAACTTCAGTGCTAGTAGAGGCTTGAAGCAAGGAGACCCTTTGTCACCTACCCTTTTTATTTTGGCTATGGATTACCTCTCTAAAATGCTTAATTCTCAGGCTTATTCACAGTACCATCACAGATACCACCACAGATCTAATCTTCATGTGTCCCACCTCATTTATGCTGATGATGTGATCATATTTTCCAATGCTCAGAAGACCACTGTTAAGAATATTCTGCAGTGCCTACAACTCTTCCAATCCTCTTCTGGTATGAGCCTGAATACTGAAAAATGCCATATTATTTGTCCTAACAAGATGTCCCTTGGCCACAAGATCTGGATTATGGAATGTACTGGTTTTTCTTGCCCATCTGGTCCTATTAATTATCTTGGAGTCCCTCTCATCAAGGGAAGAGTCAAACAAATCCAATTTGAATCTATCCTTAAGAAAATTCATAACCAACTCTCCAGCTGGTTCCATTCTTTTCTGTCTAGTGGGGGGAGGATCACCCTCCTCAAAAGTATCCTAACTACTTTTCCTTCTTATATCCTTCAAATGAGTACTATGAACAAATCCACCCAGCTGTAGATGGAGAGAGTCTTCAATCGTTTTCTGTGGTATGGGAAGAGAAAACAAATACACTGGGCTTCCTAGAAGAAGGTGGCCAAACCTGATTGGGCTGGTGGTATTGGATTCAAAGGGCTGAAGAATTTATCCCAAGTGAACCATTATAAGCTGTGGATAAAATTTAAATCTCAGAACTCTTTGTGGGCTAAGTATCTGAAAGGCAAGTACTGTAGAGATCTTCACCCTTCTCAGGTTACCAGGAAAGTGGGTGATTCTAAAATTTGGGCTTACATGCTCAAAGCTAAAGCCCAAGCTGAATCCCTGTTTACTTGGGAGCTGGGTCATGACCATCTTTCTTTCTGGCTAGATAAGTGGTTCCCTGAGGACTGGTTACTTCTAGCCCTCAATGCTGTTCAAGATCCAACTCTTCAGGTTGCTTACTGCTAGAATAATGGTGTTTGGTCACTCCCAAAGCTACAATCCTTGCTTCAAGCTCCTTCTACTGATCTGATTGCTTCCATACCTCTGATTACTAATCGACCTGATCGAATCATTTGAGCAGCTCATAAAAACCAAAGCCTAACTAAAGCTATATATTCTAGATTGTTACACTTGCAGGTCTCACCTTGGGGTGCTGCTATCTGGAATAAGAATCTTTCTCCCTTTATGTCCTTTTTCTGCTGGAAGTTGTTCCATAAGATCCTTCCATCTGATGATCTGCTCAAACTTAAAGGACTGAGAGGTCCTTCCTGCTGTAGACTCTTTCAGAATAGTGAGGAATCTGCCAGGCATCTTTTTTTCCACTGCTCATTCTCTCAACATGTGTGGGCTAACTGTCTTCAGTACTTCAATCTCAAACTTATCTGCTTTTCATGGAAAAGTATATGGGACTGCTGGGAGGTATGGCAGAAAGAGAGGGTGGGGGACATTCCACTGATTTTTGCCTGGTTTATTTGGAAGAGCAGAAACATTTCTGCTTTTGAAAACATTGACTCTTGTGCCAAGAAAGTGGCTAGACACTGCCTATCTTATATTCTTAAATTGATTAGATGGAAAGGTTTTTCTAACATCTGCTCCATTCTTGGTGTTGAGATAAGATTATCTAATGTCATCACTTTAGTCTATTGGAAACCCCCTACCCCTCCTTTCATTAAAGCTAACACTGATGGAAGTTTCACTTCACTTGGGGCTGGTGTGGGAGGGGTTTTCAGAAATCACCTGGGTAAGTGCTTATTGTTCATCCAGATACCTGTGATTGCTATGGATACTTTAGAGGCCGAATTTATGGCTGTGTACTGGGCATTCAAAATTGCTTCTTATTACCAGTGGGCTGCTCTTATTATTGAAGTATACTCTTCTAATGTTATTAATTCTATGGATCCTAATGGAATTATTCCCTGGCATCACCAGCAATGGCTGTCCAAAATTATAATTCTACAATACAGATGCAATTATTCCTTCCAGTTTATTTTTAAAGAAGGGAACAAGCCTGCTAATTGGCTTGCTAGGACAGCAAGGTCTTCTGGAGCTACTCTTATTTCTGCCTCGTCCCCTCCCCCATTATTTTTAATACTGGCTGGGGATCAATTGGATATCCATTATATCAGAATTAATTCAAATCTATCCTGATGGGCTGCCTAAGTGGTATTGCTTCTGCTTTTGGAGTTGTCTTCACCATTGGGTGGTTTTGTCTTAGTTTGTTTCTATGAGAGGTGGTATGGAATTATTTTTGAGTTGGTCTGACCCCATTGGGGCTCTTTTGTAACTTCACTTCTATTTAACATGTAGGGAGCCTCTTGGTGCTCCTTTTTTTTTAATATATATATATATATATATATATATATAAATATATATATGACTATGTATTTTACTCTATCGGTTATATACGGGTTTCTCTTATATTTTACATTAATAAAATAATTAATTTGCATTTGGTTAGATCAGTTTATATATGATCGTGTTTTACTATCAGTTATATACAACTTTCTGTTAAATTTTATATTAATAAAATAATTAATTTGCATTTGGTTAAATCAGTTAGCCAACTTTATATATATATATATATATATATATATATATATATATATATATATATATATATATAATAAAAAGATGGTGGCGGCTTTGGAGGGAGGTGCTCTGCTAGGATTTGAGCATGGCTGGTGACTGCGGCGGCGCAGTGGGGGAGGTGACTGGTAAGATTCCAATGCTGTATTACACTCTTTTCCCTTTGTTCTTACTGTCAAGGTGGTGGTTCTTGAGGTTCCCTGGGTTTTCGCCCTTCCCGGGCTCCTCCATTTTCAAATTATTTATAATGTTCCATTGGTTTTAGGCATCTCCTGTATGATTGTATGCCGGATCCTATAGATTTGAATATTAATGTTGAATGGTCTAAGACCACTTATACTAGATTTGTAGGTCGTGGCTTTACTAATCTCCAACACTGACTAACTTGTCTTTCCACAAGCACTCCATGATGCGGCAGCAGGGAAAGGGACCTATCCTTATATTCACCATATTGGTGAAAAGGAAGTCGGTCCTGCTATTTATTTTTCTGAACAAGAACTACAAGCTTTAAATGAGGATTTCAAGCTCACTTTAATAGGTAAATTTGCCTTGGGTCACCCAAAGATGGAGTTGGTGAGAAGATTTTTTGAATCATTCAAATTTTCTGGTGCTTAGAGGTTGGGCCTTCTTGATGGCCGACACCTACTCATTCATTTGTCTAATGAGGAGGATTATGCTTGGTTGTTTGCCAAACAATCCATTATTTATTGCAGGCACTGAAATGAAATTGAAAAAATGGACTCCATATTTTGATTCTAGCAAAGACCCCCCCCTGTGGTTCCAATTCGGTTTAAATTCCCTACTTACCTTATAGGTATCTATATAATCAGAATGTGTTATTTCAGGTTAGTAGGGCACTTGGCACTCCTTTGAAGATGGACACTCCCACCTTTAATAAAGCCAGGCCTGTTGCTGCCAGAATTCAGATAGAAAGAAACATCACTTTACCAGAACTTCACAAAGTTTGGGTTGGTTCTGCCCTTGAAGGTGCTTGGCAAGAAGTAGTGATGAAACAATAGCCTTATTATTGTCATCAATGCAAGATTTTTGATCATACCAAGGATAGATATTACAGGCTACTTCCCCCCTCCAAGAAACCCCCTTTTCTAAAAAGATCTGTTGTACTAGCTGAAGGACTTATTGGAAAAGCTGAAGTAATAGGACCAACTACTTTTTCAGTAGCAAATCCTTTACCTCAAGACACTCCTGTTATTTGTACTGAGGCCACTGAACAATTGACCTCTCAGAATCAGCATAACACACCACTTTCCAGGGTTTCATCAGAGGGAGAGGGTACTGATTCTGATGATCTATGTGAAGACTCTAGTCCTAACACTCCACATAGAGAACACCCAGTAGAAACGGCTTTGGCTCTTAAGATTCTACAAGATGATTGTATTATACCTTCTGGTGGACTCTCCAAAAGGCAAACTGAACTCCCATCTGGCTCCAAAAAATCAGCAAATGCAGATGTTTACAATTCCCCGGATCTACAGAAAATGCAGCAATCAGATAATGAATCTTTAGCGTAGTTAACCTTAGAAATGGAGGAAGAATGGAAAGTTCAAAAATATAAAAAGAAGAAAAAATGATTGATGGAATTAAGGAATCTGCAGACTGACTACAGAGAAAGTGGAAGCTCAGAAAACATCATGATCGATTCCCTCTCTAGAACTAGGAGAGGTGGCAAGATCAATAATGATTAACCTGTTGTGCTAGACTGTTAGGGGTATTTCTAGTCCTAGTACCCTTAATAGACTCCTGCACCTCAAAAGGATTCACAGATTTTGGATTATTTCTTTTCTTGAACCTATGGTAAACAAGCATATCACTAGGTTTAAAAGTAAATTCCATGACTACAATTTCTACTCCAACACCAACAATAAAATTTGGTTATTTTGCAGAAAAGAATTACAATGCCACCTTCTTTTGGATAATTATCAATTTCTTCATTTGGATTTTAGTCTTGATCATTTTATTGGACTTGCTACTTTTATCTATGCTGGAAGCTCTGTTGCTGACAAGGCAGCCCTGTGGGAAGCTTTAAAGGACCTTAGTACATCTGCCAATGGTAATTGGATTATTGAAGGAGATTTCAACAGTATCAAAGATCCTAGTGAGAAACTTTGGGGGAGGACTCCTAATATTAATAGCATGCTTCAATTCTCCCATAATATTACCGCTGCTGAACTTTTTGATTTGGGCTTCATTGGTCACTCTTTTACCTGGAAGAGAGGAAAGATCAAGGAATGACTTGATAGATTTTTGGCAAATGGCCATTGGATGGAAATCTTCCCTATAACTCAAGTTCATCATCTCCCAAGAACTACCTCTGATCACTCTTCCCTTCTGATTAGGATCTCTTTTCAGTCTAGAGGTTTGGCTACTTCTTTCAGATTCATTAATGCATGCACTGAACACCCTTAATTTCTGGAAGAAAACCAGAAAGCATGGCTTGCTTATAGGGGTGGGAGTACCCCCCCACCAAACTTTGGAGACTGCAGAAAAATCTTGCTCAACACCTTACGAAATGAAATAAAGATGTCTTTGGGAATGTCTTTCATTAGGTCACTACTGCTAAATAAAATTTAGCTAGAATGGAAAGGGGTCAAGTAGATGCAGTGGAAAATGACCAGATTTTATTGGAAGCACAAGATAAATTATTCCAGGCTCTAGAGGTGGAGGAACAGTTTTTAAAATAGAAAGAAACTATTAATAAACATTTGTTTGGTGATAGGAATTCAAAATATTTCCTTTCTCTGATTAAGTATAGAAGACAACTCAATGCTATAATCAGTATCAAAATCAGTCAGGGACATTTGCTTTCAGACCTTGGGCTTATTGCCCATAGTGCTGTTGATCATTTTCAATCTATTTTGTCAGCAGATACATGTGGGAATTCAGGCATTCACACAGAAGTGGTCTCTGCAGAAAGAGTCTATTTAAATTAGTTAACACTGACCAATCTACCTGATGAAGCTGAAATTTGGAAGGCATTAAACACTATTAATGGTAATAAAGTTACCGGCCCGGATGGGTATACTGAAACTTTCTACAGAAAAGCATGGGACATTGTAAAGGGTGTTGTTATCAAGCCTTCTTTGCTGGAACTAAACTACCTAATTACTTCTCCTCTAGTACTATTGTATTAATTCCAAAATGCAAAAATAAATCTAGTTGGAATGATTTTAGACCCATCAGCCTCACCAATACCTTTACTAAAATTATCAGTAAGATCATGGTGCAAGGACTTCAGCCTCATCTTTCTAAGCTCATCTCTGTCAATCAATCAGTATTTGTACAAGGGAGAAATATTTTTGACAACATCCTTTTGGTACAGGAACTCCTTCTTGATCTTGAAAGACCTTGGAGGAGACAAAACTTAATCTGTAAGCTAGATCTTAAAAAGGCTTATGAATCCATTAGCTGGAGCTTCATAAACTGTGTTTTGGCTGCTAGGGATTTCAGCCCCAACTTTTACAAATTAATACAAAGATGGCTTTCCAACACTGTTGACCTCATTTTTGATGAGGTCTTCACTTCTTCTTTTTAGTACTTAGGATCTAGCCTAAGGCTTTTCCTTTGACTATCTTAGATGATTAGAATTGAGACCCACCACCTAGAAATTCAAACCACTTCTTAACTCCCTACAAACTCCACAAACTTGATTGTAGACCCCTAATCACCTAGAGGGTTGAAATCAAATGTGGAAGTTTAAAGGATGAGTTCCTATAGGACTCTTTGGCCTTAGGACTACCCTGGGTGGCCTGGTCTGGTGAAGGGATGACTTACACACACACACTACACCTATACACTACACTTTCACACACATCCTAAAAAACACACCCATACCTAACTTGATCTCCTGACTCATGAAGGTGATCCACATGGATGGTCCTTAACCCCTAAGCCCTTGGCTAAGAGGGTTAGGAACAACATAGTGAATGCCTCAAATGAGTACCCTCATGGCTAATGTGGGCTTGATATGGCTTCATGGCTCAACCAAAATGATTTTATTCCACTTATATTCACCTAATCTTCAATTTTCCAAATTTTCAAGTTTCCAAATTTTCAATTTTTGACCCCGGGACCCTACACCCGCCTAGCCTACCCAAAACCCTTGATACTACCAAAAATTTGCAAAATCACCTAAATTACCCAAAATTCCTCAAAATAAATCCCAAACATTCCCACATTACTCAAATTGATCATCCATACCCAAAAATACCTCCCAATACCCTCCAAATACCCAAAATACCCCTCTTGACCCAAAAAATCCAAAAATTCAAAAAATTCCCAGAAAATTCCAAAAAATCTCAAATATTCCCAATTTAATTTTGTTCAACTACACCATGGGCCAATTTTGTCAATTTACCCCACTTTTGTCAAAACCCCCAATTTGACTCATTTTAACCCTAAGTGAACCCAATGTCAAGCCAAACCTACCCAATTGACCCAAATTATGGTCCAATTGAATTCTAAACTTCAATTCAACATTCCCAACACCAATCTAGACCAAATCCAGGTCCAATTTGATTGACATTTGGATCCAATTTCACTTTTAGCCTTAAAGGCCCAATTTTGACCTAAACCCAAACCTAACCCAAATAAGCCCAAACCCCAAAATCAAAAGCCAATCAAAGCCAAAACCACTTTGAAACACTCTCATAAACATTTCCCAACATTTATTTTACATCAATTTCAACCCTAGCCCAACATTGGCCCAAGTTAGCCCAATTTGACCTACGTTGGCCCATTCACCAAAGAGGTCCAAATCCAACCCAAACCTAGCCCAAACACTTCAAGTTTATTCCAAATCATTCATGAAACATTCCTAAACTAAATTCAACAGTCATTGGATCCAATCCTTTGTAAAATTTCCATCCACCAATTTGTTTTCAAACCTAAAGGCCCACTTTCCTAAACCATTCTAAAAGCCCATTTCCACCAAATACAAAAGCCCAAAATTGGCCCTAAAGCCCACATGGCAATTTATTTTCATCATACCTTTAATTGATATCACCCCTAAGTTTCAAAATCATCATTAAACCATTCCAAATCAAGCTTCATCCAAATTTCCACCAAAAATGCCAAGATTCCTAAAATCTACTTCCATGAAATTGACTATGCTTTGCCCCAAGCCAAATGGAACCATGAAGCCCCATGCAAGCCATGAACAAGCCACATGAAGCCATGGAAGGTTTGACATGTGATCAAGCCATTAATGGAAAAAGGGGGAACCCCTTTCCTAACCCTCCCTTAAGCAATTTTAACCCTTTTTTATGCAACACCTAAACCCAAGATTTACTTAAACCAAGTTGATAGGGACTTCACCACTCCATCTCAGCTAGCCTATCTGATTCCCCAAAGAACCCAAAGCCCCTTGGAGGGTGCACCATGCCCAAAACCATGGGTTGACCCAAACTAAGCCAAAATGATCCCTCCCCCATTCTACTTTGATTCAACACCTTTACACATGGCCAACTGCAATTGATCTCACCATTGCCAAGACCTGACCTCCCTGAGCCTGAGGGTGACCTGACCCTGGCCGGCCAGCCACCCAGCCGCCGGAAACCACCAGGCCAAGAGCTCACATGTGAGCCCAAACATGGAATTCTCACCTGCTGAGCTGCCCATCCCCAGTGGCCATTGTAGCTGTTCTTCTCTTGCCAAGAGCAGCTGATCCCAAGCCTTAACTCCCCCGGGAGGCCCTCCACCCTCTCCTATTTAAACCTCACCTCCTCTCGGCCATGAGAGGTGCTGAACCGGATCTTATCGAAACCCCGCTAAAATTGTTCCGGAACACTCTCCATACTTAGAGCGCTTCATCCCCAGGTGACAATTTGCCCTAATCCCCACCAACGAGCCCAATTTCTCGGCCAAAATTCCACCCAAAACCGGGACACTTCTCCACAGTGGATCAATCCTCAAATTGATTGGTCCTACACCTTCACTGGACCAAGGGAAGGAGTCCACCGAGCAAAGCCCCTCTCCGGGCCACCCATCCGTTCCGGACTCCAAGCTTTGTGATCGGGCTTGGTTGAAATCATACCTAGAGCGATTCACCGGACCGGGAGACTTCATCCGGAGCTTGTTGGGATCCAATCGAAGGTGACACAACCCTCAGATTGAAGCCACACTTCTTTGAACAAAGGTATGAGCTAATTCTTCATCCCGAGCTTCTGGAGATTCTCCATTTCAAATGCTTTAATTTCAATGAATGATCACCGTATAGATGTATTCGTCTCTTCAAGATGAATCCATAGAGCACAAGAACACAAAAATCCGTTGAGAAATGAGTGAGTTCTTAGGGTTTTAGTGTGGACGGCTCTCGGGTGAGAACGGCTGGGGACGATGCACAGATGCCGTTCATTCCATACACGCGCGGATGGACAGCCAGGATTTCGCCGGATGAGGAGACAGAATGATACAGCGGGCCTCCGGAGCGCTGAGTTGGATGGCGGCACCGAATCAGAAGGCGACGCGTGTGCGTTCGGAGCTGCCGAGGTTGAGCTGGCGCCGCGTCACTTAAATAGAAAATTAGGGTATTTTCTTATTTATTTAATTCCCTAAACTTCAAAAAATGCATAACTTTGTGTAGGAAAATCAGAAAAATAAAATAAAAATACCCTCTTGCTCAGTGAACAGAGGAGAATAATGTGGAAAAGAAATCATTTAATTTCATCAAGTATTTTATTTTTAATGATTTATTTACCCTCTGCATTGTTTTAATTCTCCTTGCATATAAGAAATTCACCATGGCATGAGACCATAGGGCTTTTGAAGCCTCTGAATTTGGGAACATTCGCTGAATTTTCCAAAGTCAAAGGCCATCCCTATGAGAAGTTATTGATTTTTCAAATTCATGTTGCTGTTTTGAGTATTTTAAATCTAATAATTAGCATGTTGAGAAATAAATTCTAGAAAAATTTGGTGATGTTTCTTATGACCAGAGGACCCTAGGAAAAATAGCTTTTGAATTAATTCACTTGGAATAACCCTAATTGGCCTAAACACCCAAAATAGGTCCTTAATTAATTAGAGCTAATCATACATCAAATTGCCTTGAAATCAATTCTCCACTGACCTTTAGGATGATAGGAACCCACCATAAAAATTTGAAGTCAATTGGACATGGTTAGCCCTACTAAATGGGTTGATTAAGCCATTTAGCCAATTTAAACTTTAAAAATTCATAACTTTCAAAATACTTATCAAAAATTCACCAAATTGGTTTTGGAGCCTCTCTGATATCAGGGGAATTTAGGAAAATTAAAATTTCAATTTTCTAAAAAAGTTTATTTTTTATATTATTTTAATATTTTAATAATTAAAAAAATAATAAAAATCACAAAAATAATAAAATTCACTAAAATATCACATTTTGAATTCTAATCACATAGGAACAAACCCCATATTTTTCTTAGGTCTATTTGATGAGATATTAAATTTTAAAGCCCTAAGGTAATTTTAAAATTAAAAAAAATGTATTTTTTAGCATTTCCACTAAAATAATTCTAATAAATAAAAAAAAATCACAAAATTGTAAAATTTGATTCTCTGATTTCCTTGATATCAGAGAGATTTTTGAAAAATATAAAATTTATTTTTCAACCTTTATTTTATTTTTAAATTAATTAATACTCCAAAACTCAAAATAATTATAATAAAAATAATATAATTCAAAAAATCACCAAAATTGGTCCAAGTGGTTCTCTGGTCATTAGGAATGTCCCATAATTTTCTTAAGGACAGAAACTTTCCCTTGGTCATATTATTAAATTTTCCTTGGAAATCCCTATTTTCTACAAAAAATAATTACATAAGTAAATTAAATACAGAAAAATCACATTTTCTCCTCTCATGTCTTTATTGGCATATGAGTGAAGTCACATAAAAATTTCAAGTTCATTTAAGCTCAATTTAGTGAGTTATGAAATTATTAAGCTTGAAGGGCAAAATGGTAATTAAAATTTTAACCCTTAATTAAAACTTTAGGTTTAATAAAATTAAAGAGTAAAATATTTGATCTTAATCTGATTTGGATGATTGAAATTTAAATAATTAGAGAGTAGAAACCTACCAAACAATTTGAAAATAATTAAAACAAACTTTAATTAAATAATTGATTAAATTTGGAAGAATAATAAAATTGGAATTATTAAAATAGGGATATTAATAGGAAGAGATTTGTTCTTTAATTTAAAAATCCCTAAATTAATCATCTCAATAATATTTAATTCATAATTAAAATGATAATTCAAATTTAAGATTTAAAATATTAAAAGACTTAATCATTAAATTAAAATAAAGTTAAATTTTTAAACTCTTTTAAAATTTCAATTAAATTAAAATTAAAAATTAAATTAAATTAAATTAAATTAAATTAAATTAAACAAATTAAATTAAATTAAATTAAATTAAATTAAATTAAATTAAATTAAATTAAATTAAATCATATTAAATTAAATTAAACTAAATTATATTAAATTAAAAAAAATAAATAAAATCAAGTTAAAATTAAAATTAATTTAAATTAAATAAATCAAATTAAAATTGAAGCTAAACTAAATTAAATTAAATTAAAGTTAAATTAAATTGAATTAAAAATAACATCACCTAAGACATAAAGAAATTCAAAAATATATATAAAGCAACTTGAACACTATTCCAAATTTAAACCCGTTTACTGAAATTAAATTAAATCACAAACCATTTGAACATCAATTTGCCCTCGAAAGCTTTTGTTGTCATAACTCCTAAACAGAACATTAAATGAAATGTTACTTCACTTATAGGATATTCAAATGTCCTAGTTCACTGAGCGAGATAACGAAACTTGAATTCCTGGACGATTAATTCATTTGTATAATTAAATTCATTTTTACTTAAAACAATTCTAGCAATATTGAAAAGATGTTTAAGATTCTTCTTAAGCACTTCCTCAATATGATAGATATTTATAAGAACAATTGAACTTAATTGTTCTTTGATGAAGAAAATCGTCCTCAAACCAAAACACAAGAACCTAGACGTCATAAGAAATGACTAGCTATAGGATTAGGAATTTGGTAGAAAACCATACCCCTTCCCTTAGCTTTACCTAGGAACTTGCTTAAATATTCTAATTTGTGTTTAAGTGCAGCTTGGGATGACGGGAAGACCCTCCTGGTACGTTTTTATTTTGTTGCAATTTACTTTATTGCAATTTATTTAATCGCATCTCACTTACTTTTCTTGCATGATAAACAGCTGTTGCATGAAAACCCACACCTTTAGAATAGTCCCTAAAACTGAAACCGAAATTAAATTAAAAGTCATTGCAAGATAAAATTCACCGCCACAACATTTCAAAATATAAAACAACTCAAAATTTAATCACAAACAGAACACAAAACTACAATTATAACTAAATTAAAACGTCTTGTTGGATGATCGGGAATACCTCGGATGATGTAACCTACGTGTTGGTAACGGGATTTCCCACGGTCTAAATGAAAGTGTGGAACTCATTTAGTTGAGTTTAGCAAATTCATCTGGACTAAGTGAATCCCATAAAAATAACGATGCCGGAAGGATGGAACCGTGGGATCTTAACCGGTGTTGGTATAATCAACTTTAAGATTTGTTTTAAATAAAATATAAAAAACACTTGGAAATTAAGATTTTCTCTAAACCAAAACACTTTTCTCATCTCCTGATTTATGACTTCTATAACTAAACCTCTACAACAACAAGGAGCTCGGAGGATGGTGGGCAAAGACGACCATCGTCATCAGCAAAACCCGAGTCTACTTCAAAGAAACCATTCTTAGAATTAAATAACTAAGCCATAGGATTTCGAGGTAGTTCGCTTAGTGCAACATAAATCCTCAACTCTTCGTTAGGCATTTGCATGATCATGTCATGTAAATTAAGCCCTAACCGGTCTTAGGACTCCGAGGTAGTCGTTTAGTACGACATAAACCCTCATATCTTCGAGGCTATTTGTATGATTTTATCATACAAATATAAGTCCAAATTAATCAAAATTGGAAAAATTAAAACATTAAATATCCAAAATCTAAGCTAAACAATAGGATAGTCGGGAAATTACTGAAGTTCGCTTCGAATCTGTGATTTCCCCTACCTTTCTTCCTTTGAATTCCCAAAACAAAATGTTCCAAATTTGATCCATTCCCTATTGAAATTCCAAAATTCAATCCTTTGAAAAGTTAAACTTTGAAATTCTTGAGAGCGAAATTACCGATTATTATCGAGAGTTTTCTTAGGTGATTCCCGTCACATAAGATGTAATTAACTATAGGGGCTTGCCCTTATAGGGAACTTTAAGAACCTGGAGTAATATAAACCCTGTTTAATGCTTTCATATTAAGCAGAGGAATTTGTCGGCTTATAAAATTAGTTCGCAGACCAAACGGATGTCACAAATCTCCTAGTTTACTTAATCGAGCCCCATCACCAAACAGGTGTCTATTCTTCGAGATAGATACACGGCTTGTGATGTGGTGCTCGCTTATATAAACTATTCGGGATGTGAGATCGGTTTGATTTCATATCTTAAAATTTTCAAATTTAAAATTATTTTCAAAATCAAATACTACTTTTCAAATTATTTATTTAAATTAAATTAAAAATTCGCCGACAATTTACGTTAGGCGACCCCCCCTTTTTCAAAACACATAATCTAAAAATATGCCGACAACTTCTGGCGACTCCGCTGGGGAATAGTTCCTCTCTCCAATTTAATCAGACGATTCTGCTTTCAAAAATTGCTAGTGTATCCATGTTCCTAGTGGATCAAACTACCCTTCTTTCCATTGGAATACTATGTTCATTTCTATCTTGAATAAGTATAGCCAACATTCTCTCAGATTTAGGAGCCATTGTTTAGACACCCCTAAACAGAGAGGTTCCGAGATCCTTTTACCTCATTTCTGAGGTGGGGTGGACCCCAATAGGTATTAGTTTAGGAGCGGTCTTGCGGATCGAGAAGTTTCTACAAGACTTTCTCTTCCTTTTTCCAGTTCCTAATCAATTCCTTTTACCCTTCCTACAACTCTCCTTCTTTTAATAATTCTCCTTCCTAACGAACAAATGTTTTCGAAAAAAGAATTTTCTTTTAATATCACAAATACACTAAGGTAAACAGAAATGTGTTCGGACTCTTTCTTTTTTGTCATAAGTTATACGATAAGAGGAAGCACGATTCGGGGACTAACACTGGAATCGCCTCGCGAAATAGAAGCCCCAAAACTGATCTTCTCCTTCATCAACGGACTCGACCTGGCCGTGTTCAAAGACGAACTGCCTGATAATGGAATTATTCGATTCGGACGAGGATTTGGTGACACCGACATCAAAATCCCCGACGTCACTCTATTTTCACTCACAAGCAAAGTACCAGAAACTGAGAAGCCGTTGATTGAGTTTAACCTCAAGTCAACTCACGAATTCCTCCTCCTGCAAAAGATTCCAACCGAGAGGAGTACTCGCTATCCACGGAAGGACCGTTGTTGCTACCCCCACCTGGTCTAGTTGTCTCTCGCACCTACCCGGCTCCTGCTAAACTAAAGGGGAAGGAAATTCAGAACTATGGTGAACCTGTTACCGTGGAGGGTACAGACCTTCCTGTGAGACCTTCTGTTTTTGAAATCGGGTCCAGCTCTAGAATTCCATCGCTGACATGGACTCAGAGAAGGAAAAGAAGTAGAAGGATTGCTAGAGAAGCCAGAGCTACTGAAGTTGCTTTCTAGAAGAAATCCCGAATCGCCCGAGTATACACCGCCGCCTAAATACATACCACTTTTGGGAGGAAGCAGGTTCCATCCCCTCTCCGCTGCAGAGGATGAGGAAAATGTTCGCAAGACTGCTGCCGCATTGCCTCAGCCCGTATATTACAACAATAGTCGTAAGAAAAGGGCCAGAACTAAGCCATTTGCTCGACTGCAAACTTTGATAGAGAAGTTAGCAAAGAACGAAAGGTGCCCCGTATTAGAAATTTTAAGAAGGATAGGGCGGGTGCCAGTCAAATCCCGTCTTGGGCTGCGAGTAGAACCTGCTATCGTTGCAGAAAAGCCAAATAAGAGGATGAAAGCTAGTCCGCCTGTCGTTGTTTTAGGACTACAGATTAGGGAGGATACCGCCTTCCAGCATTTGGCTGACAGACCATCCGGTCCTAAACCTTCTGCTGCTAGAAGAATGGTATGGCGTCCCACTACTGGACAATTAAGATTGAAACAACAGCCTGAGAAGGAAAGTCTCGTCAGGAGACTTGAGTCTGAAGAAAGTGCTACCGCAGTGAAGGGGACTCATGAGAAAGAAACCCGACAGTTATCACATGACAACTGCAAGGATGTACAGAAAAGACCACTAGAAGATGCTATGCAAAAGCTAAGAACCGATATTCGGCGATTAGCAAGGGAAAGAGAAGAGAAATTCGGAGATGAGATTGATTCGTCAGAGTTCATGGATGATGAGTATGCAGAAATTAACATGGTCGAAACATGAGCTTCGTCAGCTTCACAAGGTACCCCTGCAGCCGCAGAAAGAGAGGAACCAGAAGTAATGAGGAGGCAGCTTCAAGAGAAAGATGATACGATCGCCCAAATGGTAAAAAGGATGGAAGAGATGGCTGTAGCCCTAGCCACTCTCCAGAGTCAAGTGCAACCCCAAAGAGAGACACTCCTAGAGGTCATTCACATTGTAGACGGAGGAAAGGAGATTATGTCCGTCAATGGGGATGATCAGCTAAAGAAGGATACAACACAAAGCATGATTCCGGAAAAGGATATTAAGAACATGGTGGAACAGTAGGTGCGAGAAGCCTTGGCACAATCAAAGAGCGGGACATCTATTAGGACGGGTAGACCATACCCTGAAGAATTCGACGCTGTCCAATATCCGAAAGGCTTTGTATCACCTCTGTTCAAGACCTTTGATGGAAGCGGAAACCCTCGGCAGCATGTTGCACATTTTCGTGCCAGTTCTTGCAATGCCGACGGAAGTGACGCCTTACTCTTCAGACAATTTGTCAGCAGCCTGTTAGGGATCGCCTTCGATTGGTATGCAGAATTACCGAACGGTTCGGTGAAGACATTTTCAGAACTAGAGAACCTCTTCATCAAGCGATTTGTCGGAGCTCAGCACCACATCACTATAGGTGATTTAGTGGTAGAGAAGCGAAGCCGAACGAAACCTTGGTGGATTACATACTTCGATGGAGAAATCTAAGTATGAAGTGTGAGCCACAACTACAAGAACAGCATGCAGTCGGCATTTTACTTAAGAGCATTCATGGCCCGATAGCACTTCTCCTCAAGGGATTTACTATTAAGACTTTCGGGAAGTTGTTAAGCAAGGCCGGAAGTTTGCAAGAGGAGGCGAAGCAATTAAGTTTCACCGACAAAACGAGACAAACGAAGCCCGTGAAAACTTTTGAAAAGAAGTCCGGATCATTACAGTACTGTCGATAAAGGCAAGCAACCGATACAAATATCGTCGAACGGCCGCAGCAACCTCAACGAATTACCGAGCAACCCCGACCCGGCTATCGGTCATCTCAACGGTATGAACAACCGCCTCGTCCGCAACGTACGTTAAGGGAACCTCCGAGCGAGGAGTATCCGTTCAAGAATGAGGCAGTGCCGAAAATGTTCCGCAGTCTGATGAAGACTCCAGATTTCCAACTGCCAGAACCTAAGAGACCAGAAGAAGTTAACAAGAAGGGTGATCCCAACTTTTGCACTTACCACCGGATGCTTGGGCATAAAATAGAAGATTGTATTACCTTCAAAAGTTGGCTCAACGACAATCTTCGGAAAGGGAATATAACGATACCGAAGGAATAGATGAAGGAACCCCAGAAAGGAGGTTCAGTCAATGTTGTCTCGACTGATCTCGTTGTGCCGATAGACCCCTTTGCGACTGATGATGGATGGGCTACCTCTTGGACAAAGTCTTCGAAGAAGATTTTGGATCACATCCAAACCGCTTCGGTGCGAGCCTCAATTCAGAGTTCGAAACCTGTCAAGTCGGCACTATCACTTGTGATAGAAGAACCACCTCAACAAGAGACAATTGAAGAGAAGAAGAGAATTGACGAAGAAGAGAGGACCGAGGCTCCTAAGGCTAGACTAGGGGCTTCTTATCCAAGGATAGTTGTTTCCGATTCGAGGGAGAAATCCCTCGAACCTCTGACTCTGTATGATTATCTGCTCACTCCGGTGGGATCTTATAATGATAAGGGTTATAACGTTTGCTACGTTTTGACTGTTTCTAACGATTACGTAACTAGCGACAATCCGAACATCGATTTCGATACAAATGACAATTCTTAAATCATACACAATCTCGACGATCACAATGACGAAGAATACATTCTTCAAGGAGGCTACGAGAGTTCAACAAGCAACGAGTCTATTTGCGAGTTTCGAGGAGCTCCAGTCACAATAGAGTTAGAGCCTTCAGACTCTGAAGCTAATCCAGAAGAACCTGTCATTCCGATTCGGAGGAAACACCGAAGAACTCAATACTAGAGTCAGAAGTAATTACAGAAGTTAACTTAAGAAGTGGAAGAGTTCTACCTTCGAGAATGGGTCCAAAAGAGAAAGGAAAGCAGGTGGTTGTTCAGGAAGAACCAACCCCGACAGAAGAAATACTCGTTCTGAAGAAGCCAAGACACATGGAAATAAAGTGGACTACAACGTGCTAGCCCATCTTAGGAAACTACCGGCCAAACTGAGCATCTACGACGCTCTCATCTTATGAAAGGAGATGAGAGAAGCTCTGATCAAGTCCTTACTTGATCCGAAAATTTGCTTAGCTCAAATGGCCGGAGATTCCTTAGATGAGGTTTGTTCGTTAAAGGAACAGCGAGGTGTCACCTTCACGGACAATGACCTATTACTTGGGACAGCAGACCACAACCGACCGTTGTACATTTCGATTATAATCGGGAAGTTTACACTCTCCGCAGTATTGGTGGATCCAGGAGCATCAATTAATAAAATGAGTCTTCGAACACTAGCGATATTTGGAAATTGATGCTCGCGAGCTCGAAGCCGACAAAATGTTATTAAGAGGATTCAACCGGAAAGGAGAAAGAGCCCTCGGATCAATAACGCCGCTAATGAAGACCGGTGACTTGGCAAAGACAACCGCAAAATTTCACATAATTGATTCGAAACGTCATTCAACGCTCTACTCGGGCCGACCATGGATACATGAAAACAGGATGCTACCATCATCCCTACACCAGTGCATCAAATACTACGATGAAGGGGAACAGTGCATCAAAGGTGACTTACAACCATTCTCCATACATGAAATTGGAATCTATTAAGATGCAGCTTATTATGCACCTCCGAAGAAAACAATCCGAAGAAAACAATTTTCTCCAGAGATACCATAACGAATGAAGCAAAGGAAATTCGGGATGACGAAGAACCTGAAGTTCTAGTCCAACTGTCACTCACCACTCCCTTACGGCGAGATGGTGAAGGTTTCTCCACAACTCGCATCCGAGGTCGAGGCCGGGGACGAGGTTGCGGCAGAGACGTTAGGACAGTTGGACAGAGGAAACGAGCCATCAATGTTGATTGGGAAGATAGTTCTGAAGAAGAACAAGAGATCAAGCAAGAAGCAGCGACAATAAGTCGGAAGAAGCCGCAATTCAGGATCTCTCTCGAAGATGAAAAGAATGCAGAATATAAATTGATGTACGAGAAGATTAACCACTATGTACATACTATGACCCTGACCCCGATCCATTCTAATAAGATCGAGGGTATGGTGGTCAAAGAGGTACGTAGCGACGATGCAAAGCCAATCAAATTCTACCGTGGTGCTCCTTCCTCCAAAATTGAAAATAATGTACAATTTGAAGATGTCACTTCATCAGAATTAATGGAATTACCTTTTGAGTGGTACTCTCCCTGTGTTCAAAATTTAATTTAGCGTGGTTTCTTACCTCCACAATGGACAAAAGGTCAATCACAACATTTTGAAAAATTATGGAATAACTCCGGTCGTCCACCCAATTCAAAACATGGTCTCGGATTCGACACAGTAGGATCAGTTGACAATACTGAATTTTGCTTGGTTGACACTTGCGAGTCTAATGAAAACTGCATGGAAATTACAGAAGAGCTTGAAGATTTACAAATTGGAAACACTCCACCAGAGTTCGAAGAAGAGATCAAATCTACAATAGATGAGTTAACGGAAGTTAACTTAGGTACTAGCGAAGAGCCTAGACCTACCTTTGTTAGCTCCTTACTCAATAAAGAAGACTCCGAAAAAATAATCAAGTTATTAATGTAATTTAAAGACTATTTTGCTTGGAGCTACGATGAGATGCCAGGTTTAGCTCAAGAGGTCGCAGTCCATAAGCTAGGAGTGGATCCTACTTCTGTCCCAGTCAGACAATGTCCCAGAAGAATGCGTCTAGAAATTAAACAACAAGTCATAGCTGAAGTTAAAAAGCTATTAGACGCCAAATTTGTCCGTGAAGAACAATACCCGACTTGGTTAGCCATTGTGGTACCAGTTAGGAAGAAGAATGGTCAGATCAGAATTTGTGTGGATTTCAGAGATTTAAACAAGGCATGTCCAAAAGATGAATTCCCTCTACCGATCCTGAATTAATGATCGACATTGCTTCAACACATGAAATATTCTTATTCATGGATGGATCTTCGAGGATACAACCGGATAAAAATGGCTCCAGAAGATGAAAAACTTACGAGCATTCGAACACCGATCGGAGTATACTGCTACACGTTGATGCCATTCGGATCGAAGAACGCAGGAGCAACATACCAGAGAGCGATGACAAGAATTTTTGATGATCTTATCCACAATCAAGTCGAATGCTACGTGGACGATGTGGTCATCAAAAGCAAAGTAACGGAAAACCACCTGTATGATTTGAGAATTGTTTTCGAACGATTAAGACAATTTAACCTTAAGATGAATCCCTTAAAATGCGCCTTCGGCGTCACCTCCGGAAATTCTTAGGATTCGTTGTCCGACATCGTGGAATTGAAATCGACCGGAAAAGATTAAAGCTATCTTAGAAATTCCGCCTCCCAAAACCTTAAAGCAACTACGATCTTTTCAAGGGAAGCTGGCATATCTTCGACGCTTTATCTCGAACTTGTCGGGTAGGTGTCGACCTTTCTCAGCATTAGTTAAAAAGGACGCCAAATTTATTTGGGAAGAAAAATGCCAGAAGGCCTTTGAGGACATTAAGCAATATTTAATGACACCTCCTGTCTTAGCAGCCCCAGTCTCAGGTAGAACGCTGATACTTTATACCACGGCTTTAGACGACTCTCTCGGAGCCTCGTTAGCCTGAGTCGATGATGAGGGTAAAGAAAATGCTCTTTACTACCTAAGCAGTCATTTACTTCTGATGGAAATAAGGTATCCCGCAATTGAAAAGCACTGTTTGGCCCTGATCTTTGCCGCTCAAAAGCTCAGGCACTACATGCTTTCTCATAAGGTCAACTCGATCTCGAAATTTAATTCATTGCAATACTCGATGACTCGTCCAACGCTTTGCGGCGGACTTGCCGGATGGTCGATGATATTATTGCAATTCGATATAACTTTCGTGCCTCTTCGTGCCGTAAAGGGACAAGTCTTAGCGGACTTCCTCGCAGACACACCCTTTGCCGGCAGAATCTCCTCTCAATGACGATTTGCCGGATGAACAAATAATGAGCCTAGAAGACCACGATGATCGACGTTGGGAATTGTATTTCGACGGAGCATCTTCGAGCACACAAAGACGAAGAATCGCAAGTGATAGTGCCGGTAAGACAGGAATTGAACTAATCTTTATAACACCGGAGCGGGGATGTTAAGATACTCCTACCACTTAACGAGCCGTGTACAAACAACGAAGCGGAATACGAAGCCCTCATAACAGGACTGGAATTAGCTATTCAAATGGGGATAACAGACATCAACATCTACGGGGATTCGCAGTTAATCATTCAACATATTGTCGGACAGTACAGGATTTTAAAGCCAAGACTCGAGCAATACTTCCAGTATGCCATACAGTTGTTGAAGCAGAATCCGAATGTGACGATCTACAAAATTCCCATAAAAGAAAATGCTTTAGCAGATGCATTAGCTCGCCTCGCAAAAAATTTGCTCGTTTGCAAGATGAGTCGATAGAAATGTCGGTTCACGGACGTCGGGTCCTATCACGCGCTCGACATAGACACAATACACAAATCGGAAAAGAAAGAATCGATTGCAACGAGTGACGGAAAACATAGAAGATTGGCGACAGACCATTAATGGACTACCTCGCAAACAGGAGAACTACCGGACGATAGGTCATTAGCCCATCGGATCAAGAAAAGAACTCCGTCCTACGCATTAATAAACAACACGTTATACGGAAGGTCTTTCGATCAAATGTGGCTAAGATGCCTAAGCGGGTCCGAGGCCCGTGAAATTGTTAAAGAGGTGCATTCGGGACTCGTGGCGCTCACCGATCGGGTCCGAAGATGAAAATGAAAATTAAAAGACTAGGGTACTACCGGCCCTCGATGATTATCGACCGCATGAAAATCGCCAAGAGCCGTCACCAATGCCAAGTGCACGGAGTGGTTCTACACCAACCTCCAAATGTGCTACATCCGACAATTGCGTCGTGGCCATTTGAATGTTGGGGCACGGATATAGTGGGTCCAATAGAACCACCATCTTCAAAAGGACATCGCTTCATTCTTGCGGCTACGGATTACTTTTCCAAGTGGGCGAGGCGGTTCCACTCGGAGAAGTGAAAGCACACCACGTGCTACGGTTTTCAAGAACCAAGTTGTCTACCGTTTCGGAGTGCCGCGCGAGATTATCTCGGATAATGGGTCGGCATTCGAAGCACGTAAATCAATAATTTTGTCAGGAGACACGGAATCAACTTGCGATATTCAACAATTTACTACCCAAGAGGAAACGGCCTGGCTGAGGCTTTTAATAAAACTCTCGTTCAAATCTTAAAGAAAAATTTGGATGATAATAAGAGAAATTGGCACGAGAAGTTATTAGAAGCCTTATGGGCCTACCGGACAACCTTTAGAACTCCTACTCAAGCTACACCTTACGCTCTGTTGTATGGGTCCGAGGCAGTGTTACCCTTAGAGGTCCAGCTTCCTTCACTCAGAATTGCGAGTTGCAAACAAAATCAAGACAGAAGAGAATGCCAAATTACGACTAGAAGAATTGGAAAGCCTGGAAGGGAAAAGACTTGCAGTGCAGCAGAATTTAGAACTATACCAAGCCAAGATGGTTCAAGCCCATGGCAGACTGGTCCGCCCAAGAACCTTCAAAGTTGGTGACTTAGTTCTCGTTCTCAAGAGACCTATCCTTGCACACCGCAAGATAGGAGGAAAATTTGAACCCACTTGGGAAGGGCCGTTTGTGGTTGAAGCGAGTATACTCGGGAGGCTCCTACCGGCTAGTGAATTGCCAAGGAGAACGACATATGCTTCCGATCGATGGACGATACTTGAAAAAGTATTACGCTACTCGATGTTTCGAAGGAATGAATTCTTCATCCCTAGAAGCACGAGCGAAGTAATTACTTATGACTGGGTCTGAACCCAAAAATAATAAAAAATGTGCCAAAATAAATAAAATCATGATAATAAAGTTTTCCTAGTTTTCTCTTCCATATCAAAATCTCTTTCCTGATCTTATCCCACTTCATTCCTGTTGAATTTAAAAATATAAAAGGAATAATAAAAAAAACTGTCTTTAATAAACATTTTCTTAATGTTCTTGTTCTTAGTACAGCCCCTGATCCTTTTCCTTGTCTTTTCGCAGGGAAATGTCGAACGGGCGGTTGGTCCTGAACTTTAGAAATGGCGTAAGCCTTGCACTCGATGAAAAGAGGATGAAAGATGGAGCGATAATAGAGATTGACTCAGACTTCGCACCGGCGGACACACGATACGAGGAAAGTGGCCGGGTCCCGGTTGACCGAGAGGAACCGCCCGGTCAGGATAGTAATGAAAGTGGGTGGCCCAAGCCACCACTCCGGCGAGCAAGAAAAGGAAAACAAGCACCGAAGAAGACAAGAAAATCAAGTCACGTAGTCGCTACGACAGAGGGCGGGCTTGTCGGCGCCGCGCCCACGAGATTCGGGAAGTACGAAGAGCTACTCTCACAGCAACTCAACGAAGAAATAAAAATCTCCGTATCCGCAAGATGTTAACTAAACTAGCGGCGGATCGGCGCGACGAGGCGATTGCTGCGCGCGTACATATAATTCGAGGACGCCGATTCACCGTGTACTCGAAGAAAGGAGGCCGACTCCGAGGATAACAGAAGAGACCGGGGAAATCTCAAGAAGAACGAGAAGAAGGAAGGCTACCACGCCACCGGATAAAGCCACCGGTAATGCATAACCTTGTTGCGAGAGCAACCCCGGAGGATGTCCCGACGGACACCATCCCCGAGGAGCCGAGGTATGCGGGAGAACGTGAAGGGATTGAGCCATATATCCCACAATACATCACCGAGGCCTCGCCATTTGCGGATTATTCCGGAATACGAGCTAGAAAGGATGCGGAATGTCGAGAAGAAAACTTTTGAATACTTCGAGAGAATCAGAGGCAGGAGGATCAATATACTAGAAGGCCTCGAGCTACATACAGACGTGTTCTCGGAATACGAACAATAACAAATCGTGGACTGCATCCGGGATTTGAAAAGAATGGGCCGAGCAGGCCGCCTAAGAGAAAACACCTACTCAGAACCCCGGATATGGATGCCAGGGAAAGGGAGAATTACAATACAATGTGGATGCTGCTACAACTTCGCGGAAGACAGGAAGGAAACCCACTGGGGATACTCGTCATGGCCAAGTGGATCCAATGCCATTAGTCATCAAAAGGATGGTAAAGAGAATGATAACATGGAGGGTACTGCCGGTAGATTGCATACCCAACAGTTGCATCATTAACTTTTACAAGAAGGGTGACTGCATACCCCCGCACATAGATCACCACGATTTTGTCAGACCTTTCTGCACAGTTTCTTTTCTGAACGAGTGTAATATCATGTTCGGATCTGACCTCCGGATAGTAGGCCCAGGTGAGTTCCGAGGGCCAGTAAAGATACCATTACCGGTAGGTTCCGTCATGATACTGAAGGGCGACTGAGCAGATGTCGCTAAAACATTGCATACCGGGAGTGCCCGTGAAGCGGATCTCAGTTACTTTTAGAAGGATGGATGATAAGAAAGCACCTTACCACTTCCAGCCAGACCCAGAGCTAGAGAACCTCCGGCCTTACGAGCTGTGAGTTACATGGAAAATATCACACCTCCAACGTACATCCATACGGCATCCTTGCCTAGGATGGCTTGGAAGGTGATATTATTGACCATGTACCTCACTATTCGGTACATGGATTTCGACGAGATACCTTTTTGGATGGATCGACAAAGATCATACATAGTCCGTTTTAAGTCTATATGGATTGTATGAGATGTATTCCAGATCGAGTTGTATGATGTATCTTCAACATGATTGGAATGAAAGTGACCATGTCACATTTTTGGCCTTCACCTTTTTTGTGCAAGATGACTGAGAAACGCCATTAAAGTTAAATGAACTTCGAACAAAGAACAAAAAAGAAACAAAAAAATAAAAGAAAACTTTCCTTAAAAATCTAAATAAAAAAATGATGAACTCCAAATTCACGATAAAATAAAATTTGAATCGTTAAAGGACAAACAAAATGACCACAAGTTTTAAATCAAATTCAAATTCGATCTTCCAGATCTCAAATCAAATCTCAATCAAATTCAAATTCAATCCTTCCAGATTTCAAATCAAATCTCAATCAAATTCAAATTCGATCTACCAAATTTCAAATCAAATCTCAATCAAATTCAAATTCAATCCTTCCAGATTTCAAATCAAATCTCAATCAAATTCAAACTTTTGGGGTTGAGGATTTTACATCCGAGACTGCATTGCTTTAGGATTCTTTCCGTATTGCGATGAAATACATCGAAATCAAACTTTTGGGGTTGAGGATTTTACATCCGAGACTACATTGCTTTAGGATTCTTTCCCTATTGCGATGAAATACATCAAAATAAAACTTTTGGGGTTGAGGATTTTACATCCGAGACTGCATTGCTTTAGGATTCTTTCCCTATTGCGATGAAATACATCAAAATCAAATTCTTGGGGTTGAGGATTTTACATCCGAGACTGCATTGCTTTAGGATTCTTTCCCTATCGCAATGAAATACATCAAAATCAAACTTTTGGGGTTGAGGATTTTACATCCGAGACTGCATTGCTTTAGGATTCTTTCCCTATTGCGATGAAATACATCGAAATCAAACTCAAATTCTTGGGGTTGAGGATTTTACATCTGAGACTACATTGCTTTAGGATTCTTTCCCTATCGCAATGAAATACATCAAAATCAAACTTTTGGGGTTGAGGATTTTACATCTGAGACTGCACTGCTTTAGGATTCTTTCCCTATTGCAATGAAATACATCAAAATTCAAAGTTTTGGGGTTGAGGATTTTACATCCGAGACTGCATTGCTTTAGGATTCTTTCCCTATCGCAATGAAATACATCAAATTCAAATTCTTGGGGTTGAGGATTTTACATCCGAGACTGCATTGCTTTGGGATTCTTTCCCTATCGCAATGAAATACATTAAAGTCAAATTTTTGGGGTTGAGGATTTTACATCTGAGACTGCATTGCTTTAGGATCCTTTCCCTATCGCAATGAAATACATCAAGTTCAAACTTTTGGGGTTGAGGATTTTACATCCGAGATCGCATTGCTTTAGGATTCTTTCCCTATCGCAATGAAATACATCAAAATCAAACTTTTGGGGTTGAGGATTTTACATCCGAGACTGCATTGCTTTAGGATTCTTTCCCTATTGCGATGAAATACATAAAAATCAAATTCTTGGGGTTGAGGATTTTACATCCGAGACTGCATTACTTTAGGATTCTTTCCATATCGCAATGAAATACATCAAAATCAAACTGTTGGGGTTGAGGATTTTACATCCGAGACTACATTGCTTTAGGATTCTTTCCCTATCGCAATGAAATACATCAAAATTCAAACTTTTGGGGTTGAGGATTTTACATTCGAGACTGCATTGCTTTAGGATTCTTTCCCTATTACGATGAAATACATCAAAATCAAACTCTTGAGGTTAAGGATTTTACATCCGATACCGCATTGCTCTGAGATTTCTCCTCATTGCAATGATTCAATCCAATCAATTCAATTTTCTTTTGAGGCTGAAGATGCTACATCTAAAACCACAAAATTCCAATTCTCATTTCAAATCAAATTCCTTCAAATTAATTTTGACAAAACTTCAATCTAAATTTAAACTCAAACTAAAATCTAAGCTCACACATCAAAACTTAAATTGAAACAAAATAAAATCTAAATTGAAATTCCCCCAGGTCATGTGATTTGGGATCCACCTCCTTTTCCTTTCCCCAGCGAGAGTTCAGGAATCTCCAGTCTCAGAGATATACTTGACACTCCCCAGCGGAAACTCTTCTACTTGTCCTAAGTTTGTCACTTGGACTTTTGTGTTGGTTTTGTTGATCGCTTCGGTCAACACCAATACGCGCGGTGTGCTCCGTCGGCTCACCACACCTATCAGGGGTCCATTTGTTGACCTCATTTTTGATGAGGTCGTCTCTTCTTCTTTTAGTACTTAGGATCTAGCCTTAGGCTTTTCCTTTGACTATCTTAGAGGATTAGAATTGAGACCCACCACCTAGAAATACAAACCACTTCTTAACTCCCTGCAAACTCTACAAACTTGACTATAGACCCCTAATCACCTAGAGGGTTGAAATCAAATGTGGAAGTTTAAAGGATGAGTTCCTATAGGACTCTTTAGCCTTAGGACTACCCTGGGTGGCCTGGTCTGGTGAAGGGCTGACTTACACACACACTACACCTATACACTACACTTTCACACACATCCTAAAAAAACACACCCATACCTAACTTGATCTCCTGACTCATGAAGGTGATCCGCATGGATGGTCCTTATCCCCTAAGCCCTTGGCTAAGAGGGTTAGGAAAAACATAGTGGATGCCTCAAATGAGTCCCCTCACGGCTCATGTGGGCTTGATATGGCTTCATGGCTCAACCAAAATGACCCCCGGGACCCTACACCCGCCTAGCCTACCCAAAACCCTTGAAACTACCCAAAATTTGCAAAATCACCTAAATTACCCAAAATTCCTCAAAATCAATCCCAAACATTCCCACATTACTCAAATTGATCATCCATACCCAAAAATACCAAAAATTCCAAAAATACCTCCCAATACCCTCCAAATACCCAAAATACCCCTCTTGACCCAAAAAATCCAAAAATTCAGAAAATTCCCAGAAAATTCTAGAAAATCCCAAATATTCCCAATTTCATTTTGTTCAACTACACCATGGGCCAACTTTGTTAATTTACCCCACTTTTGTCAAAACCCCCAATTTGACCCATTTTAACCCTAAGTGAACCCAATGTCAAGCCAAACCTACCCAATTGACCCAAATTATGGTCCAATTGAATTCTAAACTTCAGTTCAACATTCCCAACACCAATCTCGACCAAATCCAGGTCCAATTTGATTGACATTTGGATCCAATTTCACTTTTGGCCTTAAAGGCCCAATTTTGACCTAAACCCAAACCTAACCCAAATAAGCCCAAACCCCAAAATCAAAAGCCAACCAAAGCCAAAACCTCTTTGAAACACTCCCATAAACATTTCCCAACATTTATTTTATATCAATTTCAACCCTAGCCCAACATTGGCCCAAGTTAGCCCAATTTGACCTACATTGGCCCATTCACCGAAGAGGTCCAAATCCAACCCAAACCTAGCCCAAACACTTCAAGTTTATTCCAAATCATTTATGAAACATTCCTAAACTAAATTCAACACTCATTGGATCCAATCCTTTGCAAAATTTCCATCCACCAATTTGTTTTCAAACCTAAAGGCCCACTTTCCTAAACCATTCTAAAAGCCCATTTCCACCAAATACAAAAGCCCAAAATTGGCCCTAAAGCCCACATGGAAATTTCTTTTCATCATACCTTTAATTGATATCACCCCTAGGTTTCAAAATCATCATTAAACCATTCCAAATCAAGCTTCATCGAAATTTCCACCAAAAATACCAAGATTCCTAAAATCTACTTCCATGAAATTGACTAAACTTTGCCCCAAGCCAAATGGAGCCATGAAGCCCCATGCAAGCCATGAACAAGCCACATGAAGCCATGGAAGGTTTGACATGTGATCAAGCCATTAATGGCAAAAGGGGGAACCCCTTTCCTAACCCTCCCTTAACCAATTTGAAGCCTTTTTTATGCAACACCTAAACCCAAGATTTACTTAAACCAAGTTGATAGGGACTTCACCACTCCATCTCAGCTAGCCTATCTGATTCCCCACAGCACCCAAAGCCCCTTGGAGGGTGCACCATGCCCAAAACCAAGGGTTGACCCAAACTAAGCCAAAATGATCCCTCCCCCTTCTACTTTGATTCAACACCTTTACACATGGCCAACTGCAATTGATTTCACCATTGCCAAGACTCGACCTCCCCGAGCCCGAGGGTGACTCGACCTCGGCTGGCCGACCACCACGACCACCGGAAACCACGAGGCCGAGAGCTCGCATGTGAGCCCAAACTTGGAATTCTCACTCGCTAAGCCGCCCCATCCCAGGTGGCCATTGTAGTTGTTCTTCTCTTGCCAAGAGCGACTCGATCCCAAGCCTTAACTCCCCCGGGAGGCCCTCCACCCTCTCCTATTTAAACCTTACTTCCTCTCGGCCATGAGAGGTGTCTGTACTGGATCTTATTGAAACCACCGCTAAAATTGTTCCGAACACTCTCCATACTTAGAGCGAGTTCATCCCAGGTGATAATTTGCCCTAATCCCCACCAACGGAGCCCAATTTCTCGACCAAAATTCCACCCAAAACTAGGACACTTCTCCATAGTGGATCAATCCTCAAATTGATTGGTCCTACACCTTCACCGGACCGAGGGAAGGAGTCCACCAAAGAAAGCCCCCTCTCCAGCCCACCCATCCGTTCAGTACTCCAAGCTTTGTGATCGGGCTTGGTTGAAATCATACCTAGAGCGATTCACCGGACCAAGAGACTTCATCCGGAGCTTGCCGGGATCCAATCGAAGGTGACACAACCCTCGGATTGAAGCCACACTTCTCCGAGCAAAGGTATGAGCTAATTCTTCATCCCGAGCTTCGGAGATTCTCCATTTCAAATGCTTTAATTTCAATGCATGATCACCGTATAGATGTATTCGTCTCTTCAAGACGAATCCATAGAGCACAAGAACACGAAAATCCGTTGAGAAATGAGTGAGTTCTTAGGGTTTTAGTGTGGACGGCTCTCGGGTGAGAACGGCTGGGGACGATGAACGGATGCCGTTCATTCCATACACGCGCGGACGGACGGCCAGGATCGCGCCAGAAGAGGAGACGGAACAATACAGCGGGCCCCCGGAGCGCTGAGTTGGATGGCGGCGCCGAATCAGAAGGCGACGCGTGTGCGTTCGGAGCTGCCGAGGTTGAGCTGGCGCCGCGTCACTTAAATAGAAAATTAGGGTATTTTCTTATTTATTTAATTCCCTAAACTTCAAAAATACATAACTTTGTGTAGGAAAATCAGAAAAATAAAATAAAAAACTCCTCTTGCTCAGTGAACAGAGGAGAATAATGTGGAAAAGAAATCATTTAATTTCATCAAGTATTTTATTTTTAATGATTTATTTACCCTCTGCATTGTTTTAATTCTCCATGCATATAAGAAATTTACCATGACATGAGACCATAGGGCTTTTGAAGCCTCTGAATTTGGGAACATTCCCTGAATTTTCCAAAGTTAGAGGCCATCCCTATGAGAAGTTATTGATTTTTCAAATTCATGTTGCTGTTTTGAGTATTTTAAATCTAATAATTAGCATGTTGAGAAATAAATTCTAGAAAAATTTGGTGATGTTTCTTATGACCAGAGGACCCTAGGAAAAATAGCTTTTGAATTAATTCACTTGGAATAACCCTAATTGGCTTAAACACCCAAAATAGGTCCTTAATTAATTAGAGCTAATCATACATCAAAGTGACTTGAAATAATTTCTCCACTGACCTTTAGGATTAGAGGAACCCACCATAAAAATTTGAAGTCAATTGGACTTGGTTAGCCCTACTAAATGGGTTGATTAAGCCATTTAGCCAATTTAAACTTTAAAAATTCATAAATTTCAAAATACTTTTAAAAAATTCACCAAATTGGTTTTGGAGCCTTTCAGATATCAGGGGAATTTAGGAAAATTAAAATTTCAATTTTCCAAAAAAGTTCATTTTTTATATTATTTTAATATTTTAATAATTAAAAAAATAATAAAAATAAAAAAAATAATAAAATTCACTAAAATATCACATTTTGAATTCTAATCACTTAGGAACAAACCCCATATTTTTCTTAGGTCTATTTGATGAGATATTAAATTTTAAAGCCCTAAGGTAATTTTAAAATTTAAAAAAATGTATTTTTTAGCATTTCCACTAAAATAAGTCTAATAAATCAAAGAAAAATCAGAAAATTGTAAAAATTAATTCCCAGATTTCCTTGATATCAGAGAGATTTTTGAAAAATATAAAATTTATTTTTCAACCTTTATTTTATTTTTTAAATTAATTAATACTCCAAAACTCAAAATAATTATAATAAAAATAATGTAATTCAAAAAATCACCAAAATTGGTCCAAGTGGTCCTCTGGTCATTAGGAATGTCCCATAATTTTCTTAAGGACAGAAACTTTCCCTCGGTCATATTATTAAATTTTCCTTGGAAATCCCTATTTTCCACCAAAAATAATTACATAAATAAATTAAAAACAGAAAAATCACATTTTCTCCTCTCATGTCTTTATTGGCATATGAGTGAAGTCACATAAAAATTTCAAGTTCATTTAAGCTCAATTTAGTGAGTTATGAAATTATTAAGCTTGAAGGGCAAAATGGTAATTAAAATTTTAACCCTTAATTAAAACTTTAGGTTTAATAAAATTAAAGAGTAAAATATTTGATCTTAATCTGATTTGGATGATTGAAATTTAAATAATTAGAGAGTAGAAACCTACCAAACAATTTGAAAATAATTAAAACAAACTTTAATTAAATAATTGATTAAATTTGGAAGAATAATAAAATTGGAATTATTAAAATAGGGATATTAATAGGAAGAGATTTGTTCTTTAATTTAAAAATCCCTAAATTAATCATCTCAATAATATTTAATTCATAATTAAAATGATAATTCAAATTTAAGATTTAAAATGTTAAAAGACTTAATCATTAAATTAAATTAAAGTTAAATTATTAAACTCTTTTAAAATTTCAATTAAATTAAAATTAAAAATAAAATAAAATAAAATTAAATTAAATTAAATTAAACAAATTAAATTAAATTAAATTAAATTAAATTAAATTAAATTAAATTAAATCATATTAAATTAAATTAAATTAAATTAAATTAAATTAAAATAAAAAAATAAAATCAAGTTAAAATTAAAATTAATTTAAATTAAATAAATCAAATTAAAATTGAAGCTAAACTAAATTAAATTAAATTAAAGTTAAATTAAAAATAATTAAAAATAACATCACCTAAGACATAAAGAAATTCAAAAATAAATATAAAGCAACTTGAACACTATTCCAAATTTAAACATGTTAACTGAAATTAAATTAAATCACAAACCATTTGAACATCAATTTGCCCTCGAAAGCTTTTGTTGTCATAACTCCTAAACAGAACATTAAATGAAATGTTACTTCACTTATAGGATATTCAAATGTCCTAGTTCACTGTGCGAGATAACAAAACTTGAATTCCTCGACGATTAATTCATTTGTACAATTAAATTCATTTGGACTTAAAACAATTCTAGCAATATTGAAAAGATGTTTAAGATTCTTCTTAAGCACTTCCTCAATATGATAGATATTTATAAGAACAATTGAACTTAATTTTTCTTTGATGAAGAAAATCGTCCTCAAAGCAAAACAAAAGAACCTAGACGTCATAGGAAATGACTTGCTATAGGATTAGGAATTTGGTAGAAAACCATAACCCTTCCCTTAGCTTTACCTAGGAACTTGCTTAAATATTCTAATTTGTGTTTAAGTGTAGCTTGGGATGACGGGAAGACCCTCCAGGTACGCTTTTATTTTGTTGCAATTTACTTTATTGCAATTTATTTAATCGCATCGCACTTACTTTTCTTGCATGATAAACAACTGTTGCATGAAAACCCACACCTTTAGGATAGTCCCTAAAACTGAAACCGAAATTAAATTAAAAGTCATTGCAAGATAAAATTCACCACTACAACATTTCAAAATATAAAACAACTCAAAATTTAATCACAAACAGAACACAAAACTACAATTATAACTAAATTAAAACGTCTTGTTGGATGATCGGGAATACCTCGGATGATGTAACCTACGTGTTGCTAACGGGATTTCCCACGGTCTAAATGAAAGTGTGGAACTCATTTATTTGAGTTTAGCAAATTCATCTGGACTAAGTGAATCCGATAAAAATAACGATGTCGGAAGGATGGAACCGTGGGATCTTAACCGGTGTTGTTATAATCAACTTTAAGATTTGTTTTAAATAAAATATAAAAAACACTTGGAAATTAAGATTTTCTCTAAACCAAAACACTTTTCTCATCTCCTAATTTATGACTTCTATAACTAAACCACTACAAAAACAAGGAGCTCGGAGCATGGTGGGCAGCATGGCCATCGTCATCAGCAAAACCTGAGTCTACTTCAGCAAAACCATTTTTAGAATTAAATAACTAAGCCATAAAATTTCGAGGTAGTTTACCTAGTACAACATAAATCCTCAACTCTTCGTTAGGCATTTGCATGATCATGTCATGTAAATTAAGCCCTAACCGGTCTTAGGACTCCGAGGTAGTCGTTTAGTACGACATAAACCCTCATATCTTCGAGACTATTTGTATGATTTTATCATACAAATATAAGTCCAAATTAATCAAAATTGGCAAAATTAAAACATTAAATAAACATTAGGACTTTCCTAAATCTAAACCAAATAATAGGATAGTCGGGAAATTACCGAAGTTCGCTTCGAATCTGTGATTTCTCCTACCTTTCTTCCTTTGAATTCCCAAAACAAAATGTTCCAAATTTGATCCATTCCCTATTGAAATTCCAAAATTCAATCCTTTGAAAACTTAAACTTCGAAATTCTTGAGAGCGAATTACCGATTATTATCGAGAGTTTTCTTAGGTGATTCCCGTCACTTAAGATGTAATTAACTATAGGGGCTTGCCCTTATAGGGAACTTTAAGAACCCGGTAATATAAACCCCGTTTAATGCTTTTATATTAAGCTGGGAATTTGTCGGCTTATAAAATTGGTTCGCGGACCAAACGGATGTCACAAATCTCCTAGTTTATTTTATCGAGCCCCATCACCAAACAAGTGTGTCTATTCTTCGAGATAGATACACAGCTTGTGATGCGGTGCTCGCTTATATAAACTATTCAGGATGTGAGATCAGCTTTAATTTCATATCTTAAAATTTTCAAATTTAAAATTATTTTCAAAATCAAATACTACTTTTCAAATTATTTATTTAAATTAAATTAAAAATTCGCCGACAATTTCTGTTAGGCGACCCCCCTTTTTCAAAACACATAATCTAAAAATATGCCGACAAACACCAAATATAGTATACTTATCAATGGGACTTCTCATGGTTTCTTCTCAGCTGGCCGGGGCATTAAACAAGTGGACCCCTCTCCCCTTCAATCTTCACATAGCCTTTGATTACTTTTCAAGAATTCTCAATTTGTCTCATACTAACCACTCTTACTTGTGTTTCCACCATAGCTCTACTCTTCTAATTAGTCACCTTGACTATGCAGATGATGTAATTCTCTTTACCAATGGCAGCAAATAGGTACGTTAAAAAGACTATGCAAATCTTGAAGCATCTGAAGCAGGTGGCTAGACTAAAACTAAACAAGAAGAAATGCTAATTCTTAATAGGGAAACAATTGTAGCACACCAACAAGAATTGGATAAAGTCTTATACTGGTTTGTCCTCTACAAACCTACCTCTGACCTATCTTGGAGTCCAATTGATAAAGGGTAGATAGAAGCAAAATCAGTATGATGGTATAATCAATAAGTTCACCACTTACATAAACTGTTGAACAACCACTTTTTTGTCTAATGGAGGTAGAGTGACCTTGCTCAAGAGTATTCTCTCCACCTTCCCTCTATATACCATACAAATGGTTACAATGACGAAGAGTAAAAGCTGCTGAAAACATCTTTTAATAAATTTTTATGGGAAGGTCAGCACAAGAAAATGCATTGGGCAATGTGGAATAAATTATGCAAGCCTGTTACTGTTGGAGGCCTGAGATTTAAAAGTTTTCAGCAAATGAGCCTTGTGTTTTATTACAAATAGTGGATCAAATTTAGAAGAAGGGACACTCTGTGGACCAACTTTCTATGGGAAAAGTGTTGCAGGAGAGTTCATCCAAATCTTATTCAGGCCAAGATGGGTGATTTGAAACATTGGAAAAGCCTTCTGAAGGTTAAAGCCTATGCCAATAGTATTTTCTGTTGGGAAGTAGGGGAAGGCAAGATTGATTTCTGGCATGATAACTGGCTGAATGTTGAGGTGATTGAACCTTTGTCCCCTTTTACAGTAACTTCCAATTGTCGTGTGGCCAATTGCTGGGAGGGCACTAAGTGGAATGTTCCCCTTCTGAGCACACTGGTGAATGAACATACATTGAAGAAGATTATTGGTATACCTATAGAGCCTCATAGACCTGACAAACTAATTGCAAAAAAATACTCCTACTCAATCTTTAACTGCAAACATACACTCCATAAGTCATAAGTGGCCTTGCAACAATTGGGGAGCTTCTCTATGGAGCAGTAAACTCACCCCTTAAATGTCCTTCTTCAGTTGGAGAATTTTCAAAAAATTCCTCCCACTTGATGATATTCTCAAGTTAAAAGGATTAAAAGGTGCTTCAAGGTGCTGCTTATGCCGCACTGCTGAAGAATCCTTTCTGCATCTCTTGTAACATTGACCACTCACTAGGGAAGTCTGGGCAGCCACATTAAAACATCTAAAACTCAGCCCTTTTTTCTATAATTGGTGCTCTTGAAAGGCTTGATGGATGATCCCCTGATATTTATACTTACAAATATGATATAAAAATTGGCAACGACGCCAAAAAATTGATCCCCTGATATTTATACTTACAAAAATGATATGAAAATTGGCAACGATACCAAAAACTTGATACTGTCATGTAAATGTAACAACGCTAAAAAAGTTGATTCCCAGCAAACAGGGCCAAAAACATGGACCGCTAGGAATATATGCGTTGATGATTTGGATATGAAAATTATGATTTTATAATATGGGATACTACACTAGTATACGTTTCATTTATCAAGTAATATGGGACTTTTTGATTAAGCCCTGAGATATCGAACCCACAGGGAAAATGTAAAAATTCTTAAAGGAATCAGAAAATTATCTTTTTAATTTCTTTAATTATTTTTGAAAAAGTAAGTCTTGATTTAGAAAAGTTTTGAAAGTTTATTTGTCTTTTGAAATTTCCATAAAAGGTTAAGAAAGAAATTAAAATTATAATAACTAATAATACTGGATGTAAAATATTATTAACTAGAATATCTTTTTCTTTCCTTTTATGAAGTAGTAATAATTCTTAAAGTATTGTTGTGAAAGTATTCAAATTTGTTGTGACAGATAGAAGCAAATGTGTTCTTTACCCTTACATGGTTCTATAAAGAACATAGGTTAATTTGAAATTTTTATTATTTTGAACATGGTTAGGTAGAGAAGATACCAGTCTCTCACTCAAGAGTTCCCTCGATTCCCACCACTTGGGGTCTAACTTCTCATAACAAAACTCAAAACTTCAAACCAAATTAGGGGGTTTTAGCATGTCACTCTAAAATCCTCTAATTTTACTCCCTTTTATAAAAATATCTTCTAATATTACATTCAATTATATGAACTACAATTCTCACCCATATAATTGCATGTGATTATTACTAACTTTTATTAGACAATACCGCATTGGATCTTACATAATCTCAAGAAATTTTACAACTTAACAGACCAAATTAAGAAGTAAACAAAGTTTTTAGAATCAATCTTCACAACTTCTTCCAACTTTTAAACACTTATACCTTCCACAACAATTATTTGTAAATTAATTACTTCTCCATTTAAGAAAGAAAAAGATAAAGTAAACTACTCAGAATGCATTGGGAAAATACAAAGACACATTGATTTGAAATTAAAAATAATAAGAAATATATCAAACGAAAGCAAGTATTAATAAAAAGATTAAAAGTAAACACTTATCTGAAAATTCTCTCCACAAGACTAAAGAAATTCCTCTAAAACTTTGACTCTTCGCTAAACTACTCCTCAGAGCAAGTCTCCCAACTCCGACGACTCGGAATACAGACTTCAGACTTCAATAAAAACTAAACTAAAAAAAAGAAAAGAAGTGGAAAGAAGAAGACTTCACTCCGACCCTTTTCTCCTTTCTACTCTCTACTCATACTCTAAAATAAAAACACTTAAAATGCAGTGGAAGAACAAAAGAAAGAAAGAAATAACCCTTCAAAATGCAAAGGAAGAGCCCCCTAATCTTTCCTAAGACTCTCGTTAAATAATAAACCAAAAGGTGCCTTGGTGTCTCTTCAAAATGTGTCCAGATTCAATGTATCTACCAAGGAACGCATCCCTTCATTCAAACTTGCCGCCCAAAGGAAGTTATGGTAGTTACTATCAAGAGTTGCATCCTATCCCCTTTAAAATTTGAGCCAAATTCATTTGAATTTCGAATTTTAACTGTGGCGGACAAGCGCCAGCCCAGCGGCGCTTAGCCGCCAGTGCCAAAATTTTCATTTTTCATTTTTTTGGTCCAAATTTGATCCAATTTTGCTCCTTTCATCATGAACATCCATTTTCATCACATTTGCAAGAAAAACACAAAATACCTTCCTTTAAAGTGAAATATAATTAAAAATAGGTATAAAAATGTGCATAAAAATACTATATATTTTAGGTGTATCAAAATCCCTCAAACTTAAAATGTTACTTATCCTCAAGTGACAATTAATATCATAGAACATTTTAGCATGCAAATTATGTAATGAGTTTCTTAGGAAGATAACAAAATTTTGTTCTAGAAATGGAATAGTCCAATTTAGAAAACATTTCAGTAATTAAAACCAACTTAAAGTTTAGAAAGTTCTTAAGTAAAGGAAAATGACAAATATAACTTTCTATCTAATTCAAAAATATCTGTAGATTCTTCAAAATATAGGACTCAAACACTTATATTTCTCACATAAAAATCTTTATTTGAAAAATAATTTTACTTACTATATTATAACCTTAAGCTTTAGATTTTCTCTGAGCTTATATCTTAAACTTTAGGTATGAAATCAATTTTTATTAGGCCCTAAAATCCTCAAGCTTCTCCTCCCTTTTCATATACTATTTTTCACTTTTTCTCTTTTTTTTTTATTTTTTAACGGACAAGGATTACTATATCTGGATAGACCTTTAATGATTTTGAATTTCACCCTTCCATTTAAAATAAATGTCATATATACATCTTTCACTTAAAAATCATAATAATAATATTTGAAAGTTATTCTTCAATAAAAGAACTTTAAGCTTTGAAGAATAAAAGTCAAATCTTCTATTTATCCAAAAATACAAAACTTCTTACTAAAGATAGTTTAACTTTATTTAACACTTCTTCATTAAGAAAATTTTAACTTTATGTTTTTCATGATTACTATAAATTTTAACAAAATTCTTTTATTCATTTCTATATTCAAAATTTTGTTCCCCTAATATAACTTCATGTACATAATTCTCAATCAAAAATATGATTTATTCTTAAGTATTCTTAAGAATCAAATAAAATTTTAGGTTTTTGAAAACCTTCATTTTTCTTAAAAATAAATTCCCCCTAAAATTTAATTTTTTTAATTAAGATAAAACATTTAAGCATAAGAAATGATACATGGGTGAGAAATAAAAACTGACATATCATGAATGCAGAAATTTTTAATATCCTAATATGCAAGTATAACAACTTAAACAACAGGAGTAAAATGAAATCAAATTTAGTTTTTCAAAACATATTTATTTTTTTTATATATAGAAAAGTAAATATTTCAAAAAGACTTCTACAGTAGTGGAGGTTTTCAAAGCAAATACACACCAAATAAAATAACATAGTGATACAGATAACAAATAGTAGTGGAATTTAAAAAATTTTAAATATGTAGTTTCCTAAGTAGAAGTTCCTAATAGTGGTTTATAATCTCCTAACAGTTCTTGAATTAAAGTACACAATACTAAAAAATCTGACATAACATACACATAAAAAAGGTTACTATTTCACACACTACCACAAAACAACATATAAAGCAACAACACAACAGCAACAATACATTTGAATATGCATAACAGAAAAATAGTACCACTATAATCTGCAACTATCAAGGTTCGCATCACACCTAATAAAATTAAATACTAACAAAAAAAACATACATCCACAACAATACCACAACAAAAACAAATAACACAAATCTACTCATCATCCTTACCATCATCATCATCCTGCTCGTTCCAATCCCTGGATGGCACATAAGATATGTAGAATGGATGAGGGGGCATCTCAGCACTCTGATCACCTCTATTCAGTCTATCCACATATTGCTGATTATTCTCCTCATATTCATCATGTTTTAGAATATATCTTTCCACATTATCCAGCTTACCATCCATATCTCTCATATGCTCTCGAGTAAGACTCACTTAGTTCAAAATCTTTCTTAATAAACCAGTCTGTAAATCAATAGATGATGAAGCACGTGAAGTAGTAGCACGAGAAGTAGATGCAACAGAAGCAGAAGCAGTAGAAGCCCTACCAAATCCTCCTCTCCAACCAAACTCTGATTGTACAGTGTAAGCACCAACGTTTACACTAGTAATTGGTCTCAATGGCTGAAGTACCTCTTGCCAGGTTTCAAACTTCACTCAAGATCGTTCACATAGTGAATGAATCAAGGAAGGAAATCCCATACTTGTAGTAGTGGTTGATCTAGCACAGTTCAAAACATAATCATAAATTATACTTCCAATGTCAATAGGCTTCCCTTGCTGAATACAATGGTTCAATACAGCTCTTTCTCTTGTTACTTCACTAGTATGACTCGAAGGTAACTACTTAGATGAGATAAATTAATGCCACGCCTTAGAAATGGCATTCAGTTTGGAAGCAGGAATGTTCACTCTTCTATCATTTGTTATTTTCCATAATCCTCTTCCATCAGTCAGAAATTCCATGATCTCATTTAAGTCTCCTTCCGAAGGATGATAGTTAGAAAAAAAACAGAACATGTCAGGAGGTAGTCCATAAAAAGTATTGATTGCACCAGAAGAAAAGTTGACCTCCTGCCTTCTAACCATCACTTGATTCTCTTATGCAACAGGTAAATTTGCATAAAATTCTCTAACCACAGAAACAACAGCAACAGCGGAGAGACAACAGTAATTCTCCCAGTTTCTTCTAGCAATCATATCTTCAATCACCTCTCCTGGCTTACTAAACACAAGCTCAGGAATCAACTTACATGACTGCAATGCATCGATGTATCGTTCCTCAGCCCTCATACTAACAAATTTGTTAGAATCAAACTTCGTCTTTTCTCGTGCACACTTTGACTTTGGAGCCATATCTAAAAATTCACCAAAGATTCACCATAAATTCCAAAATCAAACTAAACTTGCTAAAATATCTTCCAAAAGATATTTTCAATAAAATATCTTTTAGTTAAAATTTTCAACATGAATAGTGATTTTAAGATTTTCCATAATGTACTCAAAATACATGGTGAAAATCAAAAAAATTTACTTAGGAGTAGTGCTCTTACCTCAAGGGATTCAAATCTAACAATTTTTGTTGAGATCGGCTCTTAAATGATCCACAAAATGATACCCTAGGCTCCTCTTTCGCGGTTGAAAATGGCAATTTTCGGGTTTTTAACTTTCAGGAACCAATTTTTGCGAACTGGCTCCTAAGCGCTAACTTTCGGCACTTAGCCGGAAAATTTAACGCGTAAGCGCTGGCACTCTGGCAGTTAGACGCCAGTACCCAAATTTTCATAATTAAGGTATATGTACTGAATCACTTTGTAATTACCCTTAATTACTCCAGAATAATTATTTCTCCCCACAAATCTTCCAATGCTCCAAATCAATGTTAAATAACAATTGATTCCACACAAATTTCACAAAAACACAAACTTATATTAAAACAAACATAACATTTAATACAATACTAGAATTTTTATCCAAACATAAAGGATGAAATTCTCAAAATACAAGAGACTTTAATCTCAGACTGATAAGTATACATCTATAGGATGTAACCATCACATCATCAGGCTTAATTAATACTTAAATATAAACACTAAACACACCAAACATAACACACAAGAACACTAACATAACACATAAGAACACTAACAAAATAAAACAAAGCACTCTTAATTTCATTCTCAATTAGGCGAAATATATCCAGGACCATTATTATTCTCATTTGACCCTTCTGGAATATAAATTTGATAGAACAGGCGATCATTGTTCATTCTTACATCATCTTCTTCAATCCATTTGTTCTTTACAAACATCACCTTATCTATTTCTTCCACGCACCTTGAATGATTGAATTGCATCTTGAGTTGCCATCCCATGTGATCCAAATGCAGGTTAGTTTCATTGATTTTTGCTTCCATCGAAGTCATTCGGGCTTCAATTTTTGCAATCATTTATGCAGTACCTTGAATACTAACAACGAGATATCCATTAAATAACTCCTTAGCACTATCACTAATGAACATACTTTTGTCAGAATCTTGCTTCTTCTTCATCTTGTTCTCCCTGGAAGACATGATGCACTCAAAAATCTCTTCTTAGATCTTCAGAAATGAAAATAGGACTTGGGGCAAGTGTTTTTCTTAAGTCAGATCCTTTTTATAGACTTGGGAAATGCTAGAATATTCCCCAAGACGTTTAGAAACTCTTAAATAACTCCCAAAACATCTCCCCCATGATCTAGCTTCTAGATCCACATTTTTCACGTTTTTAATAATTGTGGCGCCTAAACGCCAACTAGTCGGCGCTTGGCTGCCAGTGCACAATTTAGCACAGGTCTGCTAAGTGTCCAAATTTTCATTCTAACTTCTCTTAATCATCAATTCAGGTCAAATAAACTTTACTTAAGTTTAAAAACTCCCAATTACTACCATTAAAAATATAAAAACAAACCCAACAAAGCAAACAAAACACAACAAAACAAACACAAAGCAAAGCACATCGATAAATATGGGTTGCCTCCCACAAAAAGCTTGTTTTAACGTCTTCAGCCTGACATACCCAGAACTCATTCTGAGTGACCCAACATCAAATTCTCATCAAATTTAGATTTATTGACTGAAAAATATGGTTTAAGTCTTTGTCCATTAACTTAAAAAATTTTTCCAGTCTTAGGATCTTGAATATCTACAGCTCCATAAGAATAAACTTTTATCACAATAAATGGACCCATCCACCTGGACTTAAGTTTTCCAAAAAATATTCTCAATCTAGCATTATACAACAAAACTTTTTGTCCTGGTACAAGATTTTTAGTAAGAATCTTCCGATCATGCCATAACTTCATCTTTTCCTTATAAATCTTACCATTTTCATATGATTCATTCCTTATTTCTTCAAGCTCATTCAATTGCAATAATCTCTTTTTAGCAACATCTTTCAAATTATAGTTGAACTCTTTAATAGCTCATTATGCTTTATGCTCAAGTTCAAAAGGGAAATGACAAGTTTTTCCAAAAATCAGCCTAAATGGGGACATTCCTATATGTGTTCTGTAAGCAGTCCTATAGGCCCACAAAGCATAATCCAGCTTAATTGACCAATCCTTTCTATTTGGTTTAACAGCTTTTTTCAATATTCTTTTAATTTCAAGATTTGATAATTCAACTAAACAACTTGTCTGCAGATGATAAGCAGTAGAAATGTGATGATTAATATGATATTTTTTTGCTAACTTCCCAATAATCACATTTCTAAAATGACTTCCCCCATCAGTTATGATTACTCTTGGTATTCCAAATCTACAAAATATATTCTTTTCTAAAAACTTTGCAACACTTTGAGCATCACATCAAGGTAAAGCAATAGCTTCAATCCATTTGGAAACATAGTCTACTGCTATCAAAATATAAACATTTCTGAAAGATGGTGTAAATGATCTCATAAAATCTAGTCCCCAAACATCAAATATTTCAACTTCCAACATATAATTGAGGGGCATCTCATTTCTTCTAGAAATATTTCCTACACGCTGACTTCTATCACAATTTTTAATATAAACATTCACATCCTTAAAAATTGTAGGCAAATAAAATCCTGATTGTAATAATTTATATACAGTTTTATCACATCCAAAATGTCCCCCATAATCAAAATCATGACCTTTTGGAATAATTTCATAAGTTTCTTCCAATGGTACACATCTTCGAATTATAAGATCATTTCCCTGTTTATATAAAAATGGGTCATCCCAAAAATAAGTCTTAGCATCAGACAAAAATTTCATCTTTTCTTGTTATGTCAAACCATAGGGTATAATATTACTAACAATAAAGTTTATTATGTCTGCATACCACGGAACACACAATTCTTTACTAGTGAATAGTTTTTCATCAGAAAAATGTTCATTAATTTCTTCAATATCACAGAGAGATTTTTCAATTTCAAGCCTGAACAAATGATCATTAATTTGATTATCAGAACCCTTCCTATCTACTATCTCAAATTCAAATTCTTGCAAAAGAAGAATCAATCTTATCAGTCTTGGTTTTGCATCATTTTTCTTCATTAAGTATTTAATAGCAGAATGATTCGTACGCATAACACATTTAGTTCCAATTAAATATGATCAAAATTTATCAAAGGCAAATACTATAGCTCTTAACTCTTTCTCACTAGTGGTATAATTAATTTAAGCTTCATTAAGAGTTTTTCTAGCATAATAAATTACTTTAAAAATTTTATCATATTTCTGACCTAAAACAGCACCAATAGACTAATCACTAGCATCACACATTAATTCAAAAAGGTTTTTCCCAATTTGGTGAAATTATTACAAGTGCAATGATTAATTTTTCTTTTAATGTTTCAAAGGCTTTACGGAAGTCATCATCAAAATTAAAAATTGTATCCTTTTCCATTAAACAAGATAAAGGTTTTGTAATCTTTGAAAAGTCTTTAATGTAACGCCTATAGAATCCAGCATGTTATAAAAAACTTCTAATTCCCCTTACATTAGTTGGGTAAGGTAAATTAGATATAACTTGAATTTTTGCAGGATCTACCTCCAAACCTTTTTCTGAAATCCAATGTCCCAAAACAATTCCTCCTGCTACCATAAATTGGCATTTTTCCCAATTAAGAACCAAATTAGTTTCTTCACATCATTTTGGAACTTTATATAGATGTTTTAAACATGATTCAAATGAAATTCCAAACACTGAAAAGTCATCCATAAAAACTTCAATCCCTTTTTCAATTAAATCACAAAAAATAGCCATCATACATCTCAGAAATGTAGCAGGGGCATTATATAAAACAAAGGGCATTCTTCTAAAAGAAAACGTACCATAAGGACTGGTAAACATAGTTTTCTCTTGATCCTCAGGAGCAATTTGAATTTGGTAGTAACCAGTATATCCATCCAGAAAATAAAAGTATTTATGCCCAGCCAGTCTATCCAACATTTGATCTAGAAAAGGGAGTGGAAAATGATCTTTCCTTGTGGAAAGATTTAACTTTCTATAATCAATCCATATTCGCCACCCTGTAACTTGTCTTGTTGGTATCAATTCATTCTTTTCATTAACAGTCACAGTTACTCCTCCTTTCTTAGGAACACAGTGAATAGAACTAACCCATGCACTATCTGAAATAGGGTAGATAATTCCAGCATCCAACCACTTTAAAATTTCTTTCTTAACAACGTCTTTCATGATAGGATTTAATCTCCTTTAGGGATCAGCCCGCGGTTTGCAATTATCTTCCATAAGAATTCTGTGCATACAAATTGAAGGACTGATTCCTTTAATATCAGTAATTGTCCATCCAAAGGCTTTCTTGTGCTTCTTAAAAATTTCATGCAAACTCTCTTCTTCTTTTTCAATTAATTGAGAGGAAATTATAACAGGCAAGGCTGAGGATTCACCTAGAAGAACATACTTCAAATGATCAGGAAGCATTTTTAACTCAAGTTCAGGAGGTTTTTCAATTGATGGACCATAAGATTTATCTTTCTCAGTCATATCCAACACTTCAAAACTTTCACGAAGATACTTTAAATCTTCCTCTTGAAAATCTTCAGAATCAAATGACTCATCTTCTTGCTTATATTCAAATTCTTCTCTTCAGGCTTTCTCTTCATAAGTTGATTTGAAATGACATTCACTTAAATATTCAATAACATCCATCCTATAACACTCATCTTATTTACCTCTAGTAGGATATTTCATTGATTTTGAAATAATAAATTTAATAGTCTGATCATTAACCCTCATCGTTAAGTCCCCTTTTTGCACATCTATCATGACTCTGCCTGTAGCTAGAAAAGGTCTTCCCAAAATTATGGGTATCTCTTTATCTTCCTCCATATCTAACACAATGAAATCCACAGGAAAAATAAATTGATCCACTTTTGCCAAAACAGCTTCTATAACTCCTTTAGGATATGTGATCAAACGATCTGCTAATTGCAGAGTTACAGTATTTGGGGTTATTTCTCCTAGTCCCAGTCTGTTAAATATTGATAGAGGCATAAGGTTAATGCTTGCACCCAAATCACATAAAGCTTTTCCACGAAATCTTTCTTCGATTGCACATGGAATTGTGAAACTACCAGGATCATTAAGTTTCTCAGGAAGGTTTTTCTGAATTATGACATTGCACTCCTCACTAAGTGCAACAGTCTCATTTTCTTCAAACTTCCTCTTTTTACTAAGAATATCCTTCATAAATTTTGCATAGCTTGGCATTTGTTCTAGGGCTTCAGCAAATGGAATATTAATGGTAAGCTTCTTTAATATCTCCAAGAATTTTGAAAATTGCTTATCCAACTTTTGTTGACGAAGTCTCTGAGGAAATTGAGGTGGTGGTTTTTCTAAATTAACCTTAGGTGGAAAAATAGGTCTTTCAAAACCTTTTGGAGCGTCCTTTTTAGATCTTTCAATTTCTTCTTTCTGTACTTCAGTTTCATTTTGAACTCTACCTTCCAATTCTTTTCCACTTCTCAGTTGAATTGCTTTCACTTGTTCTTTATTCTTTTCTCTTGGATTCACTTCATTATTACTTGGAAGCATTCCTTGGAATCTATTACTTAAGGCATTTGCAATTTGTCCTAATTGATTTTCAATATTTATGATGGTTGCTCGAATTTGTAATTGATTTCCCATATGTGATACTACTTCTTCCATAGACAACTTCTTCTCCTTATTTTGTAAAGCATTGTTATAACCTGAAGGATACCTTGGTTGTTCCAATTCCCCAATGGGTTTACTTGGGTGTTCCCCCATTGTTGATTAACACCACCCTGATTATTATTATTCCATTTAAAATGTGGATGATTCTTCCAGCCTGGGTTATAATAATTGGAATATGGGTTATTAGGTTTGATTATAGCATTCACAATTTCTGGTGAAGAATAAGAATCAACCATTTGGCCTAATCAATTTTCTTCAATCATGAGATTTGCCTGAGAAAAATTCATCCCAAATTGGTCTATCTTCCTTGATATAGCAGCAACTTGATTTGCTAACATTGTAAAAGCATCATTTTCATAAACACTGGCTACCTTTTTATGATTTAACCTTTCATAAGGCCATTGAAAATTATTAGTAGCCATTTCTTCAATTAAAGCATAAACATCAGAAAATGGTTTAGACATCAATGATCCACCAGCAGCAGCATCAATGATTGATCTAAGAGATCCAACTAATCCATTATAAAAAGTTTGAATTATTAACCAATATGGTATCGTATGATGTGGACATTTCCTGAGGAGATCTTTAAATCTTTCTCATGCTTCGTATATTGATTCCCCTTCAAACTGACAAAAAGATGTTATATCATTTCTCGACTTAGCGAGTCTTAGATGGTGGAAAATATTTAGCAAGGAATTTTTGTGACGGTTCACCCCATGTTCTTATTGATCCGAGTGCTTAACGAATGTAACCACATTTTAGCTTTATCCCTTAGTGAGAAAGGAAAAAGTCTAAGTCTAATAGCATCATCCGAAACACCATCATATTTAAAAGTAGCACATAACTCTAGAAAATTAGCAAGATGCAAATTAGGATCTTTAGTTGTTGCTCCCCAAACTGATTATTAGATATTATTTGGATAATAACATGTTTCAGCTCAAAAATATTAGCAGCTACAGTAGGGTTTTGAATACTTCCACAAAGTTCATCTACTGTAGGATTAACATAATCTCTTAAAGGTCTTAATTCTTGATGGATGCCAACATTTTGATTTTGATGATTTTTTATTTCTTCAATATTTTTATCTTTTTCTGTATTTTTAATTTTTTTTTATTTTTCTGATAGTTCTTTATAATTCAGAATCGTAAGGCACAAGTCCTTCAGAACCTGAACTACGCATACAACAATAAAACAAAACAAAACACTACACACTAACAAAATTAAAGAAAATTAAGAATTTAAAATTTCTTAATTCTCTTTAAAATGCAATTTAATTTATTTTCCCCAGGAACGGCACCAAAAACTTGATCCCCTTATATTTATACTTACAAATATGATATGAAAATTGGCAACGACACCAAAAACTTGATATTATCCTGTATATGTAACGACGCTAAAAACTTGATTCCCGGTAAACAACGCCAAAAACTTGGGCCGCTAGTAATATATGTGCCTATGATTTAGATATGAAAATTATGATTTTGTAATATGGGATACTACGCAAGTATATGCATCATTTATCAAGTAATATATGACTTTCTGATTAAGCCCCGGGATATCGAACCCATAGGGAAAATGTAAAAATCTTTAAAGGAATCAGAAAATTATCTTTTTACTTTCTTTAATTATTTTTGAAAAAGAATGTCTTGATTTTGAAAAGTTTTGAAAGTTGATTTGTCTTTTGGAATTTCCTTAAAAGGTTAAGCAAGAAATTAAAATTATAATAACTAATAACAATGGATGTGAAATACTATTAACTAGAATATCTTTTTCTTTCCTTTTATTGAGTAGTAATAATTCTTAAAGTATTGTTATGGAAGTATTCAAATTTATTGTGACAGATAGAAGCAAATGTGTTCTTTACCTTTACTTGGTTCTATAAAGAACATAGGTTAATTTGAAATTTTTATTATTTTGAACATGGTTAGACAGGGAAGATACCAGTCTCTCACACTAGAGTTCCCTCGATTCCCACCACCTAGGGGCTAACTTCTCATTAAAATACTCAAAACTTCAAAGCAAATTAGGGGGTTTTAGCCTGTCACTCTAAAATCCTCTAATTTTACTCCCTTTTATAAAAATATCTTCTAATATTACATTCAATTATATGATCTACAATTCTCACCCATATAATTGCATGTGATTCTTAGACAATACCGCATTGGATCTTACATAATCTCAAGAAATTCTACAACTTAACAGGCCAAATTAAAAAGTAAACAAAGTTTTTAGAATCAATCTTCACAACTTCTTCCAACTTTTAAACAATTATACCTTCCACAAAAATTCTTTGTAAATTAACTACTTCTCCATTTAAGAAAGAAAAAAAAAGTAAACTACTCAGAATGCATTGGGAAAATACAAAAATACATTGATTTGAAATTAAAAATGATAAGAAAAATAATAAATGAAAGCAAGTATTAATACAAAGATTAAAAGTAAACACTTATCTGAAAATCCTCTCCACAAGACTAAGGAAGTTCCTTTAAAACTTTGACTCTTCGTTAAACTACTCCTCAGAGCAAGTCTCCCAACTCCGATGACTCAGAATATAGACTTCAGACTTCAATAAAAACTAAACTAAAAGAAAGAAAAGAAGTGGGAAGAAGAAGACTTCACTCCGACCATTTTCTCCTTTCTACTCTCTGCTCCTACTCTAAAATAAAAACTCTAAGAATGCAGTGGAAGAACAAAAGAAAGAAAGAAAGAAACCTTCAAAATGCAAAGGAAGAGTCCCCTAATATTTCCTAAGACTCTCTTTAAATAGTAAACCAAAAGGTGTCTTGGTGACTCTTCAAAATGTGTCCAGATTCAATGTATCTACCAAGGAACACACCCCTTCATTCAAACTTACCGCTCAAAGGAAGTTATGGTAGTTACCCCCAAGAGTTGCATCACATCCCTGTTGAAATTTCCATCAAATTCATTTGAATTTCGATTTTCAAATGTGGCGGCTAAGTTCCGGCCCAGCAAAGCTTAGCCTCTAGTGCCAAAATTTTGATTTTTCATTTTTTGCTCCAAATTTGATCCAATTTTTCTCCTTTCATCATGACCATCCATTTTCATCATACCTGGAAGAAAAACACAAAATACCTTCCATTAAAGTGCAATATCATTCAAAATAGGTATAAAAATGTACATAAAAATACTATATATTTTAGGTGTATCACTGGACTGATTGGAAAGAGCTCCAAATGCCCCACATTCCCTTGATCATCAGCTGGTTTATTTGGATGGCTAGAAATCAATCCAAATATGAAGAGGTTCCCTATCAAGCTAACAGGGTAGTGATGTTATGTTGTAATTATTTGAACAAAATTTATTCTCAGTCCCCTTTGCAGGTTCCTAACAAAGCCAAGCCTGCTGTAATTTCCTAGTGCAAACCTCCCTCCCCTTTGATCAAGATTAACACAAATGGTAGTTTCACTTCTGTTGCTTCTGGAATCTGAATTTGATGTTGTTTATTGGGCTCTCAAACAGCCATTGCTTTAAGGTATGAGTTCATTCTAATGGAATCTGATGCTCTACAGCGTATTACTATCATGAAGGGCCAATCTTCACCTCCTTGGCAACTGATATACTGAGTTAGAAAAATCATTTCCCTTACTAAGGAGATCAATGTTCTTTGGAATCACATTCAGAGAGAAGGGAACCAATCAGCTAATTGGTTGGCCAAAACTGCAGCTTCATCTAAAATGGTCATTATCTACACAAGTCATTTTGGTCCTTTAAAACCCTTACTTTTGGGGGACTCTCTTCACGTCCCCTATCTAAGATGTAACTATTTTTTGGTACTTTTATACTTAGACACACACACACACACACACACACACACACACACACACACACACACACACACGGATATATATATATATATATATATATATATATATATATATATATATATATATATATATATATATATATATATATATACATACTATGGTATACTTGTTTATTGGGCTTTCTTATACTTGTTTTTGTTTTATTTACTTTTTGTGTTGATTTGTAATGTGGAGAAAGGAACACCTAGGTTAGATGTGGATCCCTTCTCCTTCCCCCCTTTTTTATACTCCTAATTTCTACTCAACATTTAGGGAGCCATGAGCTGCTCCTTTACCCAATATATTTATATATATATATAGTCTAAAATAAAACAAACACCTTTATTTAAATAATAATCAAAATAAACTAAAACTCACATAAATCTTGATCACATTATATAATCAAAGTGTGGGAAACAGTCATCACAGAAGCCAGTACCAACAAGGACAAGATCTAAAGCAGAAGAGGCCCACAAAAAATTTAAATATTCAAATCTAACAACAATCACACACGTTCTACTGGTTTGATTGACCAGAATAGGAATTAGTGGCAATATACAATGTAACATCATTGTAAAAATTAAATTGGTTAAATTTCAATTTCTAAGAAAATAATATTGGCTTAAATTTTTTTTGAAGAAGCATTTATAGACATATCACACAATTCCTATGTCGTAAGTAGTGCTTTAATTTAATAAAGTAGGTTAAATAATTATTTGGCAAGAAGTTTTAAAATTGTTATCCTTTGTGAAAAATAAATTATAAGAACTTTTATAAAGATAACCCAAGACTAAGGGCTAGTTTGCGGCAGCTTTTTTGGTGCAGTGGCGTTTTGAAAATGCACCAGTCTTTTTTGGGCAAAACTGTGTTTTGGCAACTTATACGTTTTCAAAATACTAAAAACAGTGTTTTCGGTTTTCACACCACACCTATCTAAGTGAGGTGACAGCTTTCTGGCTACTGTCTGACTTATCCAAAAAAGCAAAAAAAAAAATTGTAATGACCACCACAACTAACTTATCAATCGATTATTTTTAATCAACTTATCAGCAGATTATTCAATAAGCTGCAGCTGACCCAAACGGACCCTAAGACAAGCACTAGATCTTCTCTCTCTCATCCATCTTTGATTAACCAATAACATTTTTGGCGCAGATTCTTAGATATTTTTTCCCCATCAACCAACTTTGTTTAATTTACTTGGCACTTGGCAATTCTTTCAATAATTTGCATGCTTAAGTCTAAGTATTAACCATTAAAATCTGGACCTCAGTTATTGTGATAATTAGAAGAATAAAGTCGTCATATTGCATCCATCAAATTCATTTTTTGATAATAAAGAATGTTTTTATTTTAAGGAAGTGGTTAATAAGACAAATTAAATCAATTCACTTCTTTTAAATTCGACGGGGTAGTTGAAATTGTCAGCAATATCTTCCCATCTAACACGACAATAATTGAGAGTCCCAATCTCAAATCTTTCACTACTCGGAATTGCATCACCTGCTAGAGAATATTGATATTGTCCTGTTGGAGGATTTAGTTCAATAACAATAATTTTCTTTTTTTTTGTATTTGCTTATCTATAGTTGATTTTTCATATTAATCTATGTAGCATTTTAGTGTCTAAATGGCATAAATATATGTGGCATTAGGTATGCACAGAAATGAAATATGGTGACCTTATATAAATAAATTTGAAGATTTAGTTTTAGCTATATAAATATATAACAATTTAATGATAAAAATGTAAATCACCCTACATTTAATAAATATGGATTCCTCAATCTATATTTATATATATATAATGGAGCTGAGGGGCGAACAGGGGAGATCTCGCTAGGGCTTGACCATGGCTTCTTCTCCGGTGAGATTTGCAGCTGGTGAGATTGTTTCTTCACATCCCTTTAATTCTTCTTTTTCCGGGTTGAGTTTCGTGGGATTTCACCGTGGATTATTGAGGTTTTCGTGGTTCGCGTTTCTTCTATTTTCCCTATTCGAGTTCATTTGATGCACATTTTTTGTGGTTTTTGGCTTCTACTGTTGTTGTCCCTTTATTTTCATTGAGTTTGCTCCAGTATTGATGACTTGTGGTTGATTTTCGTGTTTTGGGGTATGGTCCCTTCTTATGCGGCGGTGGTCTCCGAGGGAACCGGGGAGGCAGCCGTTCTTACTATTTTCCACAAGCATTTCTTGATGCCTTTAAGGTGCGAGGAGGTTTTACTTTCATCAAACCATTAGGAAGGAAGAATGTAAAGCCTGTTTTATTTCTTACGGAGGTTGAAACCAATATTATTGCTTCAGCATGTCACTATTATCTGGTTGAGATATTCTCTTATGGGCATTCAAAACTTGATTTGACCCCCAAATATTTTGATACTTTAAAGCTTACCAGAAATTGAAAGATTGGATGATTAGATGGGCATCATATCCTTATTCAGCTCTCAAATAATGCTGATTATCCCAGCATTTTCACGCAAAAAGTTCTGAAAATTGAGAATCATTTTATGAAAATTTTGAAGTGGTCGGTGGATTTCGACCCTAAATTGGAGTGTCCAATTATTCATATTTGGGTTACATTCCCTAGATTAAAGGTACATTTATATAATTACGAAACATTGCACATGCTGGTTTCGGCTTTTCGTAAACCACTTAAGGTGGATACACCCACATTTGAAGTCTCTAAGCCTTTTGAAGCTTGTGTGCTTGGCGAACGACATATCACCAAACCTTTTTTTATGGGATTTGGATTGGTCCTCCTCACCAAGGTTATTGGCAAGAGATCATGATGAACTTGCATCCACATTATTGTTCTCACTGTGGGATAATCGACCATAGCAATTTTGTTTGCTACCGTTTGCACCCACATTTACAGCCAAAATCACAGGTTGCGAATGAGACCCACAGAAATACTCACAATCAGTCCACTCTCTCTGTTCTTGCTACTGATTCACCTCATCCTCAGTCTCAGCTGGAGGATGTTGGAGTCAATGAATTACCCTTTCTGGAGAATACTCATATTGTTGTAAATGCTTGTCTTGTCCCAAATATTGAGTTAGCGGTCATTGAGGTTCCTACTATGGCGATGGAGGATAATGTGCACAATGATGCTGATAAAGATAATGTGCAAATTGGTGCTGCTTTCTCTAACAGTGTTAGAATGGTTGATGTTGGTCTTACCACTGTGGGGAATGCTCAGATTCCTCTACTTATTTTCAGCAGGTTTTTCCCAATGCTAATGAGGCAGACTCTGATCAAAACAAAAAAAATACTACCGATCCTGTGGATGTAGTTGATGACTCCCTAATTGTAGTAGACTATTTTATTGAGAGAGATCGGATTTCCAAAGTATTGGAGGATTGTTGAGATCAAGGCCTATAACATGCTGATCCTGCTAAACATGGAGATGCTTAGTCTTAAGAGAAAGAATGACAAGTTTACACTTCTTGGTGGAAGAAGTTGTTAGTGCATTTTAGTTCATGTATTTAAAATATATGTCGTCCAATAGAAGCTATCGTGCGCTGGAATTGAAATCCCGTCTCTCGCTTCGGAAGGACTTCCAATTTATATTTATAATTTTAAAAATATATATATTTTAAATTTTAAAATATGAAACCAAACTGATTTCATACTTTGAATAGTTTAAATAAATGAGCACTCGTATTAAGCTATGCATCTACTCCGAGGAACACACACATCGCTTAATAATAGAGGCTCAGTTAAATAAACTAATCAAATATGACATCAGTTTGGTCTGCAAAACTTATTATGTTGAATGACATGTTCCTCCATTTAATACAAAAGAGAATCAAAGGGAGTATATAATAATCTGGGGTCATTTTAGTTTCCTATAAGGGAAAGCCCCTACAATTAATTACATCTTAGATAACAAAAATTACCTAAGAAGACTTTCGATAAAGATCAGAAAAGATATTTTTACGAATTTAAGAAGGCTAATGAATTTTCAATGATATTACAATGATTTACACGGGACTATTATATATGCACAAATTTATGAACTCAAATTTTTATATTTATATTGATTTTGTAAAGTCCAAGCACTCAACGCAAGTATACATATCGTATCAAGTAATACAAGGCTCTAATGGAGTCCTGGTTATCGATCCCACAGGGAAGTATGAAGTAGAAGAAAGTGTTTCACAATATATAATATAACACTGAAATCCGATACTCAAATTGCACTTAAAATTTAATACTCACTTCTACTACCACTATGCAGAAAAAAGTAACAATTAATTAAACTACAATTACTTCTAACAATGTTGAAAACAAAATTAACTAACAGATACACTAAACTATGTATTTGAATGGTTTTTATTATATGAGAAAAGTATCTTTCCTCTTGCAATGAGAATGTGATGTGTGGATGATATGCAACAAATATCTATGTTATTGTGCCAAATAGGAGCATAAATGTTTCTTTACCTTTAAAAGAGTACCCCCTATTCTAAGCATGAAAAGAACATTGAAATATCCTAAGTTTAGTCACTAAATCTAAGGCTAGGCTGGGAGGATACCGGCTCTCACTACGGAGCTCCCACTCACCCTTTACCTGAAGGCTATCCTTCAAGTTTAGTCCCTAATCTTAAAACCAATTTGGGGATCTCAGCCTGTCACCCTGAAACCTCCAAATTGAAGTCCATGAAAACACATTTCCCTATTTATTTGCACTCAATTCCCATTAACTACGCAATTCATCCATGAAAATTGAATGGATTCTTCATTATTTTTGTAGGACATTAAATCCTTTCAGAATTAATGTTCAACAACATATTTTAACATTTCAATTGGCCAAATCAAAAAGTAAATTAAGTTTGAAATGAAACATTATCACAATTTCTTCAATACATTAAAAGCACATCAAATCCACATCAATCCATCATCACATCTCTATGCAAGAAGAAAGACAATGGAGACGACTCAGAATTCATGAAGAAGATACAAAAAAACATGGATTTTATATAAAAAAAAAGTCATACAAACTGATGAGATGCGACTTTATATATGCTTTTAAATACAAGAATTTAATACCACTTTTTAGAAGATTTAATTCCTGGCAAATTGCTTCAAAAACTTGATGTGCGATGTTTACTTTTACTTATGAATTTATATTTAGATTTTATAATAATTATTGTAAAAGTCACTATTTTAAACACAAGTATACGTATCGTTCAAGTAATAAAGGGCTCTAGTGGAGTCCTGGTTATCGATCCCACAGGGATAATGATTTTATAAAAAGTAAGAAATGTAAGAAATATTTTGGAATATTTCAAATTAAAAGTAATATATATATATATATATTATTTTCAAATTTAATTTACTAACAATTTTTACTATAAACAAGCAAAGTAAGCAGTAATTAAAATTTAATGCAAGTATAAAAACGACTTTCTCCTTTTCAACTAATCCAAGATTTTTAGAATAATTATCTTTTGTGGGGAATTTAGATTATGGTATTGTGTCAAATAGAAGCATTCATATTCTTTACCCTTTGGTCCAGGTGCAAAGAACATTGACTAATCTATAGATCGGTTCAAGAAGAATAATTACCATTAGGAAGGAAGAATGTAAAGCCTGTTTTATTAGTAAAATGGGTTAATCTAGGCTCACACTACTAGATATCCAAGGGTGGCTATGGTCAACCCTACCAGTGACCCCTTCCCTTTCTGTAAACCAAATTATTAGATCATAGTCTGTCACTCTAAAAACTAATTAATTTTACGCCCATTAAATAATATATTCCTATTTATTTGCACTTCACCTTGAATAACCCTCATAAAGCTTTCGACTACACAAGGACTCATGTGATATCTACTAGTTAAGAATTTATCTCCAGATATGTCTCAAAAATCTTCAACAGGTTTTAACAATTTAAATGTACAATTTTAAAAGTAAACTAAGATCAGGTATTAATATCATCACAATGTTTTAAATATTTTAAATTTAATTTTCGTACAAAATTTAATTAATTTGTTATATTTTCATAGTTGAAAGGAGAAATATAACTAACTACTCATAACACATTGAAATCACACAACAAAACAAATTTATAAAACTTTGAACCAAGGCACAAATACTTATCTGAAGTGTTCCTTCAAGTGATTCGCTAACTTCTACTGACTTCAAAGCAATGATGAAAGACTCCAACATCAACTACACACAATAAATACTCAAAATAAACTCACTAGATACAATGTAAAGTGGCACCCTAAGTGTGGAAGAAACTAAAAAAACTAAGTAAAACTAGAGGGGGAAGAGAAGGTGCTATTATTTCTGTAGAATGGGCTCCTATTTATAGAACTCTTGCTTAAGACACCCCTTTAAAATTCATCTAAATTCAATGCATCTTCTAGAAGGTAACTATCGCGCCTAGGCGTCGGGATCTGGCACCTAGGCGCCAGATTCCGATACCAGGTCTTCGCACCTCTTCACTTTGGATCACACCTCATTGCGATTAAAATTGTTTCCTTGTGTCCAAATGCATTGTATCACATGTCATATATATTAGGAGTAAGTTCCAGTCTTCTAGAAGCTCCAATAACCGCTTAACTCCGTTAAAATAACTCCCCAAAATCATCAAAAAATCTTAACAGTGTCTGTATCAAGTTAGCGCTTAGGCGCTGGATTCTGGCACATAGGCACCGGGCCAATAATTCTAATATTTTGCTCTATATGCTCCTTTTTGCTCCTTTTTCCTTCTTTTTCCTTCTTAAACTCTTTTTTAATCATCTACATCCAAAAACATGAAAATACCTTTCATTAAAGCATAATATCCTTAAGAACTGAATCATAAATAAGGCATAAAAATGGGTATTTTTCAGGTTGATAACAAACCACAAAAGAAAATACAACTTATCTCTTTCTCTTCCCAATTCAATCCCCTTGAAGTTCCTTTGAATCCTTTTCTCTCTTATTTACAACACTTAATTCCCTCTTTAGAATGGAAAGGAAGAAGCAATCTCTCACTTTTCTTCTTCTCCTTCACTCCTTAGAGAAGAATTCCTCTCAAATCCTCACTTCTACACACTCTTCTCCTAAACCCTAACAATTAACACACACCAAGATAACCAAGCGAAAGTAAGAGAAACCAAGATAGCCCCCCATTTTTGTCCAAAAATAGTTACTTATAAGTTAGGAATGAAATCCCAAGAATTCCAATTTTTCATTTATTTCAAGAATAATTATAGTTTATCATATTAAGGTCACATAGAAGATTTACAAGAAAAAGATTTTCATTAGATATTTTTCTAGTAAAAATATTTGTACATAGAAATTAAGTTAAAAATGTAATCAGTTTTCTTCCTATAAGATAATTCAAATGAAGCCAATTTTTTATTAGGCATTTCCTCAAGCTTCTCCTCACATTCTTTTTTTTATTTTCTTCTGGATTGTTTTTCAATCCCTTTTTCTCTTTTCTTTTTCAAGTGAGGATTACTTATTTTGGATAGCCTATTAATGATTTTGAACTTCACTATCCTTAATTTATTTTCAAAAACTTATACATTCTTACTTAATAAATATGACATTTTTAATAATTTATTATTTTTCAAAACTTATTTCAATCTTTTCTTTTTCAAGCAATAATCTTGATTCCTTAATATTTCAAAAATACAATTCTCTTTACTATAAATAGGGAATTTTTATCTTATTATTCTTTAAGTTAAATAATTATATTCTTAAAATCAATCAAAATTTTTGAAATTTTTGTTAAGTTTACTAAATTATTTATAAATTTAAAAATGTAGGTAATCTTAAACAGATTTTTCATTCCTTATGTTATGTTATTATATTTTTAAAGAAAATATTAGTTCATTAATGAAAAATAATATTTAAATTTGATAAATGTTTTCCCTTCCCCCAAACTTCAGCTTTAGTATAAATATGAATCATGAAATTTTCTAAAGCATGAGAGAAAGAAATAAACAGTAATTAACCTAAGTACAATAATGATGTAGTAAGAAAAAATTAACTTCTACTTCTACACATGCTTTAATATGAATATAACAGAAATGATTAAGCATATATATACAAGTTTTACAGAGCAGGAGTTAATTTCTAAAAAAAATTATTATTTTTTTTATTTTTATTTTTGAACATGCAAACTTACTAACTATTCATGAACACTAAACAATAGGCTGAAACAAAAATAGACTTTTATAAAAATTCATTCATATTTCAGTCTTAAACACACATCAGATAATCTAAAAACAGTTTCAACATAAAAAGTTCACATCAACACTAACAAATAACATCACACTAAACAACACAAGAAACAAGGAACACACTAAAAATAGAATCAACACATCTCCAGAGATAAGTCAAGCTACTAATCACTATCTGTAGCTTCATCATCGTCGTCACTAAAAGAAAACTCCATATCCTTCAAATCAACATATGGTGAATATCTGGGATAAGTAAGGAATTGAACATCATGCTCACTATTCAGAAATCTCACTAAAGACTCAGAATAGTCAGCATCGTAATCACTCCTTCTTCGTGTTTACTCAGAAAGATGATTGATCTTCTTATCGATCGTATCTACTCAACAATGAGTTAGGAACAACGCATTCTGCTGCTTTGTAAGCTTATCATGCATGGTTTCCTAAAAAGTAGATGGTGGCTCAGAAGAAGTAGATAGTCTAGAAGTAGAAGGTCTACCTGAAGTAGGTAATGAACCAGAAGGTGTAGTAGAACTCTTACCTCGAAGTCGATCATAGATACTGACTCTATCTCTTCTTATAAGCTTTGTTGACTTGAACTTCTCCTCACAAAGCTCATCAACTACTCCAGCATTTTCACATAAAGAATAGATCAGAGATGGAAAACCAAGTCCAATATAAGTGTTAGAACAAGCAGTAGCCTCTATAGAATCATAAATAATGCTCCCTACATCAATAGGCTTCCTCTCTTAAATGCAGTAGTTGAGGATAGCTCTATCTTTGGTAACCTCGCTCAGATGATTGGATGGAAGACGAGCAGAAATAAAGTAGTGCAATGCCTTTGAAACACCATTAAGCTTAGGAGATAAAAATTTTAGCCTTTTTCCGTTCTGAATTTTCCAGGCTCCAGTACTATCAGTCAGGTAGGTAATGATCATATCCAAATCTCCCTCAGATGGAGATAATTCGGAGTAATAGCACGCAATATTTGGCTGCAGGCCATAGAAAATATTGATACGTTCAGGAGTGAATCCTACTCCAACTCCTCAAACAAAAATCTAGTATTCTTCAGCATCCACAAGATTGGCATAAAACTCTCTAACTACCGTGATAACGGCAACAACAATGAAATAGCAGAATCGTTGTCAGTTGAGCGCAACGATTGTATCCTCAATTCTTCCTCTAAGATTGTAAAAACTTCACTCCGAGATAAATTTCCGAGTCGTAGCAAAATCATTGTATCGGAAGTGTGCAGCAGCAGTGACGAACTTGATACGATCAAAATTTTCTTGTTCCTTTCCTCGCTTAGATTTGGGTGGCATCTAAATGTGAAATAAAAAACGCGAATTAAATTCAATGGATCTAGGAAAATAAACTAATTTAAGCTTTTCAAACTTGAAAGAGCTTAAAAATTTAATGGATTTAACCTTAAAAATCGAAATTTTTCTCAAAACTTTTATTTTTCTCAATGAGAGCAAAATCCATAGTGAAAATAAAAAATAATGAGTTTAGAATGTAGATCTGATCTCAGGATGAAGAAATCGGGTGATTTTAAGCTCAAAAACTTGAAAATCCAGTTTTAAATGGGATATATATGGGGTATTTTTGCAAAAACCAATGGAGAAGGAAGCTTAAGAGTCAAAAATGGTGTGGGGGGTGTAATGAAGATGAGTTTTTGGGTTCAGGCCGAACTGGCGCCTAGGCACCGAATTCTGGCGCCTAGGCGCCAGACACTCCATTCAAAAAATTCGATTTAAATTTTATATTTTCTACCAAATCTTATCAAATTTGACTTTTAATTACTCTTATGAGAGTATTATTCCAATTTATATCTTCCAAACATTTTCACAATCAATTTAAAATGATAGTTTATATCCACAAAAATGTATCCAAATTCTTCAATTCCAATCCATAACTTCCATTCCAAATTTAATAAATTTCAATACAAGACTGTATCAAGGTTCATAGTTTTATAAATAACACAAACAACAACATATTCAAAGCAAATATTCAAATCCAACAACACAAATTGAACAATTAAGCAAACACACAAATTCGATATTCAACACACTAACACATGACTCGACCAAACCTAAGACACATATAAGATCTATTTAACACTGATCTTTAACCACCATCTCTTTCGCAATGAAGTTCACTAGGAGTGAAGGGATAGAACACCAACACCCTTGGAAATTTGAAAGCCGTATTTTCATCTATCCTCTTGTTCTTCGCGTACATTTCTACTTGAGCGTCATGATAGGCCGCCATATGATCAGATTGAAGTTTGGTTTGTCATTCCAAGTGTTCGTATTGGTGTTACATTTTATCGAGATGATTACCAATACTTTGAAGTTTCGTTCAATCTTCTCCAATCGACTAAACAATTTCTCCATACCAACAGCAATAAAACCATTAAAAAAAGGCTGAGGATCTTTGGGAGATTTGTCTTTTACCTCATTTCCATGATTTCCTCTATCCATTGCCTCCAAATCCTTTTTAACTCCTCCAAAATGGATTGCTCTGGTCGAAATTAAGGTTTCTATGGGTTGGGGATAAAGATAAGGTAATATATAAAGAGATTTTGTGTGAAAAACTGAAGATTTTTTATTTTTACCCAATTTGTAACCGTGGCGTTTAGGTGCCGGAATCTGGTGCCTAGGAGTCAGATCATCAATAAGCAGGACATTCTGGCAAATACAAGAATTTGATACCACTTTTTAGAATATTTAATTCCTGGTTAATGGCTTCAAAAACATGATGTGCGATGTTTAATTTTATTTAAGAATTTATATTTAGATTTTATAATAATTATTTTAAAAGTCACAATTTTAAACGCAAGTAGACGTATCGTTCAAGTAATACAGGGCTCTAGTGGAGTCCTGGTTATCGATCCCACAGGGATAGTGTTTTTATAAAAAGTAAGAAATGTAAGAAATATTTTAGAATTTTTCAAATTACAAGTAATTTACATATATATATTTTTTTTTTTAGCAAAAACAAAAGAACTTCATTCAATAAAGAGGTTTAGTACATCTAAAGAAAGGGAGCTTTAGAGAGTCCCCAAAAAGTAACAGCCTTAATGGCTCAGAAGGAATTACAGAAAAGACAATATTACAATCAGTTGCAGCCTTTTTAGCAAGCCAGTTGGCTGGTTGATTGCCTTCTCTAAAGGTGTGGGTCCATTTGATTTGTAGAAATTCAGATGGAGAAGGGAAGGTTCTACAAAAATAGGTCAGGTTCCAGGGTGGAGGAGTAGTGCCTTGCATAGAGTCAGATTCCAGCCAAACATAATGGAGGTGGAGAGCTTTAGCTGTAGATAAAGCCCAGAAGGCAGCCCATAATTCAGCCTCTAATGCAGAAGAAGCAAAAGTAGGTGATTGGAAAAACCAAAGGAGCTGCCCCTGATTATTTCTACGGATCGCACCAATACCAGCGAGAGGATGAAGTAAAGCTTCCATCAATGTTAATTTTTACCCAAGGATAAGAGGGTAGGGACCAATGCGACGAGCACTACACTGTTAGGTGCTGAGGGAACTAATTTAGCATTCTTGTTAATGAAGCTACAGCATTTAATCACAGTGGAGTGGACCATACAGCTGAGACTTTCAAATTTAACTTGGTTCCTGGTCATCCAGATAAACCAACAGATTACTAAAGGGATGTAGTAAGAGTGTAGGTTCCTCCAATCCTCCCGACGAAGCCTCAAAGTCTTTCCAATCATATCTCGTGTTGAGATAAATGCGATTGCTTGAATTACCTCAGTCCAAACCTGCTGAGAAAAAGCACATGTAAGGAACACATGAGAGAGTGTTTCTTCATGGGAGTGACAGAGCCAACATCTGGAAGCAACTTTAAGACCTTTTAATTTTAAAATGTCATCAAGAGGTAACAGTTTGTGAAAGAGCCTCCAGCTGAAAAAAGACATAGATGGGGACAGGTTTCTATTCCAAATCTTATTTCCCCAACTGTATTGAGGCCAACTTTTGTAAATTTGGTGAATAACACCATTAAGAGAGGAAGTAGTGGCATGTTTGATCAAAAATTTATCAGGACTATTGGGATTAATAGGGATAGATAGTATTTGTCGCACAGATATCCGCATCCACATAATTACCCAAGCATCACAGAATTCCACTTCCCTTGGGTCCAGAAGTCAAACACCTTCAGCTTAGGTGAGCAGTTTAAAGGGGCAGAGATGGGGCCATCAGGTAGCCAGGTATCCAAAAAGAAGTGAACCTGGCCATCCCCCACCTCCCAAAACGGCAGTTGGTTGGCGGTCTCCTAACTTTAGCGGATTTTCCAGGTGCTTGGAATCCCCCATCTTAGCTTTCACTTCATTGACATGAACTTTCTTGCAGTATTTCTCCTTTAGGTAAATTGCCCACATGGTGTCTTGTTTAACAAATTTAATCCACTTGTTTACAATGGAAGAGATGGCTCATCCGTTTGAAGCTTTTAAACCCCAATCCTCCTGCCTTGGTAGGCTTGCAGTACCTTGTTCCAAACAACCCAATGAGGTTGTTTATATTGGCCTTCCCAAAGGAATTTGTTGAAAGTAGTCTCCATCATTTTCTGTGTGCTTAGTTTCATGTGAACCATCTGCATGGTATATAATGGGAAAGTAGATAAAATACTCTTCAACAAGGTCAATCTGCCACCATTGGAGAGGAATTTATTGGTCCAGCAAGCTATAGCCGAAGAAATCTTGTTGACAATCTCATCATATTGGGTTTGCTTCTTCTTGCCTTTGATAAGTTGAACCCCTAAATATTTTAGTGGCAGAGCAGCAGCAGTGAAACCAGTTTGTTCCTTCACCCAGTAGGTCTGCTTATAGTTATTCCCCACCAGAAATTGACACTTCTTCACTTTGAGCTTCAGTCCAGCAACTTTAGTAACATGTTCCAGCACCTGCATAATTCTTTTGACAGCTTGTTTACTACCATTAGAGAAAATAATGACATCATCAGCATAAGCCAAATGGCTTATCAATTGGGAGGAGCTGTGATTAAAATTAAGGTAAGGGTACTTCTTATAGGTAGCATTGAGCACTCTAGAGAAATAATAAAAAATCAGAATGAAGATGGTTGGAGACAAAGGGTCTCCTTGTTTCAGCCCTCTCCCAGCATTAAAAAAACCATGGCTGCTTCCATTCAGGAAAACACTGTACCAAGCACCTGAGAGCCACTTCCTGATTAAATTACAGAAGGAAGGATGAAAACCCCTAGCCTTAAGGACTTGATCAATAAAACTCCAGATTGACAGAATCATAAGCCTTGTGGAGGTCAAGTTTAAAAATGAGATTATGTCCTCTACAAACCTTATCAATATCAAGCAAAAGCTCCTGAGTTAACAAGCAGTTATCTGTAATATTCCTGCCCTGCACAAAGGCAGATTGATTGGCACTAATGAGTTTGTTGAGATGAGGTTGAAGCCTTCCAACAATGATTTTGTTGATAATCTTGGAGAAGGTACTAGTAAGGCAGATGGGTCTAAAGTCAGACCAAGTGGCTTTATGCTTATCTTTGGGAATTAGAGTAATGGTCGTTGCGAGTAAAGTACTTTGGTATTTCAGCACCAGAGAAAAAGGACTGGACTGCCTGGATGAGGTCAGAGCCCACCACATCCCAAGCAGACAAATAAAAGGTAGAGGTGAACCCATCAGGTCCTGCAGTTTTATTACCATCAATGCTCTTCAAAGCCTTAAGGATCTCATCAGCATCAGGCAGCATGGTGAGATTCAATTGCTGTACATAAGATAGATCTTCACTAAACACCTCTGGCTGGAAAGAATCATTGGCAGAATGTTGAGCTGCCAAAAGGGATTGAAAAAAACTAACAGCACTTTGGGAGATTAAGGCAGGTTCAGATATCCAATTGCCCTCTTCATTCTTGATTTTAAGAATAGCATTGATTTGTCTTCTATACTTAATTACTGCATGGAAGAATTTAGTGTTCCTATCCCCAAAAAGATGTTTGTTAACAGCAGCTTTCTGTTTAAGTAATAATTCTTCCTCCTCCAAAGAGTTGAGCAGATGAATTTGGGCATCCATCATGGCTTGAGTATGACCCCCTTCCTGATCATGTAAAGCTTCAATCATCTTGACTTTCTCATCAGCATCTTTGACCCTTTGATGAACATTACCAAAGCATTGTTTATTCCACTGTCTCAATCTGCAGTGCCACGACTTTCTGCGAGTCTCCAAAGTTTGACCATAGGGTTGGAGTGAAGTTCGAGCATGAGTAGACCAAGCAAGTTTAACAGCGACTGGAAAAGTGGGGTGTAAGGACCAAACATTCGGAAATGCGAAGGTGGAAGGGTGGGGACTATGATTGAAGGAAATTTGGATGAGAAGAGGGGAGTGGTCAGAAGTTGTTCTATGTAAATGGTGCACCTGAGTAATGGGGAAGGTGTTTAGCCAACAATCATTTAAAAGAATTCTATCAATCCTTTCCAAAAGAGCACCCCTCTGCCAAGTAAAAGGAGTGCCAAAGAAGCCTGCATCAAATAGGCCAGCACTAGAGATGTTATGGGAGAAAGTGAGCATGGAATTGAGATCAGGTGTTCTGCCCCCCAGCTTTTCACTTGGGTCTCTGATACTGTTAAAGTCCCCTCCCACTAACCAGTTATTAGAGATGCTATTACTAATACTCAGCAAATCATTCCATAAAGTAATTTTGTCACTAGGTTTACTACCAGCATAAACAAAAGTACAATTCCCAACAAACTAATCCAGTTCAAAAGAGAGGTGTAAAAATTGAGTGTTATCAATAACAATTTGGCAATTTAACTCCTTCCTACTCAGCGACCAAATTTTGTTAGTACGAGTTAGAATGAAACCGAAATCCTGAAAACTCGTTTAATGTAGTGTTGAATATTGTTCCTTACCATTGGTTCCAAAATTGCAATAAGCCACGATTTATGAGTCCTATTTAAGTGAAGCAATCGTTAAGGGTGCCGGGACTCGCTACACCCCTAACATTCCAACAAAGTAGGTTAATCATGGTGAATAGCTTTACCGGCCCTAGTGAGCCTAGGTCGTTGTTGAGCTTTCTAACCCGATTATATTTGTAGGGGACAAATTCTGCGCCTCCGAGTAAATCCTTTTTCCTTCTTCTACTCTTCTGCTGGGACCAAACTTCATCAACCTTATTTGCCATTCCCTCCAGAACAATATGAGTAGGTACATCCATCAACTGGTCCTGTGGAGTAATAAAGGTACCACCAGTCTCAGAACTGAGTGGAATATTTACCCCCTCAGGAGGGCCATCCTTGAGTCTGTGAGAATCATCATCAGCAGGAGCAGTATTGACCAGAATAAGAGGATCCAGAGGAGTGTCATCGGCTTCGGTAGCCGTAAGGCTCAAATTTTTCGATTCTCTCGAAAACATTTCCCTGAGGGTGCACTGATACCAGGGGGATTTCTGGTTGTATATGGGAAGGGGGTAAGGGAACATTCTGTTCCACATCAGCTACCCTGCAAACCTGAACATTTGAAGGCAATTCAGTGACCAATACAGGAATTGATTTCTGGGTAGGGAGTGAAACAGTCTGATCAGAATTAGTCTTCTCCTTGCTTGCAACATTGTAAGGTCTGAGATCAGGGTGCAATCTAAAGCATTTATCCATAGTATGTCCAAAAATATGACAATGTTTGCAGTAGAGTGGCTGGTATTCCAACACAATAGGCTGCCAATACCCATTGTTAGCAGTACCCGACCAAACACCATCAAGATGAGGCTGGGGTGATGTCCCTTTTCACTAAGAACCTAGCATTAGAAATTCCGGTCACATTTGCAGAAGGAATGTCAAGTTTAAGAGGCCTACCCATAGAATCAGCAATATCATAGATAATTCTATGATTATTAAAAGGGAGTTTGAGGTTAGGGAGACTAAACCAAACTGGAACTATTGGGGGCTCTTTGGATGGGTCGAAATCCAGAGTCCATTTAAGTAATTTCATGGGCTTGCCATCAATCATAATAACTTTTTTAGAGAAAATCTGTGCATAGTCTTCTTCTAAGGTAAGCTGTAACATGATATGCCTACTGTCAAATACCCCAATCTTCCAACTCCCTACCAATCTAAAATCATCCACAACCTTCCTGAGTATATCTAGTTTGGGGTGTCCAAACTGAAATTTGCCTACTAAGGTGAATTTGTAAGGTTCAGATAATTTTGTCATCTCCTCTTCAGTGAAGATTAAAGCTAGCTTGCCTGCTTTCTTAGTGCAACGCCGGATGGACTCACATTCAGCCTTACCCTCAATTGCATCATGATAAATTTGGGGGAAAACTAGTTTGTCTCCAATGGTAGTGCCTCCCTCTTTCCGAACAGTGACTTCAGCAAACGTACCTCTTCCCACAAAGTTTGGGTCAACCCTTGTTAACTCAGTCGCCATGCCACTAATGGAACAGTAAACACATCCACAAATTTGAAATAAAAAGAACCCGGGAAAGATAAAACCACTTCCCAAGTGAAGAAGGAAGGAGGAAGAAGATAGAGAACACCCAGGCCAACTTCAGCAAGCACCAGAAGAGAGCAGCCGCCAGCCACCACCTCAGCTCCATGGAAACCCTAGCAGAGCAAGTTCCAGTCCAGCCATTTTTTTATGCATATATATATATATATATATATATATATATATATTATTTTCAAATTTAATTTACTAACGATTTTTACTATAAGCAAGTAAGCAGTAAGAAGTAATAAAGTAAAGTATGCAATAATTAAAATTCAATGCAAGCATAAAAATGACTTTCTCCTTTTAAACTAATCCAAGATTTTTAGAATAATTATCTTTTATGGGGAATTTAGATTATGATATTGTGCTAAATAGAAGCATTCATATTCTTTACCCTTTGGTCCAGGTGCAAAGAACATTGACTAATCTATAGATCGGTTCAGGATGTTTTATTAGCAGAATGGGTTAATCTAGGCTCAACCTACTAGATGTCCAAGGGTGGTTGTGGTCGGCCCTACCAGTGACCTGTTCCCTTTCTATAAACCAAATTATTAGAACTTAGTTTGTCACTCTAAAAACTAATTAATTTTACACCCAATAAATAACATCTTCCTATTTATTTCCACTTCACCTTGAATAACTCGCATAAAGCCTTCGACTACACAAGGGTTCATGTGATATCAACTAGTTAAGTATTTATCTCCTGATAGGTCCCAAAATTCTTCAACAGGTTTTAACAATTTAAATGGCCAATTTAAAAAGTAAACTAAGATCAGGTATTAATATCATCACAATGTTTTAAATATTTTAAATTTAATTCTCCTACAAAATTTAATTAATTTATTATCTTTTCATAGTTGAAAGGAGAAAAATAACTAACTACTCAGAACACATTCAAATCACACAACAAAACATATAAACAAAACTTTTAACCAAGGTACAAATACTTATCTGAAGTGTTCCTACAAGTGATCCACTGACTTCTACTGACTCCAAAGCAATGATGAAAGACTCTAACAACAACAACAACACATAATAAATACTCAAAATAAACTCATTAGATACAAAGTAAAGTGGCACACTAAGTGTGGAAGAGACTAAAAAAGCTAAGTAAAACTAGAGGGGGAAGAGAAAGTTCTATTTGTTTGTAGAATGGGCTCCTATTTATAGAGCACTGAATTTGACCAGGGGTTGGTTATGCACCCCTTCAAAATTCATCCAAATTCAATGCATCTTCTAAAAAGTAACTGTAGTGCCTAGGTGTCGGGATTTGGTGCCTAGGCGCCTGACTCCATGAGCAGGTCTTCGCACCTCTTTATTTTGGATCACACCTCTTCGAGATTAAAACTGTTTCCTTGTGTCCAAATGCATTGTATCACATGTCCTATATATTAGGAGTAACTTCCAGTCTCCTAGAAGCTCCAATAACCACTTAACTTCGTCAAAATAACTCCCCAAAATCATCAAAAAATCTTAACAATGTCTGTATCGAGCTGGCACTTAGGCGCTGAATTCTAGCGCCTAGGTGCCAGGCCAATAATTCCAATATTTTGCTCTATAAGCTCCATTTTGCTCCTTTTTCCTTCTTTTTCCTTCTTGGACTCTTTTTTAATCATCTACATCCAAAAACATGAAAATACCTTTCATTAAAGCATAATATCCTTAAGAATTAAATCATAAATAAGGCAAAAAAATGGGTATTTTTTAGGTAGATCACAAACCACAAAAGAAAATACAACTTTTCTTTTTCTCTTCCCCAATGCAATTCCCTTGAAGTTTCTCTGAATCCTTTTCTCTCTTCTTTACAACACTATATTTCCTCTTTAGAATGGAAAGGAAGAAGCAATCTCTCACTTTACTTCTTCTCCATCACTCCTTAGGGAAGAATTCCTCTCAAATCCTCACTTCTACACACTCTTCTCCTAACTCTAACACTTAACACACACCAAGACCGCCAAGAGAGAGTAAGAGAAACCAAGATGCCCCCCATTTTTGTCCAAAAATAGTTACATATAAGTTAGGAACAAAATCACAAGAGTTTTCATAGGCATCACTTCAAAAGTCGCCAAAACTCTTCAAATTTGAATTCCACCAACTTTGGGCGCCGGTGATGCCATATAGGGCGCTGGCGGCGCTGTATCGTGCCAATAAATTGCAGAGTTCTCTGGAAAATGGTGACGGCGGCGTCCATTCTGGTGCTGGTGCCAGAACTTGTTTTCCTCCTTCTTGCTCCTTTTTTCTCCTTTTTGCTCCGAATTTGTTCCTTTTCGCTTCTCTTCGCTCTAATCACCTAAAATCATTATACCTGCAACAAATCATAAAAAAAATACCTTTCTTTAAAGTGCAATATCACCAAAAATTGGTAAAATAATATAGTAAAAAACATATATATTTTTGGTGCATCAAAATCCCAAAACTTTAACTATTACTTGTCCTCAAGTAATCCTTTTACTACGTAAAATTATAACTCTAGGCAATGTACTTTTCAACTGTAGGACACTAAATTTTTTCATTTAAAAGAATATATTGGTTAGATTTCAGAAAGAAATTTAGTAACTCAGGTCAACACTACTGGTATAAGAATATTCAGCAATCAAGTCTAAGGGTTCTAGTCTTCTATTTATTTCAAGATGAACCATTATCTGTCACATTAAGATTGCCTCTAAAGTCTATGTGAAAAAGGGGTTCATGCAAACTTTATTAGAATGTAGGCCAATACTTTAAACCTAAATTCAAAATTGAAATCAAGTTCTCCCTTTAGGGTGACTCAAGTGAAGCCAATTTTTGATTAGGCATCTCCTCAAGCTTCTCCTCATAAATTTTTTTCTTTCTTTTTCTTTTCTTTTTCTTCTTTCTCTTTTTATTTTTGGGATTGTTTTTCAATCTTTCTTTTATTTTCTTTCCTTTTTTTTAATGAGGATTACTATATCTGGATAGCCTTTAATGATTTTGAACTTCACTCTCCTCTTTCTAAAGTTCAAACTTGAAATACCTCCTTACTTTATAATTACGTACAAGTTTTATTATTCATCATAAAGTCACAATCTCTTCTTAACACACAATACTTTAAGTCCCTTAACATTTCAAAAATTAAGTTTCCTTTACTTTAAATAGTTAACTATAATTAAATCCTTTCATATCAAATATCTTACCCTTATAAAATTAATCTTTATTACTTAAAACATTCATCCAATCCTTCCATAATATTTAATTGAAATAAAAATTTTTAGTTATCTACAGTGAGGTTCAACTGCATGAAGTTATGTTATTAATTTTTTGAAAATATAATAATTGAGAACAAATAAAAGTTAATATTTCTCTACCCTCCCCCAAACTTAAATTTTTCAGTAAATTTGAAACAGTAAACAGTAAAAGAAAACTTACCTTTTTGTGTTGGGATTTTGAAATCTTCAACAGCTATCTAGTATTAGTCAAAATTTACAACTAGCATGCATGAAACAAGTAGTAACAGTGATATAACAATTTTAAACATTTGCATGGGTAAAGAGAATTAACTTTAAACATTTAAACATCCAACAAAAAACTACAATATTAAACAAACTATCACAGTACTACATAGTCCAGCTAACTATTTTAATGTTTCAATACATCATAATAGTACACCAACAGGGTTACACATCATTTGAAAAATAAATAACTACTACATCATAACAATACAACACAACACAATAAGAACAACAGAAATAGAAACAAAAAATCAACCAATCTCCATCACCAGGATCATCAGCAGGGTTATTAGTAGGGTCATTAGCAGGGTCAGGTCTATATGGTGATAACTGGGGCAAGTAGGAAATATCACATCATACTCCCCCCTCATAAATCTGACCTGAGCATCATAATAGGCAATATCGAACTCAACTCTCCTCTGCAGATAATCTTCATTCACATCACTCCTCGGCTCAAACACATCCATCCTACCATGGAGTCTATCCACACTAGCACTCTGTAATCTCAGTTGCTCTATAATATCAGATAAGGTAGGCGGCTCAGATGTAGATGGAACATCATAACTTGTAGTAGGAATATCAGTACTCTTACGCTCAACTTGGGCTCCCACATGAACTCATAAGTATGGATAATAGCCTTTGTAATTGGTCTTAACGGTATAGCCACTTCTTCAGAACTATTGAACTCCACTACAAACTGAACACAAAAGGCATGAACTAAAGCATGATGTCCTAAACCACTAGTTGTCTCGCCTCTAGTAACAGTTTGAATGTTCTTCTAAATAATAACTCCAATATCAATCTTTTTCATCTTCTGAATACAATAGTTCATAATTGCTCTATCCCTTGTAACTTCGCTGTGGTGATAAGATGGTAAAAGTCTTGCAGAGATGAAATAATGCCAAACTTTTGATGCAACATTCAATGTGGAAGCGGGGAAGTTAATCAACTTTTTTTGACTTACTATCCATTCCCCTCGCCCAAACATCAGAAAAGCAATTACTTCTCTCATATTTTCCCCTTGAGTATCAAAGTTTTTGTATTCACAAACAAATGGTTCCCGAGTCTGATAGAAAGCATTGATACACTGAGGAGTAAACTCAACCATTTTTCCTCTAACTAGCACATACTTAGTCTCAGTCCAGAGTATATTAGGATAGAACTCTCTAACAACTCCCATAACAGTATTCGCAGTAAAATAACAAAATCATTACCAGTTCCATTCTGCAATTAACTGTTCTACAAATCCACCATGACTATCAAATGCTCGATCCTAGATACATATTGCAAAGGTAAGAGTTAAAGCAAAATTGTGCTTTAATATTAATGAATTTTTCTTCATCAAAATCCAATTTCCTCTTCTCTTTACTCATCCTTGGAGCCATGTGAATTTCTAAAATTTGCAAGAAAATTCCAATAAATCCTAAATTCACAATGTAAGAAACACCAAATACTATACTAAACAAGTAAGAGCAAATTTCATCATGGAAATCTCATAATCTCTTTAAAACTCCAAAAATTCCAACCTAAGTACTGTGAGAGATTTCCATGGTAAAAATAAAATTTTTTTAACTTAAAGTGAAGCTCTTACTAAGAGAAGTGTAGACCCGGCCTTGAAAAGCTTTAAAATCATCTTAAATCCAAGATTTAGCAAGCCCTAGGTCTTCAAAATCGTAAAAATGGAGGAGGAAGAGGAAAGCAATGGAAAAATTTGCGGGTCCCAGGGTAAAAATCATGAAATCGAGGGATTTCGGCCTTTTGCTGTATTTAGGCGCCAGCGTCGCTCGATAGGGCACTGGCGGTGCTCTATTTAAGAAAATATGCCAAACTCTCTGGATTTGGACGCCGGCGGCGCCAGTCCAAAATTTTTTCTTGGTCCGAAAATTTTTTTGTTATTTCGATCTTTTCGACTTCTACAATGATGTTTAAGACTTCAATAAGCATTTACTTCATCTCACAGGAAATAATTAACATAATTCTTTACACAAACAATAATACACAACAAACTTATATATATATAAAATTCAAGTTACAACATAAACACCAAATATGTTCATTCAAACTAAAATAACAACTCTTTGATGTTTAGTGTTGCAAGTACTCTACGATAGTCAAACACTAAAATCTAAGCACACAATGAAAGTAAGCATATCTAAATCCAAATTCAAATCACAAAGCAAAGCAAATACTACACACACCAAGCATAATTAAGCAAAGTAAACTAAACACACAACAAACATAAGTAGAATCTATTAATTACTCCACATCATTCTCAGAACTATCCTCTCCTCTAATGTCTCCAATTTATTGCTGATGCACGAACAAATTATAAAATGGACGAATTGGAAATTCTTTAGATGATTCCTCAGCAATCACTGCGTTCTTCTTCATCAGGTTAATCAAGCCCATCTCCATTCAACCAGTGTGATCGAATCGTTCCTTCATTCTCCAATTTATATAATCAAATAATTCAGAAATGTTATTGAATGTATTCATAATGTTCTGTACCTCTTTCTCTAACTTTTTAATCCTCTTCAATATCATTCTGGAACCCTCAGGAAAATAGAGTTCAATCAGTTGTGAAGTCTGTGTTGGTTGATCAGTAAGCAAATTCATTTCATCTTCATCTCCCTCTATTTAGTAGTCATAATGATTATTTGGATCAATAGGCCTCCATGGAAGAAGAACCTTTTCCCAACTTCCATATGGAACTTGTGATTAACTACATAACAAAAATATGGTGCACGAGGTCCAAGCCTATATTTAGATCTAAAAACAATTAATCCCAAAATTGATTTCACAATTATATTACCAATGTCAATCGGCCTCCCAGTTTGAATACAAAAATTCAAAATGGCACTTTCCTTAGTTACCTTGCTAATCTTCAATGTTGGAAATAACTTTTCTGAAATAAAGTAGTGCCACTGCTTTGACACTAGATTTAGAGATGCAGATGGGAGACTAATGTATCCATTCTCTCTAATTCCCCGATCCTCATTCTCATTCGTCAAATATCGATACATCTTTCATATTATCACTTGTGACATTGAAATTAGAATAATGGCAAATAGATACATTCTCGATCAAAAATAGATCGTTAATTCATGCAGGAGTGAATTGCACAGACCTACCTCGCACAAATACGAACCCTTGGTTGATCCCGTGAAGATTTGTATAGAATTTTTTCACGACAGGAACAACTACGGCAACAGTAGTGTAGTAAAGCACTTCCCAATGTCTCTCTTTAATTATCTATTTAATTCTAATAGTAGGATTATCCATACCTCGATTTATGTAGCCCCTTTCCTTAATAATCCTCCTCTTCTTCATCACTTTGTTGAACAAATGCTGCACCCCGAAACTATGAACTTCCTTCTGTTGAAAATGCAAGATCGAGGGGTTTCAATGGAGTAGGAATCCATGGGATGCGAATTGGGAGTGGTAGTTTTTGTTAAAAATAATTTTTTTGGTATTTGCTTATCTATAGTTGATTTTTCATATTAATCTACGTACCATTTTAGTGTCTAAATGGCATAATTAAATGTGGCATTAGGTGTGCACATAAATGAAATATGGTGACCTTATATAAATAAATATGAAGATTTAGTTTTAGCTATATAAATATATAAAAATTTAATGATAAAAATCTAAATCCCCCGACATTTAATAAATATGGACTTATATATATATATAGCTTCTCCTCATATATATATATATATGTATATATATATATATATATGTATATATATATATATGTATGTATATATATATATATATATATATATATATATATATATATATATATATATATATATATATATATATATATATGTATATATATATATATATATATATATATATATATATATATATGTATATATATATATATATATATATATATATATATGCATGTTAAATAATTGGAGAAGGTACGAAAGGTTCAGTGGGTCGGTGAATCCCAACAACACCCAAATCAAAAAAAGAAAACCATAGGGACATTCCCTTCTGGATAAAGTAAAAGAAATGGAACCACCAACATCTTAACATGATGTGGATGTCTCCACTCTAAGATGTGGAAGTTGCAGCTTGTCACCACTAATTAAGATTTTGAGTTCAATGGGGGGGGTTGTAGATACTAACACCTGCTGAATTTTTGCCCCCATAACTGCTAAACAATTAGCCACTTTATTCCCCTCCCTGAGTATTGAAGAAATGGTAAATTGAAAGGGATTAGCCAGGTTTATTTGTTTTCTCCAATAATCTTGCATCCAGGTTCTAGACTTATCTTTCTGCATGGTGTTAAGGAGAACAGTGGAATCAACTTCTAGCCAAAGATTCGACTAGTTGGCAATTTTGGCTAATTGCAAAGCATACACCACAGCAATGAATTCAGCTTCAAGGGCATCCCTAGCATCCACAGATGCATAGAAGAAAAGAAGGCAGTTACCTTAGGAGTTCCTGAAAACTCCCCCCACTCCGAGCAGTGTCCTTGGAGAAGTCGCCATCCGTGTTGATTTTGATGATTGGGCTAGTAGGGGGTTCCAACTAACCAATTTAACTTTTTTACCAACAACAGGTGGGAGCTCAATTTACAGCAGATTGGAGAAACCTTTGTGTTTGATAATCTTGTGTAGATATGTTTTACAATTACTGACATTTTTGTCCACAGTGGCAGTGATCCCATCGAATTTGGCATTCGTTTCGGCCATCCACAGAAACCAAATAACAATGCAGTGTAGAGTATGGATTTTCTGGTTTCTCCAATTCATCCAGTGCTTATGAAATTCTTCCCATCTATAGGTTTGGTTATCCCAGCCATTGGTTAGTTGCAGCCATAATGTTTTAGAAAAGGAACAATTAAAATAAAGATGTGAGATAGATTCTTCCTGTTGATGGCAAAGCACACATTTAGAAGGCCCCCTAAGGACTTTCAGTTTAAGTATATCATCAGTGAGGATGAGGCCATGGAAAGTTCTTCAGCACAGAAAAGACATGGAAGGGGACAAAAATTTATTCCAGATGGAGTTTCCCCAGGAAACTGGGGTCCATCTGTATAGACTCCTGTATATAGTTTTAGTTATGTTCTGGGTGGGATGGCTACTCCAACTGACCTTGTCAGGAACATTTCGATCAAATTTGATAGAAGAAATCTTATTAGCTGAGTGGTCCTGTAAAATGGCTTTAAGATGGGGAAGGGACCGAGTTGCACCCATCCCGATAATCACAAACCTTAGTAGAAAAATCGAAGGGGTGCCCCTTGCAATTAGCCAGTCCTTGGGGCACAATTATCCATCCAGAAATTAACTTCACCCCTCCCCAATTCCCAGATAAAAAGATTCTCAGCAGAATTCCTCACCTTGAGTAAATTGACCCATATTCTGGAGCCACGTATCTTCCTGGCCACTTGAGTAGGGTGAGAGTACCTGCAGTATTTACCCATCATATATTTAGCCCATAAAGAGGTTTGGGCTCTAAAATTAATCCATAATTTGCACATGTTGACATGTTGAATTTGAGGAAAACTTTTGAAGCCAAGGCCTCCAGCTGAAACTGGTTTTGTGACTTTTTGCCAAGAAGTCCAATGCTTTTGGGTTCTCTGACTAGCCCATAGAAATCTGTTAAAAGCCCTTTCCAATTGCAATTGGGTGCTTTTCTTCATAGAAATCATTTGAAGATGATTGGAGGGGAAGGTTGTGAGGATACTCTTAAGGAGTGTGATTCTACCTCCATTAGATAAGAATGAATTAGTCCAACATCTCAATTGAGAGTTAACTTTGGTGAGAATCTCCTCAAAATGGATTTGCTTGGTTCTTCCCAAAGTGAGAAAGACACCCAGGTATTTAAAGGGAGGGGTGCTGCATTTGAAGCCGGTGTAGTCCAGAATCCATTGCTTTACCTGGATAGGTGTCAACTTGGAGAATACCAATTGACACTTCTCAGGATTCAAAATCATTCCAGATTGTTGATGGAAGGAGTCTAAACTGTGTTTCAGCTTTTTCACAGTAGTTTTATGGGCACTAGAGAAGACCATGATATCATCTGCATAGAGGAGGTGAGTAATAGCAATATTTGATTTATGATGGTACCTGGAAAAGCTTTTGTTCGGAATGCTCTGATCAATCATCCTTGAGAAATAATCAACTGCTAAGATGAAGATGATAGGAGATAGTGGGTCAACCTGCTTTAAACCTCTTGTGGCATGGAAGTTACCTCTGGCTTTCCCATTAATTAATATAGATTGTTCATTAGATTGGAGCCACCTGGAAATGAGATTGCAAAACTGTTGTTGGAAATCTCTAGCAGTCAATACATCATCAATGAACTCCCAACTAATGGTGTCATAAGCTTTTTGGATGTCCAATTTATATATGAGATTGCCTCCCCTATGAACTTTATCAAAATCTAGCAGTAATTCCTGGGCAAGTAACACATTATCGGTGATTGACATGCCCTTAACAAAAGCTGATTGATTCGAGCAAATTAGCTTTATTAAGATGAGGTTGTAGTCTACCCACAATTATTTCTGCTGATTGCCTTACGATTACGAAGTCGGGGAAATGGGTCTAAAATGATCCCAGCTTTGCATAAGATTGTTTTGGGGATCAGCACAATGTTTGAAGCACAAAAATAACTGGGAAGTGGTTTACCAAGAAAGAAACTTTGGATAGCTGCCACAACATCACCACCAACCAACTTCCATTCCTTCTGATGAAAGTCTGTTGTGTAACCATCTGGTCCTGCAGTTTTAGAACTATCTATTGAGTTTATGGCATTCCAGATTTCTTGTTTAGTTGGGATAGCAGTTAGATCAAGTGCATTAGTGTACTGTAAATTGTCATGGAATAGAGATTTATCAATAGGAAATCTAGTCCTGGGAGGAGAATTGAGCAGTCTATCAAAATATGTGACATCATCCAAACCAATATCAGTGTCATCCAGGAGTTTCCTGCCATCAGCTGTGTGAATAAAATGAATATTATTGCATTTCCTTTTGTATTTTATACAGGCATGGTAAAACTGAGTATTTCTATCACCATGAAGAAAATGGTTCAAAGCAGCTTTTTGTTTTAAGTACTGATCCAACTTATCAGTAGCCACCAGTAAATTATTTTGTGCAGTATAATATTGCTCTTCTGTGGCAGTACCTGCTTGGATTTTAGATTCTATTTGATTTATCTCCTTCTCAGCCACCTGGACAGCTTCATGGAGGTTCCCTATATAATTCCAACTCCATTTCCTTAGAGCTTTACTGAGAGTTACTCGTAGCTCTGCTTAATCTAGTGAGGGGATCGGGGTGATCGGCACGGTGCCGGTTTTCTCGAACAATCTTGTGGAACTCGACATAGGAGGACCAAACATTAAGATATCCGAAAGGAGGGGAGTATTAGAGCAGCTGGGGGAGGTAATGGATATAAGGAGGGGCCTGTGATCAGATCCAGCAAGACTTAGGTGAGTAACATAAGTAAGAAGCCGGTTAGAGAGCCAAAGATTGTTAACCGACATCCCGTCGAAGCCTCTCCCAAATGTTCCCTCTCCTCCAGGTAAAAGCGAGTCCTCTAAACCCAAGGTCATATAGATTGGCTGCAAGAATATTATCATTGAAAGTAGTCATATCAGAGAGCTTGGGAGGTCTACCCCCAATTTTTTCACTTGAAAACCCCATACTATTAAAATCACCACCAACTATCCAGGGTGAATGTATTTGGACACTGATATCCTGGAGCTGAGTCCACAGGAGCAGTTTATCTTCCTTTTTACATCCAGCATACACAAAAGTTGCTGCACCATCCCTGCCATTAATCTGAAAGGATTAATGTATAAATTTCTTGTTGTCAATAAGGATAGACCAAGTCACCTCTTTTCTACAAAAAATCCAAAGTTTATTATTGCAGTTAGCCTAATGGTTGTAACCATGTAGCTTACTGATGATTTTTTGAGGGTGTTTATTTACCAATGGTTCTAGAATGGTAATGCACCATAATTTATATTTCTTGTTTAAATGTAACAGTCTTTTAAAAGATAACGGGTTAGCAATACCCCTTATATTCCAACAGAGAAAGTTTATCATTAATTAGGATGAGGATTAATTGAGGATTGAGATCTAGATCTAGATCTCCCCCTGATAACAGAAATTCCAGCTAACTCCCCCTCAGAAAGAGGAGTTCCATGTTTTTGTACTTCATTAAGATTGTTCTTCTTCTGTTTCCTAGAGGTCTGAGAGTGCCATTTCCCTTCCATCCCCTTCTGCATTTCACTAACTTCAACATTAGAGGGAGCCTGGGTATTTAATTGTTGCTTAGTAGATTGAGTTGGTGTGACAATTCTGACTTCCCCTTCCTCCCTTCTGCAGCTATGAACCTGGGCATCAGTTGGAGACCTACCCCCAAAGGGAGACTCAGAATCATCTTGAGAAGAAACAATCCTGATTAAAGTTCTCCCAGAAGCTGCTGGAGGGGTGCATTTATTAACATTGACTGTGTGTGCAAAACTATTCCCCCAACAGTTGGGGGGTCACAATCAGCTGGTACACTCCCCACATCTGTTGGAGGAGTAAACTTAGTTTGGGTGACTAAATTCACAGCATCTCTCCTTTCCTCTAAACCCTGTTGCACCAATACAGAGGCATTGATATCAACATGCTGCTTATTTTGAATTTCCTTTTTTGTGGATCTTCTTGATGGAGGGTGAATTCTATAACATTTTTCAATTGTATGTCTAAACATTTTGCAATGGGAACAGTAGTAGGGTTTTTGCTGCATTATAACTTCTTGCCATTGTCCTTCCTTACCTGAGCCAATCCAAATTTTCTTGACCTCAGGCAGTGAAATATCTCTCTCAATCTGAATCCTAGCCAATTCAGGTTTAGCTTTATTGATGGTAGCAGCATCCAGCCTTAAGGGAGTTCCAATAAACCTCCAAATTTGGAAAAGAACATCCTGATTGAAATATCTATAAGGAAGATTAGGAAGTTTAAACCAAATTGGCACTATTGGGGGGTCCTTGCTTGGGTCAAAGTCTCCTGTCCATTTAATTATTTTCGTCTCAACTCCTGCAATACTCACCAATTGTTTAGCAAATAACATAGCATAATCCTCTTCAGCAGTGAAATTGATAAGAAGGTGCCTTCCATCCAACAGCCCTAGCTTCCAATTACCTTGAAAATTCAGGGATTCAAAGTATTTTCTCACTAGCTCCACCTTGTGATGCCCCAAACTAAATTTCCCAATCATTGTGAGTTTAACTTCAGCATCTAGATCAGCCAATTCCTGGTCAGTGAAGATCATAGCAGGGTGGCCATCGTTCTCTTCCAGTGGTCTGATAAAAGGACAGGTAATTGTTCCTGCTGCTGCATCATGCAGTCTCTGTGGGAAAATCATTTTGGAAGGATCTGAGATAGAAGGGGTAGATCCAACAACACCAGCATAAGTGGCCTTTGCCCACTCAATATTGGTAGTAAGATCAATGGGGTGGGCCATAAGAAAGCCAACCGGAAAAAATATCAAAGAGAACAGACAGGCACTTCTAGAAGCAAACCAATATGAGAACCAGAAACCAGTAAGCTGAGACTAGAAACAGTCCTAAAAAAACAACAAACTCACCAATCCACAAGCCACCACCAGGTGGTCAGCAATGGAACAGTGAAACCAGAACCACAAAAACCAGAAAGTAGAGAGCGAACAACAAACCAGGGGGCTTAGAAACAGAAAGAAGCCAAAACTAAAATAGAAGGAGATCTCCAACAGCACTTAGAGCAAGAAAAGCCTCCCCAAGGTGAAACCAATGTAACAGTAAAAATTTGAAACTCAGGGGAACCCGAGAAAAACAAGAACAGCAGGAAAAGCTAAACAGGAGCCCAAAAACACTTCACCAACAGGCCAGCTCCTAACCAAAGTTACCTGCGCCACCACCCACCAAGCCTCTGCCGGCAGGGTCATGCTAGAAACCTTAGCAAAGCACTCCTTGCCGCCAACAACTTTTTTACTATATATATATATATATATATATATATATATATATATATATATATATATATATATATATATATATATAATGATACGATGGCGGCTAGGGTTTCCTTGCTCTAGCATCCATGAAGATTTTGAGATGATTCTTAGTTTCTTCATCTCTTTATTCTTCTGACGTTGGTGAGAGCTTCCACTTTTCTTTCTTACATCTCCCCCTCTTTCTTCTATTTGGAGATGGCTATAAATTATGTTGAGGTAGTAACGGGTGGTTCTAACTTTGGTCTCAAAAATCGTTCTTCTTTTTTTCCTCAAACTTTTCACGATGCTTTGGAACTCGGAGGCGATTATACTTTCATAAAAAGATTGGTCGGAAAAATGGTAATCCTGCTTTGTATCTTATTGATGAGGAAACGAACATTCTTTTCTCCTTCTGTCATTTTTATCTGGTTGGAAAATTTTTATATGGACATCCGAAGCTTGACATTGTTCGTAAGGAGTTTGATTTGTTGAAACTTTCTGGCAATTGGAAAATAGTTTTGTTAGATGGGTGACATGTTCTTGTACAATTCACCAATGATATGGATTATGCTAGTATTTTTGCTCATAAGAACATGAATATTGACAATCGTTTCATGAAAATCCTTAAATGGACTGTATACTTTGACCTCAAATTGGAATCTCCATTCATACTTGTTCGGATTATGTTCCCTGGGTTTTGAAACTCTATTCTCTCTTACCAAAGGTTTTGGTAAACCCCTTCATGTACAAAACCCTACTTTGGAGCTTACCCAACCTTCTGATGCTTGCGTTCATGTGGAGAGGGATGTTACCCAGGGGCTCACCCTCACTACTGCTCCCATTGCTTTATGTTTGGTCACAACTTCTCTGATTATTATAGATTGCATCCTAATTTGTGGCCTGCTGTTGTTCAGCAGCCACGGGAAGAAGTTAATCAGGATGCAATGGAAATTCCCCCTATTGCTAATCCACCTTACACTGGTAATGTTGACTATGTCTCTTCCCTACTTGTTAATGAAGCAATTAATTTTTCTCTCTTGAATAAGTCTGCTCTTATTGACCATAATTCTTCTCAACCTTCAAATAATACGCCCCCTCTCTTTAGGAGGATGTTTTTGGTGAATTTCCAGTGGAGATGCTCCTCCATAAATATCTCTAAAACAACCATTGGCTCTTCAATCCACTCCTCAGGCCATTACAAAGACTTTACATGTCTCTACGACCCATTTTAATGTTCCCCCCAGTTTATTTAATGAAACCCATCCCACTCTTCTTGATGATTCTGATCTTGTTTTACCTCATATCTCTTTGTCTGATGTTGATACAATGATTCCTGCTAATAAGTTAAATTCACTCCCTGGTGGCCTTTGTAATGTTGAAACTTCATCTGAAATGCCTACCATATCATCTCAGTTTATGGATATTGTTACTGATGCCACAAATGCTTTGGAAGCTGGATGGATTATTTAAAAATTAAGTAGATAAAGAAGCAGAAAGAAATCTGAGCTTTCACAATTACAAACCACAAATATAATTGATGTTACTTATCACACTGATGAAGAGCACTTATACCACTCCCTAGGATCACTAGGGGGTGGTTTAAGACACCATGTCTAATATTTTGGTGTGGAACATTAGGGGAGTGGTAGACCCTCACTCCCTTAATCGTTTCAAGCATTTGTGTATGGTCCATAAACCAGGTATCTTTACTCTATTAGAACCTTTGGTGTCTGTCCATAAGGATAATATTGTTACAAAAATTCAAAGGTTATCTGCATATAGAAATATAAATAATAAAACATGGATTTTTTGGATGAGGGACTTACAGTTAAACATTATTAAAGATGATGTGCAATTTTTGCTTGCTCACTTTAAATTGGAGAATTTCCATGGTTGGGCTACCTTTGTGTATGCCAGTTCTTTATTGCAGGATAAGTTTTTACTTTGGCAAAAGCTTATCCATTCGGGAGCTGCTATCACATAGAATTGGTTAGTTGGGGGAGATTTCAACATGATCATGTCTTTTTGGATAAAAGAGGAGGTGCTAGAGTTGATTCAGCTCTTATCAATCGTTTCTGTGAGCACATTACTGAAGCTAGACTCTTTGATTTGGGGTATTCTCGTTCCCCCTATACTTGGAGGACGGGCCTCCTTATGCAAAGATTGGATAGATTTTTGGAGAATAAATATCTTCTTGATAACTATAACATCTATAGTGTTCAACATCTCAACCATGCAGCTTCTGATCATAATCTAGTTTTACTTACTTTGGTTTTTCATCCTAAACCTGCTCATTATCACTTTATGTTTTTTCATTTTTGGACCACTTACCCGTCCTTTTGAGTTTAATCAAGCAAGTTTGGAGGACTTACAAGTGTGGCAGTTCTTGGTTTATCGTTTGGAATTTGTATAAAAAACTGGTAGCTACTTTGAAGAAATGGAACTTTGAAGTCTTTGGTAATGTCCACTCTAGAGTATTAAAGGCACAACATACTGTCGATGAGCTAGAGTCACAAGTTATCTATAATCCCAATCTTGTTGAAGAGGTGGCATAGGCTCATCACAGACTTCTTTATATCACTTGAAGAAGATTTCTTAATGCAGAGGCCTAATTATGTGCACCTTTGCAATGGGGATCGTAATACACAATATTTTCATGCCACCATTAGACATTGAAGAAAAATAAATGTTATACTTCAAATTTTTACTGTTGAGGGTGTTGTCCTTGCTGATATTGAACTAATTGGAACTAATGCTGCTGATTATTTTACTACTCTTTATGTAGAAAATGGACATGTATCTTTAGTTGATTCAGAGCTCTTTGTTGATGAAAAAGAGCTTGTGACCTCCAACAAAATTCCTACAGAACATGACATTTCATCTGCTCTTAAAGATATTCACTCCAACAAATCTCCTGGTCTTGAAGGTTTTACTTCAGCTTTTTATATTAAATGTTGGGTCGTCATAAAAAAAGAGGTAATCTTAGCCATACAAGGTTTTTTTCGTGGGGAGGATCTGGGAAAATACTTTACTGCTGCCATGACTGTCTTAATTCCAAAAACTAATGATAAAATACATTGGAAGAATTTTAGACCCATCTCCCTCACTACTATCATATCCAAGGTCATAAGTAAATTGCTTGTGGCTAGATTACAACCCCACCTAGCCTCCATTATATCTCCTCAGCGATTTACTTTTTTTAAAGGTAGAGAAATTATTGAAGATCTTGAAAAAAAATACATGGGAGGTAATTTGGTTCTTAAACTTGATATTAAGAAGGCTTTTGATACAATTAGCTGGGATTTCATTATCAATGTTTTAATTGCTAGAGGTTTCAATGCTAGTTTTCGGTTGCTCATTAAAAGATGGTTGTCAAAAAATTACTATAGTGTGTTGGTCAATGGAAACCCTTATGGTTTCTATTTTTCAAAAAAGGGGTATAAAGCAAGGAGATCCTCTCTCCTCCACTATCTTTATCATTGCATTTGACTATTTGTCTAGATTGCTTAATCGTTTTCAATTGAATCACCCTTACACTCAATTGTCATAGAAGGCTAAATTTTTGGTTTTCTATTTAGCTTATGCAGATGATGTCATTATTTTTGCTAATGCTTCCAAACTTACTATCAAAAAATTAATGTTGGTTTGGTTTGGCCTTTAATCATGAGAAATGCCAACTTTAATTTTGCAAGCATGTCAAGAGCTCTAATTTCACTTGGGGGACTTTTTATAATAGTTGAAATCTATCCTCTCATCCTTTGAAATATATTGGTGTTAATCTGTTTAGGGGTCGAAAAAAGAAAATTCAGATGGAAGATGTCACTGATAAAATTAAACATAAAATTGATGACTGGAGGAATGTTTTTCTATCTAATGGAGGTAGGCTGACACTCTTTTCTAGTGTTCTTCAAAGTATTTCACTATACGACTTGCAGTTTTTTAACCCTAGAAAAAGTGCATTAAGAGTTTTAGAAAGAATTTTCTACAGATTCTTATGGTTTGGGGATGGTGCTAAGAAACTATGGGTTTCCTAGAATAAAATTTGCAAGCCTAGAAAATCTGGGGGTTTAGGTTTCAAAGCTTTGCACCAGACTGTTGAGGTCAATAAGCGTAAGCTTTGGCTTAAATTTTGATTGGGTTCTTCCTTATGGTCTTCTTTCTTGCATCATAAATATTGTGGCTCTACTCACCATTCCCAAGTAGTTTGGAAGGTGAGGGATAACACACAGAAAAATATATGATTTTTGCTATATGATTTTACTCATTTTTTGTGATATTACACTTTAAAAAAAGTTATTTTGTATGTTTTTTAGTTTTATGTACAAGAAATAGCGATTGGAGCAAAAAAAAGCAAAAATGGTGTAATTTGGAGCAAAAACGAGCAAGAAATGAAATTTTGCCCTAACACCTTTCGATAAGTCTTTCGATGTTTAATCTCTTTTACACTTCTTACATATTTTTGAATAAGATTACATATTAAAGAAAGGTTTTTTCATGCTTATTTTGTAGGGCTATTTGTCAGGAATGCAACGCATCTGAAACGGGGCAACACAGAGCTAAAATGGAGCCAAACGGTTGAGCTGCGTAGTCTACTCGCCGATGGCGCCCAAACCGGCGCCGACGGTGAGATTTACCCAAGAAGACCAAAAAATGACCAAAAAAACTCGCTGACGGCTCCCGAGACAGTTTGGACGCGTTTTTGGGTGGTTATGGCCGAAATTCAATGTATTTGGACGTTTTTTCGAAGGGGTGCTTAAGGGAACTCTTAGAAATTTGTACATACTCTTTAAATTAGTGATTTTAGGTTAGAAAAGAAGGGAGATGATAGCAAAATCGTGGAGAATGATTAGAGATCTTATAATAGGAGTAGAAATGTAGATTTCTACCTTTTGAAGAGATTGGTGAGAGGATTTTGAGAGAATCTATAAGGGAATGTTCTAGCATTGCATGAATCAGCGGGAGACGTTGTGGGAGAGATTTTCATCTTTCTTTCAAGAGGAAAAAGCTAAGTATTGTGTTATTCATTATCTTATGATTTTTTAACACTTATTTTGTAGATTTACTTTAAAATGAAGTTTTCCGTTGTGTTTTCTTCGTGCTTTGTGATGTCTTTCTCTTACTCTTTCTTCTTGTTTAGAAATAGTGGCATAAGAAGTTTATGCCATTATTTTCATTCTACTTTTCTTTTGCAATGAGTAGGACTCATGTTTAGGATATTAGGATGCTTTCTAAAAGAATTTTAATTATAAATGTGATGGTTTTTACTTGCGCTTCAATTACATTACAAAAAGACCTCATTGTAGTGTTAAAATTTGTTGTAATTGCATTGACCTGAAAGGGCAGTGTAATTCTCAATAAAGTGGAACCACATTCAATGTTCGTGAATGAATTATGTAGTTCATGAGGATTGAGTGCAAATAAATATGGAAATATTATTTCATGGGCATCAAATTGGAGGTTTCAGGGTGACTGGCTGAGATTCCCAATTTGGTCCTAAAGTTTGGTAACTAAAGCTAGGGTTAGCCTTCAGGTGAGGGATGTGGGAGCTCTGAAGTGGCAGTCAGTATCCTCCCAGCCTAACCTTGGATTTAGGGACTAAGCCTAGAATTTTCCAATGTACTTTATAGCACTCTGAAGAGGGACTACTTGAAAGAGGGTAAAGAATAGGATTGCTTCTATTTGTCACATACAATTTTTAATGCATCTCATTCCTAAATTTTATCCAATTCATTACATAAGAATAATAGATTTTATTATCTCAAAATTCACCAAAACAACTTATCTAGAAAGGGTTATCTTTAGAAGTATTATTTGCATTTAAGAGAAGTTATTATTCTTACATATAATTATCTGCATTTATGAGTAGTTGGTAGAAACACCACTTATATCACCATTCCAAACTAAGGCTGTTAGTAGTAGGCTAGAATTTGACTAAAGACCTCTTACCTCGCTTACTAGTGGGATCGATAAACGGGACTCCATTAGAGCCCTGTATTACTTGATACGATACGTATACTTGTGTTGGATCATTATGACTTTATAAAAAATATTAGATATCTATTGTTTATAAATCCTTACATATAAAAGAACTCGCATCATGTTTTTGGTGCCGTTGCTGGGGAAGCTTCGGTAAGAATTTTAGGAGAATTTTAGTTGAAGTAATTAGGCTTAGAATTAAAAAAAGTTTAGTATCATAAAATTGTGTTTGTGTGAAAAGTGTTTTTTTTTTGTATAAAAAAGTCTTGTGAAAAAAAAATGTTTGTGTGAAAAATGTTTGTGTTTGTAAAAATATTTTGTTGTGTTGAATATATTTTTCAGTTTATTTGTTTTATTGTTAATGTATTGTTTGTTATATTATTCGTAGGACTTGTACCTTATGGTCTCGAGTTAGAAAAATGGAAAAAAATAAAAAAAAAGAAAGGAATCGAAAAACTAGAAATGGAAATAGAAAACATTCAAAATACTGACTTGAAAAATCATCATAAATCATTGAGGGATTAAGTAAATTCTACGATAGAGAAAATTCACTTAAGTATACAAAACCCTGTTGTAGAAGCTGACTCATTTGAATTAAATCCAGTGATTATCCAACTTGTGCAGAATAACCAGTTTGGGGGAACTCCTTCGGAGGATCCCTATTTACACTTATCTAGTTTTTTAGAACTTTATGCTACATTTTGTTATAATGGCATGTTAGACGATGTTGTTAGGCTAAGGCTTTTTTCTTTCTCACTAACTAAGGGATAAGGCTAAAATGTGGTTATACTCATTAGGACCTAGTTCTATTAAAAATTGGGAGGACTTAACTCAGAAATTCCAAGCTAAGTATTTTCTACCTTCAAGGACTACTCAACTTAGAAATGATATTATCTCATTTTGTCAGTATGAAAGGTAATTAATATGTGAATCCTGGGAAAGATTTAAGGAATTCTTAAGAAAGTGTCCACATCATGCTCTGCAAGATTGGTTAATCATTCAAACTTTTTCTAATAGGTTAGTAGGATCTCCTAGGTTCATTATTGATACTGCTGCTGGTGGTTCATCAATGTCAAAAACATTTGATGAAGTGTATGCATTAATTGAAGAAATGACTACAAATGAATTTCAATGGCCCTCTGAAAGGGTAAATCATAAAAATGTAGCTAGTGTTCATGATACTGATGCGATTGTAATTCTTGCATCTCAGGTTGCTGCAATATCAAGGAAGTTGGACCAATTTGGAATGAAGCAACCTTAATTTACTCCTGTAAGTGAGGAAAGTTCATTAGGGCATATCATTGATTCCAACTTATTATATGAGACTTTAAATACGATAAAAAATCCATATTCTAACTTTTACAACCCATGTTGGAAGAACCATCCTAATTTTAACTGGAACATACTACTGAGGGTGGAAACTAACAATGGGAAAACAATCATGCAAATCTTGGATCAAGAAAGGCCTTAACCAGAGATTCTCTCATCTCCTTTGATAGGATCAGAGCATCATAGATGCTCAGTTTGGCCGGTAGCTTCCTAAGATGGGCTAGCACATTATAGTCTACTTTGTTACGAAGTTGTTCGATTTCTTCCCGAACGAGCAATTCTTTCGCTAGGGTTGGCTCTTCCTGAGAAACCACCTGCTTTCCTTTGTCCTTTGGACCCAATCTCAGAGGTAGGACCTTTCCGCTCCTTAGATCGACTTCAGTAATTTCATCTGGATCTACCAGTGTCTCCTCTTGGATCGGAGCGACTGGCTCTTCTGAAGTTGCCTCGGCGTCTGATAGTTCTAAATCTATTATGATCGGAGCTCCTCGGAATTCATAAATAGACTCGTCACTTACTGAACTTTCATAGCCATCCTTATGAATGTCTTCCTCTTCGTCGTGGTTATCTAGGTTTTGTACGATTTGAGAATTGTTATTTGTGTCGAAATCGAGATCCGAATTAGGTTGGTTGTCGTTAGTTATGTAATCATTAGAAACAGTTAAAACGTAGCCAACACCAAAACTCTTATCATTATAAGATCCCGCCGGAGCAAGCAAATAATCGTACAGAGTCAGAGGTTCGAGGGATTTCTCCCCCAAATCAGAAACAACCATCCTTGGATAAGCAGCCCCTAGTCTAGTCTTCGGAGCATCGGTCTTCTTTTCTTCTACGATCTTCTCCTCCTTCTGAGGCGGTCCTTCAATCACAAGCGATATTACCAGCTTAACAGGTTTCAAACTCTGAGTTGAAGTGCGTACCGAAGCGGTCTGGATGTGATCCAAAATTTTCTTTGAAGACTTCATCCAGACAGTACTCCATCCATTGTTAGTCGTGTACGGGTCGATCGAAACAATAGGCTTCATCGAGATAACATTGACGGAACCTCTCTTTTGGGGCTCCTTCATGTATTCCTTTGGGATCGTTATGTTCCCTCATCGCAGGTTGTTCTCGAGCCAATTCTTGAAGAAGATCCTTCTTGTTGACTTCTTCAAGCTTCCTGGGCTCTGGCAATTGAAAGTCGGGCGTCTTCATCAAGCTGTGAAACATCTTAGCCACTGCCTCAGTCTTGAAGGGGTATTCTTTGTTCAACAGTTCCTTCAAAGGACGGAGCGGACGAGATAGCTGTTGATCGTACTGCGGCGACTGGTAACTCAGTCAAGGCTGAAAACTCTGTTGAGGCTGATAATTCTGCTAAGGCTGATAATTTTGCTGAGGGTGTTGATAAGTCTGTTACGGTTGTTCAAGCTATATTTGCACTGGCTGCTCAGATTTCTTCTCGAATGCTTTCACAGGCTTTTGCTTATCAGTCTTGTCAACGAAACTTAGCTGTTTTGCTTCCTCCTGCAAGCTCCCGGCCTTGCTAAGAAACTTCTCAAAAGTCTTAATGGTGAATCCCTTAAGGAGAGGTGCTAAAGGGCCATGGATACTCTTAAGCAAGATACCGACCGCATGCTGTTTCTGAAGCTGTGGTTCACACTTCATGCTCAGATTCCTCCATCGAAGTATGTAATCCACCAAAGTTTGGTTCGGTTTCTGTCGCTCCACCACTAGATCAGCGATGGTGATGTGGTGCTGAGCTCCGGCAAACCGCTTAACGAAGAGATTTTCCAGTTCGCAAAAGTCTTGGTCGATCCATTCAGACAGTTCGCATACCAGTCGAAAGCGATCCCTGACAAACTACTGACGAACTGTCGGAAAAGTATGGCGTCGCTCACACCGGCATTGTAGAAACTGGCACAAAAATGACCGACAAGTTGCCGGGGGTTTCCCGTTCCATCGAAAGTCTTAAACAAAGGTGGTACAAAGCCCTTCGAGTATTGGACTGCATCGAATTCTTCAGGGTAAGGTCTACCCGTCTAAATAGATGTTCCATTCTTGGACTGAGCTAAGTCTTCTCGCACCTGCTGTTCTACCATGCTCTTAATATCCTTTTCGGGAATCATGTTTTGTGCAGAATCTTTTTTCAGTTGATCATCTCCGTTAACAGATGTAATCTCTTTTCCTCCGTCTGCAATATGGATCACCTCCGAGGGTATTTCTTTCTGAGGCTGGGCCTAACTCTGGAGTGTGTCTAAGGTGGGCAGCCATCTCTTCCATCCTTTTCGCCATCTGGGAAATCGTTTCATCTTTTTCTCGAAGCTGTGCTCTCATTAATTCTGGCTCGTCTCTTTCTAAAGCTGGTGGAACTCCCTATGAGGCTAACGATGCCCGTGTTTCAACCATGTTAATCTCAACATACTCTTCATCCATAAATTTTGACGAATCCACTTCATCCCATAATTCTTCTCCTCTTTTTCTTGCTAGTCGTCAGATGTCCATTCTTAGCTGCCCTATGGCATCCTCAAGCGGCCTTTTCTGAGCGATCTCATGGTCGTTAGGAGACGACTGTTGAACCTCTCTTTCAGGCGTTTCCTTTATTGCGGCACGTTCTTCAGATCTGTGATCTTCAGTGAGACTTCTCCTTCCAAAACGTTGTGTTTGTATTGGTTCGACAATAATAGGTCGCCACACCATCCTTCTTGTAGCAGAAGGCCTATGACTGGCTGGTATGTCGGCGGTGCATAAGTACGTGGTGTCCTCCCTAATATGGAGACCCGATACAACAATAGGTGAGCCTTCCTCGCTAGCTCGTACCTTTTTCTTTGGTCTTTTAGGGATAATAGCACGCTCTACTCGAGGACCGAGGTGAGACTTAACCGGCACTCGTCCCATTCTTCTCAGAATCTCTGATACATGACATCCTTCTTTTCTGGTTAATTTCTCGACTACCGCACGCAATCTGGTGAGCGGTGTAGCTTTGCTCTTCTTCTTCTTACTATCACTGTAATATGCAGGCCGGGGTAACACAGCAACGATATTTCTGGCATCTATTTCATCAGATGCAGCAGAGAGAGGGCGGAATCAATTTCTTTTCAACAGTGGTGAGTATTTTGGGAGTTCTTCCTCTTTCTCTTCAGGGATTTCTTCAAGACAGGCGGCTTTAGCTTCTCTGACCTTCTTGATCTTAGCAAACTTCCAGTTTTTATTCCTCCTCTGTGTCCGGGTTAAGGGCCTATACTTCGAACCGGACCCTATCTCGAAAACAGACGGTAACGCAGCGAAGTACGAACCCTCCACGGTGACGGGCTCATAAGCGAGTTGTACTTCCTTTCCTTTCGGTTTGGAAGGAACCGGGGTAGGTGCGATGATGACCGGACCGGTGGGGGTAGAGACGACGGTTCCGGGGGTAGCGATCAACTTCTTGTAAACAGCAGCGTTCCCTTCAACTGGTGCTCTCTGCAGGGGAGGGAATTCTTGAGCTGACTTCAGGTTAAACTCAATCATAGGTTCTTCAGTCTCAGGCACTTTGTTCATTAGTGCTAAAAGTAACATCAGCAAATTTAACATACGTATTATCAAACCCTTGTCTGAAACGAATGATTGCATCGCTAGGCACCTCGTCCTGGTAGACAGCTAAGTCAAGTCCGTTGGTGAAAGATAAGATCAGCTTCGGGGCAGGCATCTTCTGCAAGGCAAGTTCCGACTATCAGTCCTAAATTATGCTTCCTTCATGAGGACGAAAAGAAAGAAATAAAAAAGAGTCCAAACACAAATTATTAAAGTTTGATTAAAAGAGATTTTGTTTGTTAGGTGGTTAGTTTATTTGTTAAAAATGAGAGGAGATTAGAGAGGTTAAAGGACACAGTCCAGAACTCAGAAAGGAAGGGAAAATCTCGTAGGATTTCTCAACTCGAAGGACCGCTCCTAAACTAACACCTATTGGGGGTCTACCTCGCCTCTTCAGAGAGATAAAAGGATTTCAGAACCTTTCTGTTTAGGGGTGTCTAAACAGTGGCTCCTAAATCCGAGAAAAGTCGATCATATTTGTTCAAGACAGAAATAAACAAAATATGTCAACGGAAGAATGGTAGTTTGATCCACTAGGGGTATGGACTTACTACCGATTTATGAAAGAAAAACCGTCCGATCAAAATGGACAGAGGAACTCGTCCCCAGCGGAGTCGCAAGAAAGTTGTCGGCATATTTTTAGGTTGAGTGTTGTATTTTGAAAAGGAGGTCGCCTACAGAAGTTGTCGGTGAATTTTTTATTTAATTTAAATATATAATTTGAAAAGTAGTATTTGATTTTTGAAAATAATTTTAAGTTTGAAAATTTTAAGATATTAAAAATTAAACCGATCTCACATTCCAAATAGTTTATATAAACGAGCACCGCATCACAAACAATGTATCTATTCCGAAGAATAAACACACTGCTTGATGATGGGGCTCGATTAATTAAACTAGAAGATTTGTGATATCCGTTTGGTCTGCGAACCAATTTTATAAGCCGACAAATTCCCCTGCTTAATATAAAGGTATTAAGTAGGGTTTATATTACCTGGGTTCTTAAAGTTCCCTATAAGGGCAAGCCCCTATAGTTAATTACATCTTAAATGATGGGAATCATTTAAGAAAACTCTCGATAATGATCGGTGGTTTTGCTCTCAAGAATTTCAATGTTTAAGGTTTTCAAAGGATTGAGTTTTGGAAATTTCAATAGGGATTAGCTCAAATTCGGAACGGTTTATTTCAAGAATCCAAAGGAAGAGAAATAGGAGAAGCTAGGATCCAACAAGAATCTTGGCAACTTCCCAAACTATCCGATTGTTTGGCTTCAATTCGGGAGTTTATTTAATGTTGTAATCCTGCTAATTTTAATTAATTAGGAATTATATTAGTATGACATAATCATACAAATAGTCTCGAAGATGTAAGGGTTTATGTCGTACCGAACAACTACCTCGGAGTCCTAAGACCGGTTAGGGCTTAATTTGCATAACATGATTATGCTGATGCCTAACGAGAAGTTGAGGATTTATATCGCACCAAGAAAACTACCTCGAAATCCTATGGCTTTGTTATTTAATTCTAATAAAGTTTAGTTGAAGTAGACACAAGTTTTACTGAGGAAGATGGTCGTGCTGCCCACTATGCTCCGAGCTCCTTGTTGTTGCAGAGGTTTAGTTTTAGAAGATGAAAATCAAGAGATGAGAGAAGTGTTATGGTTTAGAAATCTTAAAGTCCAAATGTCTTTTAGTGTTTTAATTAAAACAAATCTTAAATTTGTTTAAACAGAACCGATTAAGATCCCACGGCTCCGTCATCCCGGCACTGTTATTTTCATCGAAATCACTTAGTCCAGACGAATTTGCTAAACTCAACTGAATGAGTTCCACATCTTCATTTAGACCGTGAGAAATCCCATTAGCAACACGTGGGTTACATCATCCGAGGTATTCCCGATCATTCAATGAGACGTTTTAATTTATATAAAGTTTTTTTTGTTCTGTTTGTGATTAAATTTTGAGTTGTTTTATATTTTGAAATGTTGTGGCGGTGGATTTAATCTTGTAGTGACTTTTAATTTAGTTTTGGGTTTCAGTTTAAGGACTATCCTAAAGGTTTTGGTTTTCATGCAACAGTCTTATTTAACATTCAAGAAATGTAAAGCGCAGTGCAATAAAATAAATTGCAATAACATAAAAGCGTATCTGGAGAGTCTTTCTATCATTCCAAGCTACACTTTAAAACACTTGTTAAGGCATTTAAACATTTCAAGAAGTACCTAGGTAAAGACTAAAGGAGTGATTTTGCCTGTCGACTAGAATCCTAATCCTATAGCTAGTCATTTCTTATGACGTCTAGGTTTTTGATTTTGGTTAAGGATGATTTTCTTCATCAAAGAACAATTAAGTTCAATTGTTCTTTAAAACATCTCGCCGTATCGAGGAAGTATTTAGAACAAATTCTAAACATCTTTTTAATACTTCTGAGATTATTTTGAGTCCAAATGAACTTCATTATACTGGTGAATTGATCATCCAAGGGTTTAGTTAATTTTTGTTCCTTTGCTCAGTGAACTAGGACGTTTGATTATCCTGTGGGTGAGGTGACATTTCACTTAACGCTTCATTTAATAGTTATAATAATTTAAAGCTTTCAGAGGCAAGTTAATTTGTTAAAGGTTTTTAATGATTTTTATTTAAAGTTGATGATTTATCTTGATGTGATTTAATTATGAAATTTTAATCAATGGTTTTAAGTTTAGAATAGTGTTTGATTCATTTAAGTTAAACCTTTTATAAATGATATCAATTAATTTATTTTTTACATCATGTTTTAAGGTATGTTATCTTAAAATTATTTAAAATTTGCAAATTTGATTTAAGTTTGTTTTGAAATGATTCTTAATTAGTTCCAAATATTTTAATTTACTTTTTAAATTATTTAACATTTTAAGTTTAATCGATTGTTAGATTATTTAATGATGTGGGTTTTAGTCAAATTAAGAATTATTTATTTTTAATCATTTAATTATTAATTCCACTTATCCTCTTAAGTTTAAGAGTTAAATATTATTAAGTGATTTATTTAGGGATTTTTAAATTAAAGAATCAATATCTTCTTAAGTTATATCCCCATTTTTAATAATCCAATTTTAATTAATCTTCCAAAATTTAAATTACTCAATTAATTAAAATTTCATTTTTGGGTTTATTAAAGTGATAAATGGGTTTCTACCCTTCAAGTTTCCAAAGTGTCAATCATCTAAGAATAGATTAAAATCAGATATTTTACCCCCATGTTGATTAAACCTCAAGTTTTAATTAGGGGTTAAAATCTTTTAATTACCTTTATGCCCCTTTAAGTTTATTTATTTTATAACTAATTAAATTAAGCTTAAATTAACCTAAAATTTTTATGCCACTCCACTCACATGTCAATTAAGACATTAGAAGAGAAAATGTGATTTTTCTGAATTTAATTTAATTATATAATTATTTTTAATGGAAAATAGGGATTTTCAAAGAAAATTCATCAACATGACCAAGGTAAAATTTCTATTCTTTAGAAAATTATGGGACATTCCTAATGACTAGAGGACCTCTTGGACCAATTTTGGTGAGTTTTTGAATTATATTTTATTTATTAGAATTATTTTAAGTTTTGGAGTGTTAATTAATTATAAAATAAAATAAAAGTTGAAAAATAGACTTTATATTTTTCAAAAATCCCTCTGACCTCAAGAAATTCAAAGAAACAAATTTTAAATTTTTATGATTATTCTTTGATTTATTAGAATTAATTTAATGAAAAGGTTGGAAAATCCATTTTTGAATTCAAAAATTGTTTTAAGCATTTAAAATTCAAAATCTTTACTTTGAGACTTGGGAAAAATATTTGGTTTATTCCTAAGTGATTAGGAGACCAAATATGATATTTTTATGATTTTTATTATTAAAACATGCTCAAAAATGAAAATTTTTAAAAAATTCTAATTTTATTTTTCTTAGACTCCTCTGATATCAGAGATGTCCTAAAATCAATTTGGTGAATTTTTTAAATGTATTTTTGGAGTTATGAATTTTTAAAGTTTAATTTTGATTATGTGGCTTAATTAATCCATTTAGTGAGGTTAAACATTTGCAATTGACTTTAAATTTTTATGTGAGGTTCCCCTGATCCTAGAGATCAAATTGATTTCAAGTTATTTTAATGTGTGATTAATTCTAATTAATTAATGTTCAATTTTGAGTGATTAGGCCAATTAGGATTATTTTTAATGAACTAGCTCAAACCATAATTATCCTAGGGTCCTTTAGTCCTAAGAAACTTCACCATATTTTTCTAGAATTTTCTGAACAACATGCCAATTTTTGGAATTAAAATATCAAAAATTGTGAAATAAACTTGAAAACGCATAACTTACCACAGGGATGGCCTCTAACCTTGAAAAATTCAGAGAATGTTCCCAAGATCAGAGGCTTCAAAAGCCCTATGGTCTCATGCCATGGTGAAATGTATACATGCATGGAGAAGTAAAATGCTCAAAATAGTATTAAATTAATTAAAAATAAAATACTCAACAAAATAGATCAATTCTTTTTCCACATTATTCTCCTTTGTTCACTGAGCAAGAGGGTATTTTTCTTTTATTTTTATGATTTTTCTATGCAAAGATATCAATTTTTGAAGTTTCGGGTATTTAAATAAATAAGAAAAATCGGATTTTCCTACTTAAACCAGTCAGCGCCGTGTCAACCTCAGCAGCTCCGAAGCTCTACGTGTCGCGCTCCCATTCAATGCCGCCACTTGAGTCAGCTGCCACGCTTCCCACGGTCTCGCTCCGTCTTCTGATCCGACTTGATCTCCGCCGTTCAGCCGATACTCCATCAATCGGATAGCTCCTGGTCATCGTCTACGACTGGTGCGTCCTTAAGCTGTCAACCTTCTAACCCTAATATCTCCCTCAATTCTCAACGGATTTTTGAGTACTTATGCTCTATGGATTCATCTTGAGAAGACGAACACATCCATACGGTAAACAGGCATTGAAATTGACTTAAATAAAATGAAGAATCGCTGAAATCTTGGAAGGAAGAAGAGGGCAATACCTTAGCTCTGAGAAGTGAAGCTTCTATCAGAGAGGCTCGGCACGTTCGTTGGAGTCCAAGGAGGCTAGGGATGAAGCCTGGAGTTGTGGTGAAATGTCTAGGCTTGACTTCCACCAGGCCCGATCACAAAGCTTGGAGGCTGGAACAACTGGGTGGTCTGGAGAGGGGGCTTTCACTGGGGAACTCCTTCTCTACCTCTGGTGAAGGTGTGGGAAGAGTTAATTTGGATTTGGTGAAGTTTCAGAGAGTGTCCTGTTTCTGGCCTGATTTTCAACTGAGAAATTGAGCTCGGCTGGGAGAATTCAAGCAGGAGAACAATGGGATTCTTCTTCTCTAGGCTGGGAGAAGCTCTAGGAGTGATTTGGTGAGGTTTGGTTGAGAAAAATTTCAACACCCTTCAGTACCTTTCTCATGGCCGAGAAGAGGTGTTTGAATGGCTAGTGCCATTGGGCTGTGCTAGGGCTCAATTGATGGGTGGATTACACTGCATAGGTGCAGGGCAGTGGAGCTCCAAGGTTTGATTTGGCTGAGGTGGCCAATTGGGTGAGTTTGGGTTTGTCTCACTTGGAGGTGGCTCTCGGTATTGACTCCCTCCGGCGGCTAGGCCAGCCGGCAAGGACAAGGAAGCTGGCCATGAGTCAGGTCAACCAAGGAGTAGGGTTTAACGGTGATAAACCAGGTAAGGGGGGATTTGGGGTGAGGAAAAAGGTGGATTTGTACATTTAAGGGAAGAGATCCCTTGAAATGGGGAACCCTTGGTCCATGACTCACTTAGCTTGGGCTAGGTGGATCTAGGGTGGTTCCTAGGGCTCACATAGTGGCTGTGGATAGGTTGGTCTAGCCACATTTGGTCATGGGTGCAAATTAGCTCATTTGGGTTTGGGTTGGGTTAACTTGAGTTAGGTCTTGATTTGGGTCCAAATGTCTTGAGAAATTTTGAAGAGGTGATTGCCATGAAGAAGTTTCACGAAAACATGAGGAGATTTTGAGTTCAATTGGAAGGTCAATTTGGGGGATTTTGGCAATTTGGTTAATTTGGGGAGGATTGAATCAACTTGGGTCCAAGTTGGGTTAAGGTGGGATTTAGACTTAATTAAAAGTTTTAAATGGTCTAGGGGAATGTATTGAAGATTTCCCAACATCAATTGGGAAGAAATTTTAGGGTTTGGCTAATCAATTTGGTAGGTTTAGGGTATGGGTTTACTTTAGGCTAAAATGGGGGTATTGGATTTCAAATGGAATTGAACTCAAATATGATTCAATTTAGACTTGGATTTGGTTTAGATTGATATTAATGATGTTGAATCAAAGTTTAGAATTGAAATTGGGCAAAATTGAGGTCAAATGGGTTGGTTTGGTGTGACATTGGGTCCATTTAGGTTAAAGATGGGTCAATTTTGGGACTTTGAAAAAAGTGGGTTATTTTGGCAAAATTAGGCTATGGTGTAGTTGAACAAAATTAAATTGCGAATACTTGGGATTTTCTAGAATTTTCTGGGAATTTTTGGAATTTTTGAAATTTTGTGCCAAATGATTATTTTTGGGTATCAAGAGGTTATTTGGAGGGTATTGGTGTATTTTGGTAAATTTAAATGGTGGGGGTTGTTTCAAAATGATCTTTAGGATTTTTTGGGAATTTTTGATAATTTTTTGGGGAATTTTGGAAAATTTGGGGTAATTAGGTAATTTTAGGTAGGTTTGAAGGACCCAATGTCACAACCGGGCATTTGGCAAAAGTTGAATTTTGATTATGATGAAGCTTAAAGTGAGCCATGGACCAAGAAATGTCCATTTTGAACATCTCATGGGTTCTTTCCAACCCTCTTAGCCAAAGAGCTAGGGGTTTGGACTTAGCCATATGAGTGCTCAAATGAACCACGGGGAGAAATGGGTAAGGATAGTGTGTGTGAGAGTGCAGTGTGTGTGAGCCTGACCTCACCAGGACCAGGCCACCCAGGGTAGTCCTAAGGCTTAAACAACCTTATAGGAGCTCACTATTGGTTCTCCATATGGTGGTCTTAACCTTCTAAGGTGATTCAGAGGTTTGCAACCATCCAAGTGGGATCCCAAGAGGAGTCAAGAGGTAGCTGAATTGCTAAAGGGTGGGTCCCAATTCTAGTCCTCTAGGATAGTCAAGGAGAAAACCTTATGGCTAGATACTAAGAAATACTAAGGAGAGAAAAGACTTCACCAAAAATGAGGTCAACACATACAGACCATTCGGCTATCAAATCCTTAATGCAAAAGAAGGATGCGAAACTTAGACTTATTAGATGGATACTTCTTCTGCAAGAGTATGAATTTATGATAGTTGATACAAAGAGAGATGATAATCAAATAGCTGATCATCTATTCAGAATATACTATGATAAATTATCTGAATTTGAAAAAGAAGTTCTTGAAATTTTCCCTGATGAGCAACTCTATACTATTATGGGAAATAATTTGCCTTGGTATGCTAATATTGTGAATTATATTGTAAGTGATATTGTACCACCTGACTTAACAAGGCAACAATAAAAGAAGTTTAAATATGATGCAAAATTCTATTTTTGGGATGAGCCCTATCTATATAAATAGTGTAAGGATATAATTATTAGGGAATGTGTGCCAAAAGAAGAAACAAATTTGATTATTCAACGATGTCATGATTCTGAATTTGGAGGTCATTTTAGTGTTGATAAAATTTCTTTTAAAATTTTACAATCTGGAAATTATTGGCCTACTCTGTTTAGAGATTTTTATAGATATATTAAATCATGTGATCGATGCCAAAGAGTAGGTAATATCTCTAGAAGAAATGAATTGCCTCTAAATTATAACTTGGAAGTTTAAATATTTGATGTATGGGGATTAGATTTTATGGGACCATTTACACCTTCATTTGGAAATCTATATATATTAATTGTTGTTGATTATGTCTCACAATGGATTGAAGTTGTTGCTTTACCCAGATGTGATGCTCAGAGTGTTTCAAAATTTTTAAAGAAAAATATATTTACAAGGTATGGAATGCCGAGAGTGATCCGAACTGATGGTGGATCCCATTTCAGGAATAATCAAATTAGGAGACTAATTGAGAAATATAATATTATTCATAGAATCTCTACTATTTATCATCCCCAGACTAGTGGTTTAGTAGAGGTGTCCAATCGTAAAATTAAAAGAATTTTAGAGAAAACTGTGGATAATCATAAATTAGATTGGTCTGCTCGATTAGATACTACTTTATGGGCTTAGAGAACTACTTTTAAAACCCCTATTGGAATCTCTCCTTATAGACTAGTGTTTGGTAAGACTTGTCATTTACCAGTTGAATTGGAGCATAAAACATATTGGGCAATAAAAGAGTTAAATTCTAATTTGAAGAATGTTGGAGAGAAAAGATATATGCAATTGAATGATTTGGAAGATATTAGAAATGCATCTTATCACAATGATAGGATCTATAAAGAGAAAAGGAAATTATGGCATGATCGAAAGATATTGAAAAAGAACTTGGAAAATGGATAAAAAGTTTTATTATACAACGCAAAATTGAAGTTATTTCCTAGAAAGCTCAAGTCTAGATGGTTAGGACCTTTTACAATTGTAAAAGTTCATTCTTTTGGAGCTGTTGATATTAAAGATCCTGATACTGGAAACATTTTCAAAGTTAATGGGCTTCGATTAAAGCCTTACTTTGACGGGTTTCAACTTGATTTCAAGGAGGTTTTAATGTTGAGTCATCTCGATTAACTAAATGGTTTGTCGGGCTGAGGACATTAAACCAAGCGCTTTATGGGAGGCAACCCATATGTATCTTTGTTGTGTGTTTGCTTATTTATTGTAGTTGTTCTTTTTAGATAGTTGATTTTGAATTCTAATTACTCCTAAATAATTAAAAAATTGATAATTTATGTATCGAATTGAGATATTGTAATATTTTAGATCAAACGAAGTTTGGTGAAAATTTTGACCACTGGCGCCGCCAGCGCCAGAATGGGCGCCATCGGTGCCCTATTGTTTCTGCCCTACTGAACTTAACTGTTTGAGCGCCACCGGCGCCTTATCGAGCGCCACCGGCACCCAAAGTCTGTTAGACGATTTTTAATTTCAAAATGTGTGTTTTGGCAATTTTTGGCTGGATCTTCGTCCTTATAACTCCCCAAACTTCATTTTTTACTTCTTAACTCCAGAAAAATGAAAAACACCTATCCCAATTCTTGGCCTATGGATTCCTTTCCCATTGAAACCCCTCGATTTCATGTTTTCAATTAAAGGAAGTTCATAAGTTTTGAAGCACAGCGTTTATTCCAAAAAGTGATGATGAAAAGAGTTATTATCAAGGAATGAGGCTTAATAAATAGAGATATGGATAATCATACTACTATAATTAAAGAAATTATTAAAGAGAGATGTTAGGAAGTGCTTTGCTACACTACCCCAGTCGTTGTTGTTCCTGTCTTGAAAGAGTCTTATGCAAATCTTCACGGGATCAATCAAGGTTTCGTATTTGTGTGGTAGATTTGTGCAATTCACTCCTGCACAAATAAACGGTCTCTTTATGATCAAGAACATACCTATTTGCCATTATTCTAACTTCAATGCCACCAAGGACAATATGAATGATGTTTATCGATATCTGATGGATGAGAATGAAGAATGGGAAGTTAGAGAGAATGGATATATGAGTTTCCCATCTGCATCTCTCAATCCAGTATCGAAGCAGTGGCATTACTTTATTTCGGCAAAGTTATTTTCGACATTGAATATTAGCAAGGTAACCAAGGAAAGAGCCATTTTGAATTTATGTGTTCAAACTGGAAGGGTAGTTGATATTGGTAATATTATTGTGAGATCAGTACTTGAATTAATTGTGCATGGCTTTAAATATGGACTTGGACACCAGTCCACCATAGTTCTGTTATGTAGTCAGTCACAGGTTCCTTATGAAAGTTTGGAAAAAGTTCTTCTTCCATGGAGGCCTATTGATCCAACAAATCCCTATGACTACCAGATAGTTGGAGATGAAGATGACATGAATTTACTCGCTGATCAACCAACACAGACTTCACCTCCGATTCAACCCTATTTTTTTTAAGGTTCCAGGATGATATTGCAGAGGATAAAACAATTGAAAAAATTTTATGAATGCGATCTACAACATTGTGATTTATTCGATCATATAGATTGGAGAATGAAAGAGCAATTTGATCACACTGGTCGAATTGAGATGGCTTGATCAATCTGATGCTGAAGAATGTGGTGATTGTTGAAGAATCATCTGAAGAATTTCCATTTCGTCCATACTATAACTTGTTTGTGCATCAGCAATCAATTAGAGACATTAGAGGAGAGGATAGTTCTGAAACTGATGTGGAGTAATTGATGGATTCTACTTATGTTTATTGTGTTCTTAGCTTGCTTTTCTAAGTTATGTTTAGTTTGTGTAGTATTTTCTTTGCTTTGAACTTGGATTTGGTTGTGTTTGCTTTCATTGTGTGCTTAGATCTTAGTGCTTGCCTATCGTAGAGTACTTACTGAACTAAACATTTAAGAATAGTTAGTTTGAATGAACATATTTAGTATCTTTGATGTAACTTGGATTATATATATATATTTTTGCTTTAATATTGTGTTAATTATTGCTTATGGGATGATGTAAATGCTTATTGAAATGTTAAACATCATTGTGGACGTCGAAACAATCAAAATTATGAAAAAAATTTTGGGCCCAAGAAATATTTTGGTTTGGCACCGCTGGCGTCAGAATGAACACCGCCAGTGCCCAAATCCAGAATGTTTGGACATTTATTTTAAATAGAGCGCCGCCGGCGCCCGAACCCAGAAAAGGGATAAAACCCTCGATTTTGCAACTTTTGCCCTGAGACCCGCAAAATTTCTCCATTTCCTTTGTCTTCCTCCTCCATTTTCATGATTGTGAAGATCTATGGCTTGCTGGATCACGAATTTAAGGAGTTTTCAAGGCTAATCGACACCGGATTTGCACTTCTCTTGGTAAGAGCTTCAGTTTAAGTTAAAATTTTTGGATTTTCACCATGGAAATCTCTCACATTGCCTATGGTGGAATTTTTGGATTTTTAAAGAGGTTTTGAGATTTCCATGATGAAATTTTCTCTTACTTGCTTAGAATAGTGTTTGGGGTGGTTACATTGTGAATTTGAAATTTATTGGAATTTTTTTTACAAATTTTAGAAATTCACTTGGCTCCAAGAGGGAAGAGGAAATTGGATTTTGATGAGGAAAGGTTTGTTAATGTCAAAGCCCAATTTCTCTATAACTCTATCCTTCATAATAAGAAGTGTATCCAGGATCGAGCTTTTGATAACCTGGCGGATTTGTATAATAATTAATTGTAGAGTGAAACTGGGAGCGATTTTGCTATTTCACTGTGAATGCTGTTATGGGAGTTGTTAGACAATTCTATTCTAACATACCCTGGACTGAGACTGAGTAAGTGTATGTTAGAGGAAATATGGTTGAGTTTACTCCTCAGCGTATCAATGCTTTCTATCAGACTCGGGAACCATTCGTATGTGAGTAGGAAAACTTTGACAGTGGGAGGGAGAATATGAGAGAAGTGATTGCTTTTCTTACTGACGAGCGAGGAGAATGGAAAGTAAGTCAAAAACAATTGATAAATTTCCCCGCCTTCACTTTGAATGGTGCTTCAAAACTCTGGTATTATTTCATTTCTTCAAGATTATTACTATCTTATCACCCGAGCGCAGTTACTAGAGATAGAGCGATTCTGAACTATTCTATACAGAAGATGAAAAAGATTGATATTGGAGCTATTAGTTACAAGAATATTTAGACAATTGCTAGAGGCGAGAAGACTGAAGGATTAGGACATCCTGCCTTAGTTCATGCCCTCTGTGTTTAGTTTGGAGTGGAGTTCAGTAGTTCTAAAGAAGTGGCTATACCGTTGAGACCTATTACAAAGAATATTATCCATACTTATGAGTCTCATGTGGGAGCCAGAGCTGAGCATAGGAGTACTGATATTCCTACTATGAGTTATGATGTACCATCTACTTCTGAGCCACCTACCTTATCTGATATTATGAAGCAGCTGAGATTACAGAGTGCTAGTATGGATAGACTCCATAGTTGGATGAATGTGTTTGAGGTGAGGAGTGATGTGAACGAAGATTATCTGCAGATGAGACTTGAGTTTGATATGGCTTCTTATGATGCTCGGGTTAGATTTATGAGGGGGGAGTCTTATGTGATATTTCCTACTTGCCCCAGCTATACACCATACAGACCTGGCTCTGCTGATGACCCTGCTGCTGATCCTGGTGATGGAGACTGGTAAATAATTTGTTTGTTTTATTTCTGTTGTTCTTAGAGTGTTGTGATGTATTGATGTGATGTAGTGGATATTTACTTTTCATGTGATGTGTAACCCTGTGTTGTACTGTTTGATGTAGTGTTATTTACTTTTAATGTTGAACTGTTAGTTGTACTGTTAGTGTGATAGTTTGTTTCATGTTATAGTATTTTCTTGGATATTTTGGATGTTTAATGTTAATTTCTCTTTACCCAAGCAAATATTTAAAATTGTTATATCACTGCTACTAATTGTTTCATGCCTGCAAGATGTAAATTTTGATTAATACCAGATAGCTGTTGAAGATTTCAGAATCCCAGCACAGAAAGGTTAGTTTTCTTTTACTCTCAACTAATTCAAATTTATTGAAAAAATTAAGTTTGGGGGAGGGTAGAGAAATGCTAAACATTTATTTTTTCTCAATTATTATATTTTCAAAAATTATTAGCATAACTTCAGGCAGTTGAACCTCATTGTAAGATAACAAAAACTTTTCATTTCAGTTGAATATTATGGAAGGATAGGATGGAAATTTTTGGTAATAAAGGCTAATTTTATAGAAGTAAGATATTTGATATGAAAAGATTTGATTATAGTCAACTATTTAAAGTAAAGAAAAGCATATTTTTGAAATATTAAGGGACTTAAAGTATTGTGTGTTAAGAAGAGATTGTGACTTTATGATGAATAATAAAGCTTATACTTAACTATAAAGTAAGGAGGTGACTTAAGTTTGAACTTTAGAAAGAGGAGAGTGAAGTTCAAAATCATTAAAAACTATCCAGATATAGTAATCCTCAGAAAAAAAAGAAGTATTGAAAAACAATCCCAAAAAAAGAGAAAGAAAAAGAAAAGAAAAGAAAAGGAAGGAAAAAAAATTTATCAGGAGAAGCTTGAGGAGATGCCTAATCAAAAATTGGCTTCACTTGAATCACCTTAAAGGGAGAACTTGATTTAATTTCTGAATTTATGTTTAAAGTACTAGCCTACAATCTAATGAAGTTTGCATAAACTCGTTTTTCTCATGGTTTTTTAAAGCACTCTTAATATGATAAATTATGGTTCATCTTTAAAAAAATAGAAGACTAGAACTCTTAAACTTGATTATTGAATATTCTTATACATGTAATGTTGACCTGAGTTACTAAACTTTTTCTGAAGATCTAACCACAATATTCTTTTGAATAAAAAAATTTTAATCTCTTACAATTAAAAAGTACATTGCCTAGAGTTATATTTTATGTAGTAAAAGGATTACTTAAGGACAAGTAATAGTTTAAGTTTGGGGGATTCTGATGCAATGAAAATATATACAGTTTTTGCTATCTAATTTTACCCATTTTTTGTGATATTGCACTTTTAAAAAAAAATATTTTTCATGATTTGTTGCAGGTATGATGATTTTAGGTGATTGAAGTGAAAAGAAGAAAAAAGGAACAAATCTGGAGAAAAAAGGAGCAAAATGGAGCAAAATGATGGAAAAAGTGTTCTGGCATCACCGGCACCCAAATTCAGAGAACACAAAATTAATTGGCACGATAGATCACCGCCAGTGCCTTATCTGGCGCCACCGGCGCCCGAACTCGGTTCAATTCAAATTTGAAGAGTTTTGTTGACTTTTTGAAGGGATGCCTATGGAAACTCTTGAAAATTTGTCCCTATCTTATAAGTAACTGTATTTGGATGAAAATGGTGTGCTTTGATCCACTTTAAAAATGCCCATTTTTATACATTATTTATGATTCAATTCTTAAGGATATTACGCTTTGATGAAAGGTATTTTTATGTTTTTGGATGTAGGCGATTAAAAAAGAGTTCAAGAAGGAAAAAGGAGCAAAATGGAGCAAAAATGGAGTTAAAAGAGCAAAGTTGTCGAAATAATAGGCCTGGCACCATAATCCGGTGCCTAAGCGCCAGTTCGATACAGACGCATACAAGATTTTTGACGACTTTGGGCAGTTATTTTGATGGTGTTAAGCGGTTATTAGAGCTTCTAGAACACTGGAAGTTACTCCTAATATATAGGACATGTGATACAATGCATCTGGACGCAGGGAAACGATTTTAATCGTTAAGAGGTGCAACCCAAAGTGAAGAGGTCCGAAGACCTGGTCATGGAGTCATGCACCTAGGCGTGACAGTTACCTTCTTGAAGATACATTGTATTTGGATGAATTTTGAAGAGGTGCCTTAAGCAACCCCTTGTCAAATTCAGCGCTCTATAAATAGGAGCCCATTCTACAGAGAAAATCGCCCCTTTCACCCTTTCTAGCATCCTTTAGTCCCCCAGCACTATATAGCCATCCAATCATTTTAGGGAGTCACCTTCTTTATTATTTAGTAAGTTTATTTTTAGTTTATTTTGATTGTTAAGTGTGAGATTATTAGTTTTGATGTTGTTGAAGTCTTTCATCATTGCATTGAAGTCAGTAGGAGTCAGCGGATCACTTGAAGGAACATTCCAGATAAGTATTATTAACTTGGTTCAAAGTTTTATAAATATGTTTTGTTGTAAGAATTCAATGTGTTCTGAGTAGTTAGTTTTCTTTCTCCCTTCAACTATGAAAATATAAAAAGATAATTAAACTTTTTTGGAGAATTTAATTTAAAATATTTATAAAAATTGTGATGATATTAATACCTAATCATAGTTTACTTTTTAAACTGGCCATTTAAATTGTTAAAACCTGTTGAAGAATTTTGAGACCTATCCGGAGATGAGTTCTTAACTAGTAGATATCACATGAATCCTTGGGTAGTCGAAGGCTTTATGCGGGTTATTCAAGGTGAAGTGCAAATAAATAGGAAGATATGATTTATTATGCGCAAAATTAATTAGTTTTTAGAGTGACAGACTAAATTCTAATAATTTGATTTATAGAAAGGGAACGGGTCACTCGTATGGCCGACCATAGCCACCCTTGGACATCTAGTAGTGTGAGCCTAGATTAACACATTCTTGTAATAAAACATCCTGAACCGATCTATAGATTAGTGAACGTTCTTTATGCCTGGACCAAAGGGTAAAGAATAGGAAAGCTACTATTTGGCACAATATCATAATATAAATTCTCCACAAATGATAATTATTCTAAAAATCTTAGATTAGTTGAAAAGGAGAAAGTTGTTTTATTTATACCTGCATTAATATTTATTTTAGTGTTGCTTACTTACATTTAGTATAAATTTCATTAAATTTAAAATCTAAACTTTAAAAAGAAATAAAAATAATAATTACTTTTAATTTGAAAAATCTAAAAATATTACTTAATATTCTAAAAATCATCCCTGTGGGATCGATAACCAGGACTCCACTAGAGCCCTGTATTACTTGATACGATATGTATACTTGCGTTTGAAATTGTGACTTTTACAAATTATAAAAATCTAAATATAAATTCATAAAATCTTTCATAAGTAAAATCACATCAAGTTTTTGGCGCTGCTGTCAGTGATTAAATCTTCTAGCAGTGGTATCAAAATCTTGCATTTGAAAGTATATATAAAACCCCGTTAAGCCGAGCCACACATCATGCTCTTCAGTGGTTTTAGAGTAGTTAACTGAGAGTGAAGTGTTAGGGTTTAGGAGTAAAGAGTGTAGAGTGAGGATTTGAGAGGGATTTTTCTCTAAGGAGGGGAGGAGAAGAGGTAAAGTGAGAGATTGCTTCTTCCTTTCCATTCTAAAAAGAAAATCAAGTGTTGTAAAGAGGAAGAGAAGGGGATTCAATGGAACTTCAAGGGAATTGCATAGGGGAAGAGAAAGAGATAAGTTGTATTTTCTTTTGTGGTTTGCATGACTTTTCTTTTATATATAAAATCCATGTTTTATTCTATCTTGTCCATGAATTCTGAGTAATTTCCTTGTCTTTCTTCTTGCATAAGAGATGTGATGAAGGATTGATGTAGATTTGGTGTGCTTTTAATGAGATGAAGAAATTGTGATAGTTTTTCATTTAAAACTTAATTTACTTTTGATCTGGCCAATTGAAATGTTAAAATGTGTTGTTGAACATTAAGTTTGAAAGGATTTAATGTCCTGCAACAATAATGAAAGATCCATTCAATTTCCATGGATGAATTGCGTAGTTCATGGGAATTGAGTGCAAATAAATAGGGAAATGTTTTTTGATGGACTTCAATGTGGAGATTTCAGGGTGACAGGCTGAAATCCCCAAATAGGTTCTAAGATTAGTAACTAAATATCAAAGGTTAGCATTCAAGTGAAGGGTGATTGGGACCTCCGAAGTGAGAGTCGGTATCGTCCCAGCCTAGCCTTAGAGTTAGTGACTAAACTTAGAATATGTCAATGTTCTTTTCTACTTAGAAGAGGGGGTACTCTTTTAAGGGTAAAGAATCATCTATGCTCCTATTTGGCACAATAATATAAATAATGGTTCCATATTAATCCACACATCATATTCTCCTTGCAAGAGGAATGTTACTTTTCTTATATATCAAAAACCTTTCAAAAACTTAATTTAGTCTATTAGTTAATTCTGTCATTTAAATAGTTAGAAGTATTTGTAGTTTAGTTAACTGTTACTGTTTTCTGCATAGTGTTAGTAGGAGTTTGTGTTAAACTTTAAGTGCTATTTAAATATAGGACTTTAGTGCCATCTTACTTATCTTAGGATCTCTTTCTTAAAACTTCAAACTTCCCTGTGGGATCGATAACCAGGACTCCATTAGAGCCCTGTATTACTTGATACGATACGTATACTTGCGTTGAATGATTGGACTTATTAAAATCATTAAAAATATATAAATTTGAGTTCATAAATTCTTGCAATATAAGTCTCGTACATCAATATATTAATTGTTTTTTATTTCGTATCAAAATGGATTGAAGCCATAGCTTGACCCAGATGTGACGCTCGAAGTGTTTCAAAATTTTTAATGAAAAATATTTTTACAAGATATGAAATGCCAAGAGTTATTATTATTAATGGTGGATCCCATTTTAGAAATAATATGATTCAGAGATTGACTAAAAATATAATATTATGCACAGAATCTCTATTGCCCATCATCCCAAGAAAAGTAGTTTAGCTGAAGCATCTAATCGTGAAATTAAATGAATTTTGGAGAAATCTGTAAATCCTTCTAAATTAGATTGGTTTGTGAGATTAGATTCTGCATTATGGGAATATAGGACTATTTATAAAACTCTTATAAGAATGTCTCCTTATATACTAATTTTTGGAAAAAAAAACATGTCATTTACCAGTTGAATTGGAACATAAAACATATTGGGCAATTAAAGAGTTCAACATCAATTTAAAAGAAGCTGGTGAGAAAGGATTATTGCAACTTAATGAATTGGAAGAAATGAGAAATGAATCTTATGATAATGAAAGAAGTTATAAGTAGAAGATGGAGTTAGGGCATGAATGGAAGATTATAAGAAAGAGATTTAAATATGGACAAGAAGTTTTGTTATATAATACAAGATTAAGATTATTTCCTGGAAAACTTAAGTCTAGGTTGTCAGCATATTTATAGGTTGTGTGTTTTGAAAAGGGGATCGCCTACAGAAGTTGTAGGTGAATGTTAAATTTAATTTAAATTTAAATATATATATATATATATATATATATATATATATAGAAAGAAGCATTTGATTTTGAAAATAACATTAAGTTTGAAAATTTTAAGATATGAAATCAAACCGATCTCACATCCCAAATAGTTTATATAAACGAGCACCACACTACAAACCGTCTATCTATCCCGAAGAATAGACACACTGCTTGATGATGGGGCTTGATTAAATAAACAACAAGATTTGTGACATCTATTTGGTCTACGAACCAATTTTATAAGCCGACAAGTTCTCTTGCTTAATATAAAGAAATTAAGCAGGGTTTATATTACCTTGGTTCTTAAAGTTCCCTATAAGGGCAAGCACCTATAGTTAATTACATCTTAAATGACGGGAATTATTTAAGAAAACTCTCGATAATGATCAGTGTTTCTACTCTCCAGAATTTCAAAGTTTAAGGTTTTCAAAGGATTTGAGTCTTGGAAATTTCAATAGGGAATGGATCAAATTTGGAACAATTTATTTTTAGGAGTCCAAAGGAAGAGAAGTAGGAGAAGCTGAGGATCCAAGAAGAATCTTGGCAACATCCCAAACTATCCTTTTGTTTGTCTTCAACTTAAGAGTATATTTAATGTTTCAATCGTGCCAATTTTAATTAATTAGGACTTATATTTGTATGACATAATCATAGAAATAGCCTCAAAAATATGAGGGTTTATGTCGTATCAAATGACTACCTCGGAGTCGTAAGACCGGTTAGGGCTTAATCTATATAACATGATTGTGCAAATGCCTAACGAAAAGTTGAAGATTTATATTGCACTAAGCAAACTACCTTGAAATCCTATGACATGGTTATTTAAACTAAGAAAGGTTTTGTTGATGTAGGTTCCAGTTTTGCTGACGATGATGGCCGTGCTGCCCAATATGCTCCAAGCTCCGTATTGTTGCAGAGGTTTAGTTTTAGAAAGTGAAAATCAGGAGATGAGAGAAGTGTTTTTGTTTAGAAAAAATCTTAATCTCCAAATATTTTTAATGTTTTAATTAAAATAAATCATAAAGTTGGTTAAATAGAACCGATTAAGATTCTACGGCTCTGTCATCCCGGCACCGTTATTTTCATCGGATTCACTTAGTCCAAATGAATTTGCTAAACTCAACTGAATGAGTTCCACACTTTCATTTAGACCATAGGAAATCCCGTTAGCAACACGTGGGTTACATCATCCGAGGTATTCCCGATCATCCAACGAGACGTTTTAATTTTGTTGTAGTCGTAGTTTTGTTGTTCTGCTCGTGATTAAATTTTGAGCTGTTTTATATTTTGAATGTTGTGGCGGTGAATTTTATCTTGTTTTGACTTTTAATTTAATTTTGTGTTTCAGTTTTGTGGCTATCCTAAAGGTTTCGGTTTTCATGCAGACTGACATTCTGGTTTAACATGCAAGAGAAGAAAGTACAGTACTGGTAGATAAATTGCAATGAAATAAAAGCGTACCTGGTAAGCAATCCTACTTATTTTCTCCTGCACTTAAAACACAAGTTAAAGCATTCATATAATTCCAAGAAAACACCTAGGTAAAGCTAAGGGAAGGTTTTAGTTGTCTATCAAAATCCTAATACTATAGCTAGTCAATTCCAATGACGTCTAGGTTTTTATGTTTTGTTAAGGAAGATTTTCTTCATCAAGGAACAATGATGTCTCACTATTCTTTTAAAACATCCCATCAAGTTAGAGAAGTGCTCGGAATTGAATTTTAAAAATCTTCTTAAACATTTTAGAGATTATTTTAATTTCAGTTAGTTTCATTGTTGTGATGAATCAATCACTCAGGGTACTTTAATGTTCTGATTTCATTTGACTCTTGCTCACTGAACTAGGATGTTTGATTATCCTATGAGTGAAGTGACATTTCACTTAATATTTTATTTAAGAGTTATGATAATGAAAGCCTTTAGAGGCAAATTAATTTGTTGAAGATTTTTAACAATTCTTAATTGGGAAATTGATGATTTTGAAATAATTTTGTTCCATTATAAAATTTTAATTAATAATTTTAAGTTTGGAATACTGTTCAAGTTGTTTCAATTCAATTAAATCTTTATATTTTAATAATCTTAATATTTTAGATTAATTTTAATGTTTTGAATTTGTTCAGGTTTGTTTTCAAATGATAAATTAATTTTACTGTTCTTAATTTTATTTAATTAAGTTATTAATTCACTTAATATTTTAAAGTTTAATTTAATTAAGGGTTATTTTCCTTTTAATTATTTATTTATTAATTCCAATCATCATCTTCAGTTTAATTAAGAGTTAAACTTTATCAAAGCGATTTATTTAGGGATCTTTAAATTATAGAATTGGTATCTTCCTAAGTCACATCCCCATCTTTAATAATCTAAATTTCAGTTATTCTTCCAAAATTTTAATTATTTAATTAATTAAGGTTTACTTAAATATTTTCAAGATGATTAATAGGTTTCTACCCCTTTATTACTTAAGTTTCAATCATCCAATGGAAAATTAAGATCAGATATTTTACCCTTCCTTTGATTAGACCTAAATATTAATTAGGGTTAAAGTCTTTAATCACATTTATGCCCTTTTAGGCTTATTTATTTCATAACTCATCAAATTAAGCTCAAATGAATTTAAAATTTTTATGTCACTTCACTCATATGTCAATTAAGACACTAGAGGAGAAAATGTAATTTTTCTGAATTTAATTTAATTTAAATATTTATTTATGTGAGAAAATGAGGGTTTTCAATGAAAATTCAACAACATGACCAAGGTGAGGTTTCTATCCTTAGAAAAATTGTAGATATCCCTACTGACTAGAGGACCACCTAGACCAATTTTAGTGATTTTTGAATTATACTTTATTTATTATAATTATTTTGAGTTTTAAGGTATTAATTAATTATAAAATAAAATTAAAGTTTAAAAATGAATTTTATATTTTTCATAAATCTCTCTAACCTCAAGGAGTTCAGAGAAGCAAATTTTATATTTTTCTGATTTTTCTTTGATTTACTAAAATTAGTTTAGTGAAAATGTGGGAAAATTCATTTTTTAATATTAAAAATTATCTTAAGCCTTTAAAATTCAATTTCTTAACATATAGAATTGAGAAAAATATTTAATTTGTTCCTAAGTGATTAGGAGGCAAAATGTGACATTTTTGTGATTTTTAATATTTTTGTGATTTTTATTATTTTTTAATTATTAAAATTTTAAAAATATGATTAAAAATGAAAATTTTTAGAAAATTTCAATTTTAAATTTTTTAGACTCCTCTAATATCATTGAGCCACAAAACTATTTTGATGAATTTTTGAAGTGTATTTTAGGTTTTATGGATTTTTTAATTTTAAAATTGGTCATACAACCTAAATAATTTATTTAATTAGTTAAATTATTTCCAATTGACTTCAAATTTTTATGTGAGGTTCTTTGCATCCTAAGTGACAGTGGAGAATTATTCTCAAGTGATTTTGGTGTGTGGTTAATCCTAATTAATTAAAATTTAGTTTTGACTGTTTAGACCAATTAGGGTTATTCTTAAGGAATTAAACCAAACCAAAATTTTCCTAGGGTCCTCTGGTCATGAGATATCTCCTCAAATTTTCCTAAAATTTTCTAAGCAGCATGCTAATTACTCGAATTAAAATGGCAAAACAGACACATAAATTTGAAAAATCAATATCTTGCCACAGAGATGGCCTCTGACCTTGGAAAATTCAAGGAATGTTTCCAAGAATAGAGGCTACAAAAGACCTATGGTCTCATGCCATGGTGAATTGTATGCATGCATGGAGAATTAAAATACTGAAATCAGTAAATCATCAATTAAAAATAAAAAACTCATCAAAATAACTTAATTCTTTCTCCACATTGTTTTTGTCTGTTCACTGAGCAAGAGTGTATTTTTATTTTATTTTTGTGACTTTTCTACAGAAAGATATAAATTTATGAACTTATGGCTATTTAATAAATTCAGAAAATCCCTATTATTCTACTTATCTAGTGTGGCGCCGCGTCATCCTCGGCAGCTCTGAAGTCTCACATGTCGCCTTCTGATTCGTCGCCTCCATCTAACTGGAATGCCACGCGGCCCGCGGTCTCGTTCCATATCCTCGTCCGTCTCGATCTAGACCATCCATCTAATACACGCGCGATCTGACGGCTGCTGGTCATCATCTTCGACTGGTGTGTCACGAGAACCATCCACACTAAAACCCTAAGATCTCCCTCATTTCTCTACCAAATTTCATGTTCTTATACTCTATGGATTCTTCTCAAAAAGACACACACATATATACCGCTAACATGCTATGAAATTGAGCCAAACGAAATGGAGAACTCACAAAAGCTCAGGAGGAAGAAGAGGTCCATACCTTTGCTCTGAGAAGTGAAGCTTCTATCAGAGAGTTGTGGCACCTTCGATTGAACCCAAGGAAGGTCTAGATGAAGTCTCTAGCTCTGGTGAATTGCCTAGACCCGATTTCCACCAAGCCCGATTTTAAAGCTTGGTCGATAGGGAGAATGGCTGGCCTGGTGAGGGGGATTTTGCCGGAGAACTTCTTCTCTTGGTCTGGTGAAGGTGTAGAGTCAATCAATTTGAGGATTGGCTCACTGTGGTGAAGTGTTTTGGTTTTAGGCTTAAAATTGAACTCAGAAATTGAGTTGTGCCAGAGGGAATTAGGGCTGGATTTCAGTGGGGATCAAGTGCTCTATGTATGGAGAAGAGTGTGGAGTAATTTTGGCAGAGTTTTGGTAAGGATTTGCTCAGCACCTTGTTGGGTCGAGAGATGGTGAGGTTTAAATAGACATGGTTGGAGGGCTTCCCAGGGGCAATTGAGGGTTGGGATTTGCTGCCTAGGTCAAGGGAAGAACAGCCACAATGGCCATTTGGATTGGGACAGCTCAGCCAATTCATTTTAAATTTTTGAATCAAATTAAGCCTCTCAGCCTGGTGGTTTCCAGTGATGGGTGGTGGTCCGGCCAGGGTCAGGTCACCATCTGACTCAGTGTGGTCAGGGCTTAAGGTTTGTGAATTCAATTGGGGTTTGACATGTGTAAAGGAGTGGATTGAAATGGCAAGGGGGAAGGGGCTATTTTTGACTTGGTTTGGTTCAACACATGGATTAGGCTAGGTGCACCTCCCTAAGGTTGGTTAGGGCTGAAGAGAAAGTCATTTGGATCAGCTTGATTAGTGGGGTCAAGTCACAATCCAAGTACAATTAGGCTTAAGCATGGGTTAGAGGAGACATGGGAATGGTTAAGGACTTTTAAGGAGTGCTTAAAGGCCTTCCTCCTTTTTCCATTTATGGGGGGTTGACAATCCTAAGATTCTCATGACTTTCATGTGGCTTGTGCATGGCTCCAAGGCTTGCTCATGGCTTAGGACATCGGTTTGGTCAATTGCATGGAAGAGGGTTATTTGGAATTTTGAAAATTTTGGATTTTTGATGGGATTTGTTATGATGCCATTTTGGTTTAATCAAAATGATAGATTTTGGACTTAGGGGATAGTTTTAATTAAATGGGCATGATGAGACAAAATCACATGGGCTTTGGAATAAGTCTTGGGCCTTTGAAATTGTTTTTTGGATGGGCTTTTAAAATGTCTTAGGAAGGTGGGCTTTTAGGATTTTTTATTTTTAAAACAAATTGATGGATGAAAATTTGGTGAAGGGTTTTGTCAAATAATTGTTGCAATTGATTTAAGAATGTGTCATGGGTGATTTGGAACAAATTTGGGATAATTTTCAGTTGAATTGGGTTTAATTTGGGTCTTTTTTGGTAATGGGGCCAAAGTGGGTCATATTGGGCTAACTTGGGCTAAGGTTGGGCTAGTGCTAGTTTTGATGTAAAATTAATGTTTAGAAATGTTTATGGAGGTGTGACAAAGAGTTTTCAATTTTGGTTGGGCTTTAATTTTGGGATTTGGGCTCATTTGGGTTCATGATTGATTTAGGCCAAATTGAGGATTTTTTGTTTGGGTTAGGTTTGGGTGGACTTTGGTTTCAAATTTTTGGAAAATCAAGTTAGTGTTTGTTTTTGGGGATGTTAGGAAGGTTTAGGAAAAGATTTGGGGTTAATTGGAGTTGAGTTGGGTTGGTTTAGGCTAAGTTTAAGTCATTGGCCAAAATTGGACTTTAAGCTTCAAATTTAAATTGGATCCACATGTTGGTCAAATTGGGCTTGGATGTGCTCTAAATTGATATTGGGGATATTAAATTGAAGCTTTGGTTTGAATTGGATCAAAATTGAGGTCAATTGGAGTGGTTTGGTTGGACATTGGGCTCTCTTAGGTTAAAAATAGGTCAAATTGGGGGTTTTGGTAAAAGTGGGCTAAATTAACAAAATTCACTTTTGGTGTAGTTGAACAAAATGAAATTGGTAATATTTGGGATTTTCTCAAATTTTTTGGGAATTTTCTGTATTTTTGGAATTTTGGATCAAAAAGGGCATTTTGGGTATTTGGAGGTTATTGAGGGGTATTTTGAAAATTTTGGCTTATTTAACCAAGGATGATCAATTTGAGTGGTGGGAAATGTTTAGGACTGATTTTGAGGAATTTTGGGCAATTTAGGCAATTTTGCAAATTTTGGGCAATTTCAAGGGCATTTGGTAGGTTTGATGGTTTTAGGGTCCCAGGGGTCAAAAATTGAAATTTTGAAAAAATGAAGGTTGATCAATTGTGAGTGAAATGAAATCATTTTGGTTGAGCCATTAAGCCATGTTAAGCTCACAAGAGCCATGAGAGGACTCATTTTAGACATTCACTATGTTGTTCATAACCCTCTTAGCTAGGGGCCTAGGGGTTGAGGTCCATCCAAATGAATTACATACATGAGTCGGGAAGTCAAATTGGGTATAGGTGTGGTTTTAGGGTTGGAATCTGTGTGAGAGTGTAGTGTGTGTGCAAGTCAACCCTCACCAGACCAAACCATCCAGAATAGTCCTAAGGCCATAGAGTCCTGTAGGAAACTCATCCTTTAAACCTCCACATTTGATCTTAACGCTCCAAGTGGTTTAGGGGTTTACAATCAAACATGTGGGGTTTAAAGGGAGTTAAGAAGTGGTTTGAAATTCTAAGTGGTGGGTCCCATTTTTAGTCCTCTAGGATAGTCAAAGGGAAAACCTATGGCTAGATCCTAAGTGCTAAGGAGAGAAGAAAAGACCTCACCAAAATTGAGGTTAACAAATGGACCCCTAATAGGTGTGGTTTGCTAACCAAGCACACCGCACGTATTGGTGTTGACCGAAAAGATCAACAAAACCAACACAGACGTCTAAGTGACACACTTAGAACAGAGCGTAGAAAATTTCCGCTCGGGAGTATCGAGTATATCTCCAAGACTGGAGATCCTTGAACTCTCGCTGGGGAAACAGAAGGTGAATTCCAAATCATAAGATCTGCCGAGATTCGATTTTAAATTCCATTTTTTCAATTTTCAATTTCAAGTTTTTTTTTTAATTTTGGAGTTTGAGTTTTGATTTGATCAGAGTTCTGATTCCGATTGAAGTTCGATTTAAGATTAATTTCAAGGTGGATCTCTTTGAGACTCAGAATTTGGAATGAGAATTGGAACCTAGGTTCCAACTTCAGGATTATAAAGAATATTGGAGATTCAAGCTCCAGCCTCGAAGATTGAAAGAGCACTAGAATTTAGGCTCTAGCCTCAGGAAAAGAACTGGAAGTTAGGCTCCAGCCTCGAAGGTTTGAATGAGAACTAGAATTTAGGCTCTAGCCTCAGGAAGATAACTGGAAGTTAGGCTCCAGCCTCGAAAGTTTGAATGAGAACTAGAAGTTAGGCTCTAGCCTCGAGGAGAACTGGATGTTAGGCTCCAGCCTCGAAAGTTTGAATGAGGACTAGAAGTTAGGCTCTAACCTTGAAGAGAACTGGAAGTTTGGCTCCAGCCTCAAAAGTTTGAATGAGGACTAGGCTTTAGGCTCTAGCCATGAAGAGAACTAGAAGTTAGGAAAAATGAGGACTAGAAGTTAGGCTCTAGCCTCGAAGAGAACTGGAAGTTAGGCTCCAGTCTCGAAAGTTTGAATGAGGACTAGAAGTTAGGCTCTAGCCTCGAAGAGAACTGGAAGTTAGGCTCCATCCTCGAAAGTTTGAATGAGGACTAGAAGTTAGGCTCTAGCCTTGAAGAGAACTGGAAGTTAGGCTCCAGTCTCGAAAGTTTGAATGAGGACTAGAAGTTAGGCTCTAGGCTCGAAGAGAACTGGAAGTTTGGCTCCAGCCTCGAAAGTTTGAATGAGGACTAGAAGTTAGGCTCTAGCCTCGAAGAGAACTGGAAGTTAGGCTCTAGCCTCGAAAATTTGAATGAGGACTAGAAGATAGACTCTAGCTTCGAAGAGAACTAGAAGTTAGGCTCCAGCCTCGAATGTTTGAATGAGGACTAGAAGTTAGGCTGTAGCCTCAAAGAGAACTAGAAGTTAGGCTCCAGCCTTGAAAGTTTGAATGAGGACTAGAAGTTAAGCTCTAGCCTCAAAGAGAACTGGAAGTTAGGCTCCAGCCTTGAAAGTTTGAATGAGGACTAGAAGTTAGGCTCTAGCCTCGAAAAGAACTGGATGTTAGGCTCCAGCCTTGAAAGTTTTAATGAGGACTAGAAGTTAGGTTCTCGCCTTGAAGAGAACTGGAAGTTAGGTTCCAGCCTCGAAAGTTAATCTGTATGAAGAGGGACCCAATCCCATGCCATCAGAACCAAATTGAACAAAGTTCGCGGCTCCGTGTCAGTAGGACTAGTTGATCCTCCAGGACACATAAGAAAGAGAATTGAAAGGAGCTGTTAAGTGTACAAGCTGAAAAGACTCGACCTAGCAATAAGTCGAGGAAAATATTTGAATTACAGAAGAGTTTCAAATGGATTTCGATTTGAGGAATAATAGAAGGATTCAGATCGAAGGATTCAGATCAGACGGATTCAGATTGGAATTCAATTCAATATTTAGATTCATTTCATTTTAGTTATTCAATTTCATTTTTTTCCAATTAGAGTTTGTGTTCATTTGCAGTTTGTTTTGACATTCAGATTCTTCAAAAGAGTTCTTATTCATTTTCATTCTCTCTCTTTTTTTTTGTCTTCATTTTCTTTTTTATTTTCTTTCCATTTTCTTTTTATTCTCATTCATTTTTTTTATTCTCTTTTCTTTCTGTTCTTTGTTCAAAGTTCATTTAACTTAATGTGTTTCCCAGTTAATTTGCATAAAAGAGGTGAAGTCAAAACATGACATAGTCGTTTCCATTTCAATTTTTTTGAAAATACATCACATAGTTTGATCCAAAACATGATGATATCTTCCTTGAAAGTTCAATATCTCATACAATCCACATAAATCCAAAACAGATTGTGTAAGATTCTTGTTGATTCTTCCAAAAGCATCTGTCAAAATCCATGTTTGAATAGTAAGATACATGGGCAATAACATCACCTTCCAAGCCATCCTTAGCAAGAAATGTCGTGCGGATGTGCATTGGAGGTGTACTATCTCCCATGTAACTCACAGCTCGTAGGGCCAGAGATTCTCTAACTCTGGATTTGGCTGAAAGTGGAAAGGCATTTTTCTGTCGTCCATCCTCCTGAAAGTGACGAAGATCCACTCCACAGGCACTCCTAGGATGCAATGTTTTGCTACGTCGGCTCCGTATCCTTTTAACACCAGGACGGAACCTACCGGTAGTGGTATCTTCACCAGCCCTCGGAATTCACCAAGGCTTGCTATCTAGAAGTCAGATCCAAACATGATGTTACACTGGTTGACGAAAGACACTGTGCAGAAAGGTCTGACGAAGTCATGATGATCTATGTGTGGAGGTATGCAGTCGCCCTCCCTGTATATGTTAATGATGCAGCTATTTGGTATGCAATATGCAGGCAATACCCTCCAAGTTACCATCCTTTTTACCATTCTCTTGATAATTCTTGGCATCGGATCCACCTCACTACGACAGAGTATCCCTGGTGGATTTCTCTTTCTGTCCTCGGCGAAGTTGTGGCAACACCCGCACTGAATCGTAACTCTTCCTTTTCCTCTCATCCACTTTTGAGGTTCTGAGTAGGTCTTTTCTGTTAAACGACCGGCTCGACCCATTTTCTGAAATTCAACAATGCAGTTCACAATCTGCTGCTGTTCGTAGACTGAAAACACATCCGTATGCATCTCGAGGCCCTCCAAGATGTTGATTCTCCTGCCTCAGATTCTTTCAAAATATTCAAAAGTTTTCTTCTCAACATTCTGCATCCTCTCTAGCTCGTATTCCATAATTATTTGCAATTGGTGAGGCCTGGTGATGTACTGGGGAATGTATGGTTCAACCCCAGCACGCTCTCCTGCATGTTTTGGCTCCTCGGGGATAGTCTTAGTCGGGACATCCTTCGGGGTTGCTTTCGCAACAAGACTCTTTAAAACTGGTACATCTGCTTGGTGTCGAGGTGCTGATTCTATTTCTGCTCTTTTTAGAGTTTCTTTCATCCTTTATGTTATTCTTGGAATTAAATTTCTCTTTTCTGGTTCCCGACGAACCAATTTCTTCGGAGTATTTGCATTGACGGTAGCAACTGTCTCTTTTTGTTAATCCACTGCCAGCTTGGTTAGCATCTTGCGAATGCGGCGATTCTTGTTTCTTCGTTGAGTAGGGGTGAGAGTAGCCCTCCTTACTTCTTGAATTTCTGTGGGCATGGCGCTGACAAGCCTGCCCTCTGCTGTAGCAACCACTGACTTTATTTTCTTATCTTCTCCCGTTGCATAAGCGGAGTTTTCTTTTCTTTTCTTGCTAGTAGACGGCTGACTTGGGTCACCCAATTTCATCACTATATGGCTGCGGAGCTCTTCCCGATCAATCGGAGTCCAATCAGTTTCTTCATATTGTAGCCCGGCTGGTGTGAAATCAGAGTCGATCTCAATCACGGCTCCATCCCTCACCCTCTTTTCATCAAGTACTAGACAGACACCATTTTTAAAGTTCAGAACCAACCGCCCGTTCGAGATTTCCCTGCGAAAAACAACGAAAGGATCAGGGGCTGTACTAAGAACAAGAACAATAAGAAAAACATTTATTAATGAAAAATTTTATTTATTTCTTTTAAATTTTAAAGAAAATAGGAAGAGATGAGGAAAGATCAGGAATAAATTGATTTAAAAGGAAAGATCAACATTTTATTATTACGATTTCACATGTTTTCTTTTAACACATTTTTGTTAATGATTTTTTTTTATCATCCATTTTATTTTGGGTCCGGACCCAGTTACAAATGATTACTCTTCCCATGTTTCTAGGAATGAGACATCCACTTTTAAAGTCTGTCCTTCGAAACATCAGGTTGTGTAATATTTTTTCAAATATCTTCCATTAATTGGAAGCATATGTTGTTCTCCACGACAATTCACCAGTTGGTAGGAACCTCCAGAGTAGACTGTCTCGACCACGAATGACCCCTCCCAAGTTGGTTCAAATTTACCTCCTATCTTGCGGTGTGCAAGAATAGGCCTTTTGGGAATTAAAACCAAGTCACCGACTTTGAACATCCTCGGGCAGACCAGCTTATCGTGGGTCTGGATCATCTTGGCTTGATACAGTTCCAAATTCTGCTGCGATGAAAGTCATTTTCCTTCTAAGCTTTCCAATTCTTCTAGTCGTAATTTGGCATTTTCTTCTGTAGTGATCTTGTTAGCAATTGCAATTCTGAGTGAGGGAAACTGTACCTCCAAGGGTAAGACGGCCTCGGACCCGTACACTAGAGCGTAGGGCGTATACTGAGTAGGAGTTCTGAAAGTTGTTCTGTAGGCCCATAAGGCTTCTAACAACTTCTCGTGCCAATTTCTCTTATTGTCGTCTAAAGTTTTCTTTAGAATTTTGACGAGAGTTTTATTAAAAGCCTCAGCAAAGCCGTTCACTCTTGCGTAGTAGATCGCTGAATAGCTCCAGTCAATCCCGTGTCTTCTAACAAAATTTTTAACTTTCGTGCTTCAGAATGCTGACCCATTATCCGAGATAATCCTGCACGGTACCCCGAAACGGTAAACGACTTGATTCTTGAAGAACTGTAGCACGTGGTGTGCCTTCACTTCTCTGAGTGGTGCTGCTTCTGCTCATTTGGAAAAGTAATTCGTAGTTACAAGAATGAAGCGATGTCCCAACACTCAAACGGCCACGACGCGATTGTTGGATGTAGCACATTTGGAGGTTGATGTAGAACCACTCCATGCACTTGGCACTGGTGACAACTTTTGGCAACCTTCATGCAATCGGTCATCATCGAGGGCCAGTAGTACCCTAGTCTCTTAATCTTCATCTTCATTTTTGGACCTGACTGATGAACGCCACAAAGTCCTGAGTGCATTTCTTTAACCATCTCAGGAGCCTCAGACTCGCTCAGGCACCTTAGCCACATCTGATCGAAAGACCTTCTCTATAATGTATTTTTTATTAATGCGTAAGAAAGAGTTCTTTTCTTGATATGATGAGCTAATGACTTATCGTCCGGTAGGTTTCCTGTTTGTAGGAAGTCTATTAGCAGTTGACGCCAGTCTTCTGCATTTTCTGTTACTGCCACAATTGATTCTTCTTCTTTTTCTGACTTGTGTATTGTGTCCATGTCAAGCTGCGAGAGAACCTGACGTCCCTGAACTAACATTTCAACTGACTCATCCTGTAAGCAGGCAAACTCTTTCGCAAGGCGGGCTAACGCATCTGCGAGAGCATTTTCTCTCCTGGGAATCTTGTAAATCATTACATTCGGATTCTGCTCCAGCAATTTCATTGCATACTGAAAGTACTACTCAAGTCTTGGCTTCAAAATTCTGTACTGTCCGACGACCTATTGAATAATCAACTGAGAATCCCTGTAGATGTTGATGTCCGTTATCCCCATCCGAGGAGTTGACTCTAATCCAGTTATAAGGGCTTCGTATTCAGACTCATTGTTCGTACATGGTTCTGTTAGATGGTAGGAGTATCTTAACATTCCCCATTCCAGTGTTATAAATATTAGTCTGATTCCTGCCTTACTGGGCACTATTGTTTGTGATTCTTTATCTTTCTATGCTGAAGATGCTCCATCGAAGTACAGCTTCCAAAGCTGATCGTCGGGGTCATCTAGGCTCATTATCTGGTCGTCAGGCAAATTGAAGCTGAGAGGCAATTCTGCCGGTAAAGGGTGTGTTGCGAGGAATTCTGCTAAGACTAATCTCTTTACGGCATCAAGAGCAATGAAAGTTATATCAAATTGCAATAGTATCATCGACCACCTGACAAGTCTGTCGGAAAGTGTCGGTCGGGTCATCAAATATTGCAATGGATTAAACTTCGAGATAAGGTTAACCTTATGAGAAAGCATGTAGTGCCTGAGCTTTTGAGCAGCGAAAATCAGGGCTAAAAATACTTCTCAATCGGGGGGTACTTTACCTCCGTCGGAATTAGACGACGGCTCAGGTAGTAGAGAGCATTTTCTTTACCCTCGTCATTGACCTGGGCTAGCAGGGCTCCGAGGGAGTCGTCTAAAGCCGCGGTATAAAGTATTAACGGTCGACCTAAGACTGGGGCTGCTAAAACAGGAGGTGTCATTAAATATTGTTTAATGTCCTCGAAGGCCCACTGGCATTTCTCTTCCTAAACGAATTTGGCGTCCTTTTTAACCAATGCCTAGAAGGGATGATACCTACCTGACAAATTTGAGATAAAGCGTCGAAGATATGCCAACTTCCCTTGAAAGGATCGTAGTTGTTTCAAAGTTTTGGGAGGAGGCATTTCTAAGATAGCTTTAATCTTCTCCGGATCGATTTCAATTCCATGATGTTGGACGAAAAATCCTAAGAATTTCCCAGAGGTGATGCCGAAGGCGCATTTCAAGGGATTCATCTTAAGGTTAAATAGTCTTAATCACTCGAAAACAATTCTCAAATCATACAAGTGGTCTTCTTTTAGTTTCCTTTTGATGACTACATCATCCACGTAGCATTCAACTTGGTTGTGAATGAGATCATCAAAAATCCTCATCATAGCTCTTTGGTAAGTTGCTCCTGCGTTCTTCAATCAAAAAGGCATCACTGTGTAGCAGTATATTCCGATCGGCGTTCTGAAGGCTGTGAGCTTCTCATTTTTCGGTTCCATTTTTATCTGATTGTATCCTGAAGATCCATCCATGAAAGAGAAGATTTCATGTGTTGAAGCAATGTCGATCATCAGTTCTGGAATTGGTAGTGGGAATTCGTCTTTTGGACTTGCTTTATTCAAATCTCTGAAATCCATGCAGATTCTGATCTGTCCATTCTTCTTTCTGACTGGTACCACGTTGGCTAGCCAAGTCGGGTATTGTTCTTCACGGAAAAACTTAGTGTATGTTAGCTTCTTAACTTCAGCTATTACTTGTTGTTCAATCTTTAGACGCATTCTTCTAGAAGCTTGCCTGACTAGAAAGGCAGCGGGATCCACTCCTAGTATGTTAACTGCCACCTCTGGAGCTAATCCTGGCATTTCGTCGTAACTCCAAGCAAAACAGTCCTTGAATTCCATTAGTAGCTTGACCATGTTTTAAGAGTCTTCTTTATTAAGCAAGGATCCAACAAAGGTTGGCCTAGTCTCTTCGTTAGTACCTAAGTTAACATCCATTAACTCGTTTATTGTAGATTTAATTTCTTCTTCAAATTCTGGCGGAGCATTTCCAATTTGCAGATCTTTGAGATCATCTGAGGCTTCCAAGCAACCTTCATTAGGCTCGCAGGTGACAACCAAGTAAAATCCCGTATCATCAACTGATCCTACTGTGCCGAATCTGAGACCATGTTTTGAATTGGGAGGCTGACTGGCGTTATTCCATAATTTTTCAAAGTGTTGTGATTGACCTTTTGTCCATCGTCGAGGTAACACACCACGTTGAATTAAATTTTGAACACAGGAACAATACCACTCAAAAGGTAGTTCCATTAATTCAGAAGAAGTAACATCTTCAAATCGTACATCATTTTCAGTTTTCGAAGAAGAAGCACCACAGTAGAATTTGATTGATTTAGTATCGCCACCATGTACCTCCTTGACCATCATACCCTCGACCTTATTAGAATTGATCGGGGTCAGGGTCATAGTATGTACATAATGGTTAATCTTCTCGTACATTGATTTGTATTCTTCATTCTTTTCATCTTCGAAAGAGATCTTGAACTGGGGTTTCTTCTGATTTATCGCCGCTGCTTCTTTCTTGATTTCTTCTTCTTCGGAACTATTCTCCCAATCAACATTGATGACCGGTTTCTTCTGTCCAATTGTTCCAACATCTCTTCCTCGACCTCGTCCCCGGCCTCGAACTTGGGTGCGAGTTCTAGAGAAACCTTCACCATCTCATCGTAAGGGAGTGGTGAGTAATTGTTGGACTAGAATTTCAGATTCTTCATCGTCTCGAACTTCTTTTGCTTCATTTGGTACGGTATTTCTGGATAAGATTGTTTTCTTCAGTGGCGCGTAGTAGGCTGCATCTTCATGAATTCCAATCTCCTGTAAGGAGAATGGTTACAAGTCACCCTTAATACATTATTCTCCTCCTTCGTAATACTTTATGAATTGGAGCAGAAACAACGGTACCATCCGGTTCTCATGGATCCACGGCTGACCCAGTAGAGTGTTGAATGATGTCTCAGAATCCCTTATATGGAATTTTGTGGTTGTCTTTGCTAAGTCACTGGTCTTCATTTATAGTGTAATCGATCCCAGAGCTCTCTCTCCTTTCTGATTGAACCCTCTTAACAACATCTTATCGGCTTCAAGCTCACAAGCATCAATTTCCAAATATGCCAATGTCCGAAGATTCATTATGTTGATTGATGCTCCCGGATCAACCAATACTCTGGAGAGCGTAAACTTTCCAATAGTGACCGAAATGTACAACGGTTGATTGTGATCAGTTGTTCCCAGAAGTAGATCATTGTCCGTGAAGGTAACACCTTGTTGTTCTTTTAACGAGCAAACCTCGTCTAAGGAATTACCGACCATTTGAGCTAAACAAATTTCTGGATCAAGTAAAGCCTTGATCAGAGTTTCCCTCATCTCCTTTCACAGGATCAGAGCGTCGTAGATGCTTAGTTTGGCTGGTAGCTTCCTAAGATGGGCTAGCACGTTATAATCCACTTTATTACCAAGCTCTTCAGTTTCTTCCTGAATGGGCAGTTCTTCTACTGGGGTTGGCTCCTCCTGAGCAACCACCTGCTTTCCTTTATCCTTTGGACCCATTCTCAGAGGTAAAACTTTTCTGCTTCTTAGGTTGACTTCGGTTACTTGTCCTGAATTTGGTGGTGAATCTGCCGGTGTCTCCTCTTGAATCAGAACTACTGGCTCTTCTGGAGTCACTTCGGAATCTGATAACTCTAATTCTATCGTGATTGGAGCTCCTCGAAATTCACAAATAGACTCGTTGCTTGTTGAGCTTTCGTAGCCATCTTTGTGAGAGTCTTCTCCTTCGTCATAGTCATCAAGGTTCAGTGTGATTTGAGAATCATTTATCGTATCAGAATCAAGATACGGATTAGGTTGCTTGTCGTTAGTTACGTAATCATTAGAAACAGTCAAAACGTAGCCAACACCAAAAGTCTTATCATTATAAGATCACATCGGGGCGAGCAAATAATCATATAGAGTCAGAGGTCCGAGGGATTTCTCCCCCAATCGGAAACAACCATCCCAGGATAAGCAGCCCCTAGTCTACCCTTCAGAGCCTCAATTTTATTTTCTTCTACAATCTTCTCCTCCTTCTGGGGTGGTTCTTCAATCGCAAGAGATAGTGCCAACTCGGCAGGTTTTGAACTTTGAGTTGAAGCGCACACCGAAGCAGTCTGGATGTGATCCAAAATTTTCTTTGAAGGCTTTATCCAGACGGTACTCCATCCATCATGGGTCGTGTACGGGTCTATTGGAACAATAGGATCCATTGAAATAACATTGACGGAATCTCCTTTTTGGGGTTCCTTCATGTATTCTTTCGGGATCGTTATGTTCCCCCTTCGGATATTATCTTCGACCCAATTCTTAAAGGTGAAGTAGTCTTGAATCTTGTGTCCGAGCATCCTATGGTAGGGACAGTAGTTTGGATGATCCTTCTTGTTGACTTCTTCGGGACTCCTGGGCTCTAGCAACTGAAAATCAGGTGTCTTCATCAAACTGCAAAACATCTTAGCCACTGCTTCGGTTTTGAAAGGATATTCCTTGTTCAGAAGTTCCTTCAGGGGACGTGACAAATGAGGCAGTGGTGGTTGATAACTGGGTTGTGGCTACTCTGGCCGTATTTGCATTGGTTGCTTTCCTTTATCGACTGCCGCGCCAATCCCAGATTTCTTTTCAAATGCTTTTGTGGTCTTCTATTTATCGGTCTTGTCTACGAAACTTAGCTGTTTTTCCTCCTCTTGCAAGGTCCCGGCCTTGCTAAGCAACTTCTCAAAAGTCTTTATTGTAAATCCTTTAAGGAGAAGCACTATAGGGTCGTGAATACTATTAAGCAGGATACTAACTGCAAGCTGTTCCTGAAGCTGTGGTTCACACTTCATGCTTAAATTCCTCCATCGAAGTATGTAGTCCACTAAAGTTTCATTCAGTTTCTATTGCTCCACCACTAGATCACCGATAGTGATGTGGTGTTGAGCCCCGACAAACCACTAGACGAAGAGGTTTTCCAATTATGAAATAGTCTTGATTGAACCATTCAGATGTTCTGCATACCAATCGATGGCAATCCCTGACAAACTGCTGATGAACTGACCGAAGAGTAAAGCACCACTTCCACCGGCATTGTAGCAATTAGCACGAAAATGTGCGACATGCTGCCGGGGGTTTCCCGTACCATCAAAAGTCTTAAGCAGAGGTGGTACGAAGCCTTTTGGGTATTGAAATGGATCAAATTCTTCAGGGTAAGGTCTACCCGTCTGAATAGATGCTCCATTCTTAAACTGGGCTAAGACTTCTAGCACCTACTGTTCCACCATGTTCTTAATATATTTTTCGGGAATCATGCTTTGTGCAAAATCCTTCTTCGGCTGTTCATCTCCTTTGACGAATGTGATCTCTTTTCTTCCATCTGCAATGTGAATGATCTCCGGGGGTGTTTCCTTCTGTGGTTGAAGCTGACTCTGGAGAGTGGCTAAAGCGACAGCCATCTCTTCCATCCTCTTTGCCATCTGAGAAATCGTATCATCTTTCTCTTGAAGATGTGCTCTCATTACTTCTGGTTCATCTCTTTTTGAGGATGATGGAACTCCTTGTAGAGCTGACAATGCTCGGGTCTCAACCATATTGATCTCGGCATACTCGTCATCCATGGACTCTGATTAATCTACATCATTTTCTAATTTTTCTCTTCTTTATTTTGCCAACCATCGGATGTCCGTCCTTAGCTTTTCTATGGCATCCTCTAGTGGCCTCTTCCAGACGGTCTTGCAGTTATCACGTGATGATTTTTGAATTTCTTAATCAGGAGTTTCTTTTAATGTAGTGACACTTTCTTCTGATTCAGGCTCTCTGACGAGGCTTTTCTTCTCGGGACGTTGTGCCGGTATCGGCTAAGCGATAATAGGTCGCCACACCATCCATCTTGCAGTAGAAGGCCTAGGACCAGACGGTCTGTCGGCTATATGCTGGTAGGTGGTGTCCTCCCTAAGATGGTGACCCGATACAACAACAGACGAAGTAGCTCGCATCTTCTTCGTTGGTTTCTCTATAGCAGTGACAGGCTCTACTCGCGGTCTGAGGTGGGATTTAGTTGGTATTCGTCCCATTCTTCTTAGGATTTCTGACACAGGGCATCTCTCTTTCTTGCCGATTTCTGCCACGGCTTGCGGCGGGCAAATGGCGTAGTCCTGACCCTTTTCCTTTTACAATCATTATAGTATGCAGGTCGTGGTAATGCAGCGGTAATCATCCGAACATCTTCCTCATCCGATGCAGCAGAGAGAGGGTGAAACCTACTTCCCTCCAACAGAGGTGAATACTCAGGCAGTTCTTCCTCTTTCTCAGAAATCTTTTCCAGAAAAGCAACTTTAGCAGTCTTGGCCTTCTCGATCCTGGTGATCTTTCTGCTCCTATTTCTACTTTGAGTCTGAGTTAAGGGTTCAACTCTTGAACTAGACCCTATCTCAAAGACAGAAGGTATTGTATCAAAATCTGTACCCTCCACGGTGACAGGCTCATCACAGACTTGGATCTCCTTCCCCGTCAGTTTGGCAGGAGCCGGGGTAGTTGTAGAGATGACTAGACTGGTGGGGGTAGAGACAACAGTCCTCTTACAAACAATAGTACTTCCTTCAGCTGGAACCCTTTACAGGGGAGGGAACTCTTGAGTCGATTTCAGGCTGAATTCAATTACGGGTTCCTCAGTTTCTGGTACTTTGTCCATTAGTGCGAAGAGAGTGATGTCAGCGAACTTGATGTTTGTATTGTCGAATCCTTGTCCAAAACGAATGATCCCATTGTCAGGCAGCTCATCCTTATAGACAGCTAAGTCCAGTCCGTTGGTGAAGGAGAAAATTAACTTTGGTGCAGACATTTTTCGCGGGGTAAAATTCGATTGTCAGTCCCGAATTATACTTCCTTTTATTACAATACATAGGACGAAAAAGAAAGAGTCCGAACACATTTTCCTTTATCTTGGTGTATTTGTGATTTTTTAAAAGAGTTTATTTTTTAGAAGGTTGTTTATTAGAGGATTTGTTTGTTAGGAACAAAACGATTAAAGGAGGAAGGTTATAGAAAAGTTAAAGGATCTGATTCAGAATTGGAAAGGAAGAGAAGGTCTTGTAAGAATTCTCAACTGAAAAGACCACTCCTAAGCTAACACCTATTGGGGGTTCACCCCACCTCAGAAAGAGGCAAAAGGATTTCAGAACCTTTCTGTTTAGGGTTGTCTAAAAAGTGGCTCCAAAATCCAAAAGGATTTGACTATACCTGTTCAAGACAGAAATGAACGTGGTATGCCAACAGAAAGAGTGGTAGTTTGTTCCACAAGGGGTATGGACTCACTACAGATTTATGAAAGAAAAACCATCTCATCAAAATAGAGAGAGGAACTAGTCCCCAACGGAGTCGCCAGAAATTATCGGCATATTTATAGGTTGTGTGATTTCAAAAGGGGATCCCCTATAGAAGTTGTCGGTGAATTTTAAATTTAATTTAAATTTAAATATATATATATATATATATATATATAGTTTTAGAAAGAAACATTTGATTTTGAAAATAATTTTAAGTTTGAAAATTTTAATATATGAAATCAAACTAAACTCACATCCCAAATAGTTTATATAAACGAGCACCGCACCACAAACCGTGTATCTATCCCGAAGAATAGACACCTTTGCTTGATGATGGGGCTCGATTAAATAAACTAGAAGATTTGTGACATCCATTTGGTCTACGAACCAATTTTATAAGCCAACAAGTTCCCACGCTTAATATAAAGAAATTAAGCGGGGTTTATATTACCTGGGTTCTTAAAGTTCCCTATAAGAGCAAGCCCCTATAGTTAATAACATCTTAAATGACGGGATTCATTTAAGAAAACTCTCGATAATGATCTGTGGTTTTTCTCTCAAGAATTTCAAAGTTTAAGGTTTTCAAAGGATTTGAGTCTTGGAAATTTTAAGAGGGAATGGATCAAATTTGGAATAATTTATTATCAGGAGTACAAAGGAAGAGAAGTAGGAGAAGCTGAGGATCCAAGAAGAATCTTGACAACTTCCCAAACTATCCTATTTTTTGGCTTCAACTTAAGAGTATATTTAATGTTTCAATCCTGTAAATTTTAATTAATTAGGACTTATATTTGTATGACATAATCATACAAATAGACTCGAATATATGAGGGTTTATGTCGTACCAAATGATTACCTCGGAGTACTAAGACCGGTTAGGGCTTAATCTACATAACATGATTATGCAAATGCCTAACGAAAAGTTGAGAATTTATGTTGCACTAAGCAAACTACCCTGAAATCCTATGGCTTGGTTATTTAAACTAAGAAAGGTTTTGTTGATGTAGATTTCAGTTTTGCTAACGACGATGGTCGTGCTGCCCACTATGCTCCAAGCTCCGTATTGTTGCAGAGGTTTAGTTTTTGAAAGTGAAAATCAGGAGATGAGAGAAATGTTTTGGTTTAGAAAAAGTCTTAAGGTCCAAGTATTTTTAATGTTTTAATTAAAATAAATCTTAAAGTTAGTTAAATAAAACCGATTAAGATCCCACGGTTCCGTCGTCCAACACAGATTATTTTCATCGGATTCACTTAGTCCAGATGAATTTGCTAAACTCAACTGAATGAGTTCCACACTTTCATTTAGACCATGGGAAATCCCGTTAGCAACACGTGGGTTACTTCATCTGAGGTATTCCTGATCATCCAACGAGACATTTTAATTTAGTCCTAGCTGTAGTTTTGTTGTTCTATTTGTGATTAAATTTTGAGTTGTTTTATATTTTAAATGTTGTGGCAGTGAATTTTATCTTGTTGTGACTTTTAATTTAATTTTGGGTTTCAGTTTTGTGGCTATCCTAAAGGTTTCAATTTTCATGCAGAGTGACATTCTTGTTTAACATGCAGGAGAAGTAAAGTACAGTACTGGTAGATAAATTGCAATGAAATAAAAGCGTGCACAGTAAGCATTCCTATTTATTTTTCTCCGCACTTAAAACACAGAGTTAAATCATTTATATAATTGCAAGAAAACACCTAGGTAAAGCTAAGGGAAGGTTTTAGTTGTCTACCAAAATCCTAATCCTATAGCTAGTCAATTCCTATGACGTCTAGGTTCTTTTGTTTTGTTAAGGATGATTTTCTTCATGAAAGAACAATGAAGTCTCACTATTCTTTTAAAACATCCCATCAAGTTAGAGAACTGCTCGGAATTGAATTCTAAACATCTTCTTAAACATTGTAGAGATTATTTTATGTCCAGTTAGTTTCATTGTGGTGATGAATCAATCACCCAGGTTACTTTAATGTTCTGATTTCATTTGACACTTGCTCAGTGAACTACGATGTTTGATTATCCTATGAGTGAAGTGACATTTCACTTAATGTTTTATTTAAGAGTTATGATAATGAAAGCCTTTAGAGGCAAATTAATTTGTTGAAGATTTTTAACAATTCTTAATTGGGAAATTGATGATTTTGAAATAATTTGGTTTAACTATAAAATTTTAATTAATAATTTGATGTTTGGAATAGTGTTCAAGTTGTTTCAATTCAATTAAATCTTTATATTTTAATAATCTTAATATTTAGATTAATTTTAATGTTTTTAATTTGTTTAAGGTTTGTTTTAAAATGATAAATTAATTTCACTGTTCTTAATTTAATTTAATTAAGTTATTAAATCACTTAATACTTTAAAGTTTAATTTAGTTAAGGGTTATTTTCCTTTTAATTATTTAATTATTAATTCCAATCTTCATCTTCAGTTTAATTAAGAGTTAAATATTATCAAAGTGATTTATTTAGGGATCTTTAAATTAAAGAATTGGTACCTTCCTAAGTCAAATCAACTTTAATAATCCAAATTTTGGTTATTCTTCCAAACTTTTAATTATTTAATTAATTAAGGTTAACTTTAAATATTTTCATGGTGATTAATAGGTTTCTACCCATTTATTACTTAAGTTTCAATCACCCAATGGAAAATTAAGATCAGATATTTTACCCTCCTTTTTATTAGACCTAAATATTAATTAGGGTTAAAGTCTTTAATTACCTTTATGCCATTTTAGGCTTGTTTATTTCATAACTCATCAAATTAAGCTCGAATGAATTTAAAATTTTTATGTCACTTCACTCATATGTCAATTAAGACACTAGAGGAGAAAATGTTATTTTTCTAAATTTGATCTAATTTATATATTTATTTATGTGAGAAAATGAGGTTTTTCAATGAAAATTCAACAACATAACCAAGTTAAGGTTTCTATCCTTAGGAAATTTGTGGGATGTCCCTGTTGACCAGAGGACCACCTAGACAAATTTTATTGATGTTTTGAATTATATTTTATTTATTATAATTATTTTGAGTTTTAAGGTATTAATTAATTATAAAATAAAATTAAAGTTGAAAAATAAATTTTATATTTTTCATAAATCTCTTTGACCTCAAGAAGTTCAAAGAAGTAAATTTTATATTTTTCTAATTTTTCTTTGATTTACTAGAATTAATTTTGTGAAAATGTGGGGAAATTCATTTTTAAATATTAAAAATTGTCTTAAGCCTTTAAAATTCAATTTCTTAACCTATAGACTTGAGAAAAATATTTAGTTTGTTCCTAAGTGATTAGGAGGCAAAATGTGACATTTTTATGATTTTTAATATTTTTGTGATTTTTATTATCTTTTAATTATTAAAATATTAAAAATATGATTAAAAATGAAAATTTTTAGAAAATTCCATTTTTAATTTTCATAGACTCCTCTTATATCAGGGAGCCCACAAAACTATTTTGGTGAATTTTTGAAGTGTATTTTAGGTTTTATGAATTTTTTAATTTTAAAAGTGATCATACAAACTAAATAATTTATTTAATGGGTTAAATTATTTCCAATTGACTTCAAATTTTTATGTGAGATTCTCTGCATCCTAAGAGACAGTGAAGAATTGTTTTCAAGTGATTTTAGTGTGTGATTAATCCTAATTAATTAAAATTTAGTTTTGGATGTTTAGACCAATTAGGGTTATTCTTAAGGAATTAAACCAAACCAAAATATTCCTAGGGTCCTCTGGTCATAGGATACCTCTCCAAATTTTCCTATAATTTTTTAAGCAACCTGCTAATTACTGGAATTAAAATAGCAAAACAGACACATAAATTTGAAAAATCAATATCTTTCCACAGAGATGGCCTCTGACTTTAAAAAATTCAGGGAATATTTCCAAGAATAGAGGCTACAAAAGCCTTATGGTCTCATGCCATGGTGAATTGCATGCATGCATGGAGAATTAAAATATTGAAATCAGTAAATAATTAATTAAAAAATAAAATACTCATCAAAATAACTTAATTCTTTTTCCACATTATTCTCCTCTGTTCACTGAGTAAGAGAGTATTTTTATTTTATTTTTGTGATTTTTCTACACAAAGATATGAATTTTTAATGTTCTTGCTATTTAATAAATTCAGAAAATCCCTATTTTTCTACTTATCCAGCGCGACGTTGTGTCATCCTTGGCAGCTCCGAAGTCCCACATGTCGGCTTCTGATTCATCGCCGCCATCTGACTGGGATGCCACGCGGCCGACCGTCTCATTCCATCTCCTCGTCCGGCTCGATCTGGACCATCCATCTGATACACGCATGATCCGACATTTGGTGGTCATCGTCTCCGACCGGTGTGTCACGAGAACCATCCACACTACAACCCTAAGATCTCCCTCATTTCTCTACCAAATTTCATGTTCTTATACTCTATGGATTCGTCTCAACAAGATGCACACATCTATACGGCTAACATGCTATGAAATTGAGCCAAACAAAATGGAGAACTCACAGAAGCTCGGGAGGAAGAAGAGGTCCACACCTTCGCTCTGAGAAGTGAAGCTTCAATCAGAGAGTTGTGGCACGTTCGAGTGAACCCAAGGAAGCTCCAGAAGAAGTCTCTGGCTTTGGTGAATTGCCTAGACCTGATTTTCACCAAGCCTAATTTCAAAGCTTAACCGATAGGAGAATGGCTGGCCTGGTGAAGGGGCTTTTGCTAGGGAACTTCTTCTCTTTGTCTGGTGAAGGTGTAGAGTCAATCAATTTGAGGATTATCTCACTGTGGAGAAGTGTCCTAGTTTTAGGCTTAAAATTGAACTCAGAAATTGAGCTCGGCCAGAGGGAATTAGGGCTGGATTTCAGTGGGGATCAAGTGCTCTATGTATGGAGAAGAGTGTGGAGTAAATTTGGTAGAGTTTTGGTAAGGTTTAGCTCAGCACCCTGTTTGGCCGAGAGATGGTGAGGTTTAAATAGACATGGTTGGAGGGCTTCCCAGAGGAAATTGAGGGTTGGGATTTGCTGCCTAGATCAAGGGAAAAACAGCCACAATGGTCATTTAGGTTGGGACAGCTCAGCCAATTCATTTTGAATTTTTGAATCAAATTACGCCTCTTGTCCTAGTGGTTTCCGGCGATTGGGGTGATGGTCCGGCCAGGGTCAGGTCACCATCTGACTCAGTGTGGTCAGGGTTTGAGGTTTGTGAATTCAATTGGGGTTTGACATGTGTAACGGAGTCGATTTAAATGGCAAGGGGGAAGGGGCTATTTTGGACTTGGTTTGGTTCAAAGCATGGATTAGGCTAGGTGCACCTCCCCAAGGCTTGTTTGGGCTGAAGAGAAAGTCATTTGGATCAGCTTGATTAGTGGGGTCAAGTCATAATCCAAGTACAATTAGGCTTAAGCATGGATTAGAGAGACATAGGAATGGTTAATGACTTTTAACGAGTGCTTAAAGGCCTTCCTCCTTTTTCCATTTATGGGGGTTTGAAAATCCTAAGATTCTCATGGCTTTCATGTGGCTTGTGCATGGCTCCAAGGCTTGCTCATGGCTTAGGAAATGGCTTGGTCAATTTCATGGAAGAGGGTTATTTGGAATTTTGAAAATTTTGGATTTTTTATGGGATTTGTCATGATGCCATTTTGGTTTAATCAAAATTATAGATTTTGGACATAGGGGATAGTTTTAATTAAATGGGCATGATGAGACAATATCACATCGGCTTTGGATTAAGTCTTGGGCCTTTGAAATTGTTTTTTGGATGGGCTTTTAAAATGTCATAGGAAGGTGGGCTTTTACTTTTTTTTTAACAAATTGATGGATGAAAATTTGGTGAAGTTTTGTGTCAAATAAATGTTGCAATTGGTTTAAGAATGTGCCATGGGTGATTTGGAACAAATTTGGGATAATTTTGAGTTGAATTGGGTTTAATTTGGGTCTTTTTCGGTAATGGGGCCAAAGTGGGTCATATTGGGCTAACTTGGGCTAAGGTTGGGCTAGTGTTGGTTTTGATGTAAAATTAATGTTGAGAAATATTTATGGGGGTGTGACAAAGAGTTTTCAATTTTGGTTGGGCTTTGATTTTGGGATTTGGGCTCATTTGGGTTCATGATTGATTTAGGCCAAATTGTGGATTTTTGGTTTGAGTTAGGTTTGGGTGGACTTTGGGTTCAAATTTTGGGCAAATCAAGTTAGTGCTTTGTTTGTGGGGATGTTAGGAAGGTTTAGGAAAATATTTGGGGTTAATTGGAGTTGAGTTGGGTTGGTTTGGGCTAAGTTTAAGTCATGGGCCAAAATTGGACTTTAAGCTTCAAATTGAAATTGGATCCACATGTTGGTCAACTTGGGCTTGGATTTGATCTAAATTGATATTGAGGATATTAAATGGAAGCTTAAGATTGAATTGGATCAAAATTGAGGTCAATTGGAGTGGTTTGGTTGGACATTGGGCTCTCTTAGGTTAAAAATAGGTCAAATTGGGGGTTTTGGTAAAAGTAAACTAAATTGAAAAAATTGGCTTATGGTGTAGTTGAACAAAATGAAATTAAGAATATTTGAGATTTTCTAGAATTTGTTTAGGAATTTTATGATTTTTTGGAATTTTGGATCAAAAAGGGTATTTTGGGTATTTTGAAAATATTGTGGGGGTATTTTAAAAATTTTGGTATATTTGACCAAGGATGATCAATTTGAGTGGTGGAAAATGTTTAGGACTGATTTTGAGGAATTTTGGGCAATTTAGGCAATTTTGCTAATTTTGGGCAATTTCAAGGGCATTTGATAGGTTTGGTGGGTTTAGGGTCCCGGGGGTCAAAAATTGAAATTTTTGAAAAATAAAGGTTGATCAAGTGTGAGTGAAATGAAATCATTTTGGTTAAGCCATGAAGCCATGTTAAGCTCACAAGAGCCATAAGAGGACTCATTTTAGACATTCACTATGTTGTTCTTAACCCTCTTAGCCAGGGGCCTAGGGGTTGAGGTCCATCCAAATGAATTACATACATGAGTCGGGAAGTCAAATTGAGTATAGGTGTGGTTTAAGGGTTGGAATGTGTGTGAGAGTGTAGTGTGTGTGCAAGTCAACCCTCACCAGACCAGACCATCCATGGTAGTCCTTAGGCCATAAGAGTCCTGTAGAAAACTCATCCTTTAAACCTCCACATTTGATCTTAACCCTCCAAGTGGTTTAGGGGTTTACAATCAAACATGTGGGGTTTAAAGGGAGTTAAGAAGTGGTTTGAATTTATAAGTGGTGGGTCCCATTTCTAGTCCTCAAGGATAGTCAAAAGGAAAACCTTTGGCTAGATCCTAAGTACTAAGGAGAGAAGAAAAGACCTCACCAAAATTGAGGTCAACATATGTGGATAGGTCCTTTCACTATGATAAAAGTCTATCAGTTTGGAGTTATTGATATTGAGAATCCTAAAATTAGAAGAACATTTAAAGTTAATGGGCATCAATTAAAGCCATATTTTGAAGGATCACGACCAAATTTTAAAGGGGTTTTAATGTTAAGTCATCCTGAATGAAACTAATGTTTGTCGAGCTGACGGCTTTAAACCAAGCGCTTTATTTGAGGCAATCCATAGTTATTTATGTTTTTTGTTTTATTTTGATTGAGTTATAATTGTTGTTATTATTAGACAGTCTTATATTTGAGTCCTACTCTCTCATAATTATCCTATTTGGTGCTAATTATTGGATTGAATCGAAGATTTAGAGATTATTTGGATAAAAAAGACGTTGGAGCAAAGCTGTGAACTGCAACTGACGATGCTCGATTCAGCACTAGCAGTGCCTAATTTAGTGCCAATGGTGCCCAAACTGGCACCGACAGTGGATTTTTCCAGAGAGCAACTTAATTTTTTGGGGCTTGGGAGCCAACGAAGCCCTATTCAGCGCCGACGGTGCTAATGACCAGAGAGCAGTTTTTGGAATTTCAATTATTGGGATTTAGCAATTTTTAGTATAAATTTCACACTTATAACTCCCTAAACTCAGTTTTAAACCCATTAACTCCAGAAAAAACGAAGAGGAAGTTCCAAAATTTGCATTCCATGGCTTCTAACTTCTTTGAATCTCTAAGATTTAAAGTTTTCAATAGGAGGAAGTCCTATAAAGAGGAGGCTTATCAAAGAATGAGGCTTTGTCCATTGAGGTATGATAGTTCTTAATACATATGTTGAAGAAATTACTATGCAGAGACATTGGGAGGTGTTTTGTTACACTACTACTGTAGTAGTCATTCCTGTGGTGAAGGAATTTTATGCAAATCTTTATGTAATCAACCAAGGAATCGTCTATGTGCGAGGTGGGTGGATATCATTCACTCCTTCCATGATTAATGAACTCCATATGATAGATAATGTGTCAATTTGTCATTACACAAATTTCTTCCTTACAAGAGACAATATGAATGACATTTATCAATATTTGACGGACGAAAGTTAAGATTGAGAAATAAGAGACAACGATTATGTCAATTTCTCTATGACCTTATTGAATCCTGTGTCTAAGCAATGATATTTATTTATATCTTCTAAATTACGCTCGACTATAAAAATTAGCAAAGTAAAAAAGGAAAGTGCAATATTAAATTATTGCATCCAGACTAATAGACCTATTGATATTGACACTATAATTGTGAAATCTATTTTGGGATTGATTATGCATGAATCTTTATGAATGTGATAGACTGATTGTTGTGTGTAAGTTTGTAACTATGAATTTTTTTATATAAAAGTGATGTTTTGTGTTGTTTTTGTAATATTGGTTTTAGTCAAAATTTTTGGAACTTTAAATTAGACGTCGACTGCGCCAGAATGTGCACTGATGGTGAGATTTTCCCAAGAGTTCCCTTATTTTAGATCAGTCTAGCGCCGACGGTGCCCAATACCCAAAATTACCCAGAACCTTTTAAAATCGTGTTTTTTGACCCTTTGACTCCATTTGACTGTCTTCTACATCCAGCCATTACCGATACACGCCCTAGGGCTAGCTTAAAATTGGATTTGAGGAGATTTCAAAGCTTTTTGAGGTTGGATCTTATCTTCTTTTGGTAAGAGCTCTACTTTAAGCTATAGATTTTTTATTTTCATCATGGAAATCTCCTACATTGTAGAGATCCAAAAATTTAGGGATTTTGAAGAAATTCTGAGAAAATCCATGGTGAAATGCACTTACTTGCTACATTTGTCTTTGGAGCTTATTGCATTGTGATTTTGGAATTTATTTGGATTTATTTTCAAATTTTATAGAGATTTTGATATGGCTCCAAAGATGTTTAAGGGGAAGAGAAAAGTTGATTTGGATGAAAGGAAATTTATGAACATGAAAGCACAGTATCATCTCAAATCTACACTCCAAAGCAAAAAGTGTATACAAGATCGAGGATTTGAAAATTCAGGCGGAGTTGTAGAGCAGGTGGTTGATGATCGAAGCTGGGAAACCTTTTATTTTTTTTCTACCAATGCAGTTGCTTATGTTGTCCGTGAGTTTTATGCCAAATTGCGGTATATTGAAGTGGAATATAGACTAGTTTGAGGGAAAATGGTAGAATTTACTCTTGAGCAGATCAATTCTTTCAATCAGTTATGAGATAATACATTCTGTGAGTACAAAACTTTTGGTATTGTGGATAATGTCATGAATGAGGTCATTACTTTTCTTACTGATCGAAAAGGGGAGTGGAAAACTAAACAAAGTTAAAAGATAAATTTTACTACTTCCACTCTTAATGTTGCATCTAAAACCTGTCATTACTTTATTTCTGTAAGACTACTACATACCTATCATCATAGTGAAGTTTCTAAAGATAGAGAGATTTTTAATTTTTGTATTCAAAATATAAGAGTGATTGATATTGGAAGAGTTATTTATAATAACATTTTGACCATTGCTAAGGGAGAAACTATTGGAGGATTGGGACATCCTGCCTTGATTTATACCATGTCTATACATTTAGGAGTTGAGGTTGATAGTAGCGAAGAGTTGGTCCATCCTTTAAAGCCCATTATTAAAGCCGACATTCGCACTTATAAATCTCATGTAGGATGGAGATCTCGAGGTAAGAGTAATGAGATTCTCTCTGCTAGTCATTACATACCTTCTACCTCTGGGAATCCTACTATTTCTGATGTTATGAGTGATTGATGATTCATCAAGATGATATTACGAGGCTTCATAGCAGGATTGATGGTTTTGAGGCAAGAAATAGCATCAATGATGATTATTAGAGGAGAAGAGTGGATTATGATATTGCTTATCATGTTGCTAAGATGAGATTTATGAGGGGAAAAACATATGTGATATTTCCTACTTGCCCCCACTACTATCCATACTAGCCCGACGAAGAAGAAGGATCAGAAGAAGGAAGAGATAATGATTGGTAGTTTAGTATTCATTAGTTTGTTATCGTTATGTTGATTTTTATGTTAGTTGTTGTTTGTGTATTAGTTATGTGTAGTGATTATAGTTTTAATTTGGTTAAGTTATATTAAAGCTTCTGAAGTTTATCACAATTGTAGTGAAAATGTAACGGATGTTGTTTAAAGTGTTTTAAGTGGTATTTTAATTTTCTTTACCCTGCAAATCTCTAACATATATGTGAACAATGCTTCTAAGCATTTTATGCTTGTAGTTAATTTGTTATTTAATACTTGCATACTTCAAAAGAATCAAAAGCCCGGCACAAAAAGGTTAGTTTACTTTTTATTTTCTCTCACATTTGGTAAATTGTTATACATCGAAAAATGTTGACCTCATTTTTGGTGAGGTCTGTTGTCTCTCTCCTTAGTGTTTAAGATCTAGCCATAGTTCCCTTTGACTATCCTAGAAGACTAGAAATGGAACCCACCATTTAGAAATTCAAACCAAATCTTGATTCTCTTTGGAATCCTACATAGATGGTCATTAACCTCCAAGTCACTTGGAAGGCTAGGACCAATGTGCAGGAAGACAGGGATGAATTCTTATAGGATGTTCAAGCCTTAGGACAACCCTGGGTGGCCTGGTCTAATGAGGTCCAGTTTACACACACCACATTGTTGCACATGTCTGAACCCTAAAAACACTCTTACCTAACTTGGCTTCCTGACTCATGTAGGAAACTCATATGGATGGAGCTCAACCCCTAAGCCCCTGGCTAAGAGGGTTATGAACAACATATTGAGAGCCTAAAATGAGTCCTCTCATGGTTCTTGTGAGCTTAACATGGCTTCATGGCTCAACCAAAGTGGTTTCATTTTACTCACATCTAATCAATCTTCATTTTTCCCGAAATTTCAATTTTTGACCCCCAGGGCCCTAAACCCACCAAACCTACCAAATTCCCTTGAAATTGCCCAAAATTTCCAAAATTGCCTAAATTAACCAAGATTTCTCAAAATCAATCCTAAATTTTCCCCACCACTCAAATTGATCATCCATGACCAAATATATCAAAATTCCCAAAAATAGCTCTCAATACCCTTCATGTACCCTCCTTGCACCTCAAATAGCCTAAAAATTCCAAAAATCCATAAAATTCTAAAAAAAACCCAAAAATTTCAAAATATTATCCACATCATTTTCTCTAAATGCCACATTCCCAAATTTTGTCAATTAACCCAATTTGATCAAAAATTCCAAATTGGCCCTTAAGGCCCAAAGTGACCAACTAACTCAATCCATCCCAAATTGAACCCAAATGTCACCCAATTTTCTCTAAATTTGATTTGAAATCTTCCTAACATCCCCAAAAAGAAAACTCTACATTAATTTACCCCAAATTTGGAACCAAACTTCACCCAAACCTAACTCAAACCAAAATTCCCCAAATTTGCCTAAACCAATCATGAATCCAAACAAGCCCAAATCCCAAAATTATGACTCAACTAAAATTGAAAACAATTTTTCACACCTCCATAAACATTTTTCAACATTAATTTCACATCAAAACCAATATTAGCCCAAATTTAGCCCAAGTTAACCCAATTTAGCCCACTTTGATCCTACTATTAAAAGACCCAAATTAAACCCAATTTAACTCGAAATGAACCCAAATCTTTTCTAAAACCTTCATAACACATTCCTAAACTAAATGAAACATTTATTTGGCACAACATTTTACCAAATTTTTATCCAAAAGTTTATTTTAAAACCTAAACGCCCATCTTCTTAAAACATTTTAAATCCCATTTTTCACCATTTTTTTAAAAAAAAAAGAAAATCCCAAAATCTATTCTAAGGCCCATAAGGCATTTTTTTTCTCATCATCCCTTTAATTGAAATAATTCCCTAAGTTCCAATTTCATCAACAAATAATTCTTAATCAAGCCTCATGCCAAATTACCCCTAAATGTCAAAAATCTCAATATACCTTTCTCATGCAAGTGAGCCAAGCCATTCCCAAGCCATGAGCAAGCCTTGGAGCCATGTTTAAGCCACATGAAGCCATGAGAACTTTAGATTTTTCATCACTCCATAAGTGGAAAAAGGAGGAAGGCCTTTAAACACCCCTTAAAAGTCCTTAACCTTACCCATGCTTCACCATAACCTAAAATAAATCCAAATGATTTTGATGAGGACTTCACCATCCTTCCCTTGGTTGACCCATCTGATTTTCCACCAGCCTAAAGCCATCTTGAAGGGTGAACCAAACCCAAAAGCATGACTTGACCAAAATGAGCCCAAAAGAGCCACTTTCCCTATTATACTTAAATCAAACCCTTTACACATGGCAATACCCATTGAACTCACTAAACCACATCCCTGACCTTACTGGTTAAGATGGTTACCCATGCCTAGCGGGACCACCACCTGGCTCGCCAGAAAACACCAGGCCGAGAAACTTGATTTGATTCTAAAATTCAAATTGAACTTGCTGAGTTGTTCCAACCAATTGGACTTCACAACTCTTCTTCTCCTCCCCTAAGCAGTTGATCCCAATCTCTAATTTGCTCTGGTATGCCCTTTAGTCATGGCTATTTAAACAACCAACCTCCACCGCCAAAAGGTTGGTTGAACCAAAGTCTCCCAAAACCTCTATCCAAATGGCCTAAATTCTCCCCCTTACACAGAGAAGAAGTTCCCCACTTTCTCATGCCCTAATCCTCATTGATTGAGCACAATTTCAGAGCTCAATTCTCAGGCCAAAATAGGACACTTCACCACAGTGAGCAAAACCCCAAATTGATGAAGTTCCCTAGTGGAAGTCCCCTCACCAGGGCACCCATTTGTGCTAGAGATCAAAGCTTGAAATCAGGTTTGGTGGAAATCATACTTAGACATTTCACAACGACTAAAGGCATCATCCCTAGCTTCCCCAGACTCCAACAAACGTGCCAAGCTCCTCTAATTGAAGCCACAATTCTCAGAGCCAAGGTATTGAACTCCTCCTTCCCGAGAGCTTATTTTTTATTCTCCATTTTGTTTGAGTCATTTTCAAAGCATCATAGCCGTATAGATGTATTTGACTTGTTGAGACGAGTTCATAGAGCCCAACATCACACAATTTGGTTGAGAAATGAGGGAGATCTTAAGGTTTGAGTGTGGACGGTTCTCTGGTTAGGGCACTTGGGGACGATGAACCGATGTCGTCCATTCGCGCGTGTATTGGATGAACGGTGGCGATCAAGCCAGACAAGGAAATGGAACGAGACAGTAGGCCGCATGGCTACCGATTCAAATTGCGTTGTCAAACAGGAGCGTGCCACGTGGAGCTTCGACACGAACGAGGATGAAGCGGCGCCGACGTGGTTAAGTAGGAAAATAAGGTTTTTTTTTGAATTATTTAAATGCCCTGACCTTTGAAAATTCATATCTTTGTGTAGAAAAATCACAAAATTAAAATAAAAATACCCTCTTGCTCAGTGAACAAAGGAGAACAATGTGGAAAAAGTTTGTTGAGTATTTATTTTTTAATTAATTAAACATTGATCTGAGTATTTTAATTCTCCACTCACACACACAATTCACCATGACATGAGACCATACAGCTTCTGTAACCTCTGTTTTTGAGAACAATCTCTGAATTTTCCAAGGTCAAAGGCCACCTCTATGGCAAGTTATCTATTTTCCAAATTTTTGTAGTTGTATTAGCAATTTAATTCCAATAATTTGCATTTTGCTTAGAAAATTCTATAAAAATTGGGGTGAGTATCTTATAACCAGAGGACCCTAGGAATATTATGGTTTGATTTAACTCCTTAAAAATAACCCTAATTAGCCTAAAAACTTAAAACTGAACTTTTATTAATTAAGAGTAACCACACATTAAATTCATTTGAAATCAATTTTCCACTGTCACTTAGTATACAGAGAGCCTCACATAAAAATTTCAAGTCAATTAATTTAACCTATTAAATGAATTAATTAAGTGACATAACAATTTTTGAAAATTAAAAAAATTATAAAACCCAAAATATATTTCAAAAATTTACCAAACTTGTTTTGTGATCTCTCTGTGATTAGGGGAGTCCAAGAAAAATAAAATTACATTTTTCATAAAAATTTAATTTTTAATTATTTTTTAATATTTAATAATTAAAAATTATAAAAAATCACAAAAATATAAGAATTCACCAAAATATCACATTTGTTCTCCTAATCACTTAGAAACCATCAAAATATTTTTCCCAAGTCTCTAAGTTGAGATATTATTTTTTAAAGGCCTAGGATAATTTTTATCATTTAAAAAATGAATTTTCTTAACCTTCTACTAAAATAATTCTTATAAATCAAAGAAAAATTAAAAAAAATATAAAATTTGTTTCTTTAAGCTCCTTGAGGTCAAAGAGATTTAAGAAAAATATAAAACTCAATTTTCAATTTTAATTTTATTTCAAAATTAATTAATACCCTAAAACTTGAAATAATTATAATAAATAAAATTAAATTAAAAAAATCACCAAAATTGGTTCAAGTGGTCCTCCAGTCAGTAAGAACATCTCATAATTTTCCTTAGTATAGAAACTTTACCTCGGTCATGTTGTTGAATTTTCATTGAAAACCCATATTTTTTCGTTAAATTAATTATATAAATTAAATTAAAAATGGACAAAATCATATTTTCTCCTCTAATGTCTTGATTTACATGTGAGTAATGTGACATGAAATTCTCAAGTTCATTTGAGTTTGATTTGATGAATTATGATAAGAATATGCTTAAGAGGGCATTATGGTAATTAAAAGGTTTTAACCTTAATTAAAATTTAGGTCAAACCAATGGGAGGGTAAAAAATTATGATACTAATTTCATTTAGCTGATTGAAACATGGGAAGTTCAAGTGGTAGAAACCCATTAAATCATCTTAAACATTAAAAGAAAGAAACATTAATTGAATTACATGAAATTTGGAAGATTAATTAAAGCTTGGATAATTAAACATTAAAAAAATGTAATAAAAAATCCTAATCCTCTAAATTAAATTTCCCAATTAATAATTCAATTAAACATTATTTAATGTCAATTAATGGAACTTTAAAATAATGATTAAAATTGATATTTAAAAAAAAACAAAAAACAAAACCCTTTGTTGAAAATCTTATGATTGAACTAAAGACCTTAAAGGAAATTATTTTGAAAGTCTCCAAAAGTTAAATTAAGAATAAAACTTTAAAACATTTAAAGATCAATCTAAAAAGTTAAAATCATTTAAACTAATAAAACTTAATTGAATTGAACAACTTGAACACTATTCCAAATTTAAGATAATATAAAAAGAGAAAGAAGATTAATCATAACTACATCACTTTAAACCATCAACTCAAACTTTAAATTAAGAATGGTTAAAATATTTAATGAAACAATTTTCCCCTAAAAGCTTTCATTATCATAACTCTTAAATGAAGCACTAAATGAAATATCACCTTACTCACAAGGATAATCAAACATCCTGATTCACTGAGCAAGAATAATCTGGGTGATTGATTCATCACCACAATGAAACTAACTGAACTTAAAATAATCCCTACAATGTTTAGGAAGATGTTCAGAATTCAGTTCTAAGCACTTCTCTAAATTAAGGGGATGTATTAAAAGAAAAATGAGACTTCATTATTGTTTGGTGAAGAAAATCATGTTGACCTCATTTTTGATGAGGTCTTCTCTTCTCTCTGTAGTACTTAGGATCTAGCCTTAGGCTTTTCCTTTGATTATCTTAGAGGATTAGAATTGGGACCCACCACCTAGAATTTCAAATCACTTCTTAAACTCCCTGCAAACTCCATAAACTTGATTGTATACCCCTAATCACCTAGAGGGTTGAAATCAAATGTGGAAGTTTAAAGGATGAGTTCCTATAGGACTCTTTGGCCTTAGGATCGCCTACAGGTGGTGCGGTGCAGTGAAGGGCTAACTTACACACACACTACACCTATACACTACACTTTCACACACCTCCTAAAACCACACCCATACCCAACTTGACCTCCTGACTCATGTAGGTGATTCACATGGATGGTCCTTAACCCCTAAGCCCTTGGCTAAGAGGGTTAGGAACAACATAGTGGATGCCTCAAATGAGTCCCTTCATGGCTCATGTGGGCTTGATATGGCTTCATGGCTCAAACAAAATGATTTTATTCCACTTACATTCACCCAATATTTATTTTTTCAAATTTTCAATTTTTGACCGCCAAGACCCTACACCCGCCTAGCCTACCCAAAGCCCTTGAAATTAACCAAAATTTTCAAAATTTCCAAATCACCCAAAATTCCCCAAAATTAACCTTGAACATTTCCACATCACTCAAATTGACCATCCATAGCCAAAAATATCAAAAAATCCAAAAATACCTCCCAATACCCTCCAAATACCCAAAATACCCCTCTTGACCCAAAAATCCAAAAATTCAGAAAATTCCCAGAAAATTCTCGAAAATTTCAAATATTCCCAATTTCATTTTGTTCAACTACATAATGGGCCAATTTTGTCAATTTACCCCACTTTTATCAAAACCCCCAATTTGACCCATTTTAACCCAAAATGAACCCAATGTCAAACCAAACCTACCCAACTGACCCAAATTCTGGTCCAATTCAATTCTAAACTTCAATTTAACTTTCCCAACTCCAATCTAGACCAGATCCAAGTCCAATTTGATTGACATTTGAACCCAATTTCACTTTTGGCCTTAAAGCCCAATTTGGACCCATGACCCAAACCTAATCCAAACTAACCCGATTCAACTCCAATTAACCCCAAATCTTTTCTAAACCTTCCCTAACATCCCCACAAACAAAACACTAACATGATTTGCCCAAAATTTAGACCCAAACCCCACTCAAATTCAACCCAAAGCTAAAAGGCCCAATTTTGACCTAAACCCAAACCTAACCCAAATAAGCCCAAAACCCAAAATCACAACCCAACCAAAGCCAAAACCTCTTTAAAACACTCCCATAAACACTTTTCAACATTAATTTTACATTAATTTCAACCCTAGCCCAACATTGACCCAAGTTAGCCTAATTTGGCCCACTTTGGCCCCTTTACCAAGAAAGCCCAAATCCAACCCAATTCAAGCCCAAACCACTTCAAATTTATTCCAAATCATTCATGAAACCATCCTAAATTAAATTCAACACTTATTGGATCCAATCCTTTACAAAATTATCAACCTAAAATTTGTTTTGAAATCCAAAAGCCCACTACCCTAAATCATTTTAAAAGCCCATCTTCACTAAATTTTAAAGGCCCAAAATTCATACAAAGCCCATATAACACTCTTCTTCATCATGGCTTCAATTAAAACCATCCCTAAAGTTCCAATCAAATATGAATTTGTTCTAAATCAAGCTTCATGTTAACCTCTCATACATTTATCAAAAATGTCGAAATCCATTTTTATACAAGTAAGCCAAGCTATGTGCAAGCCATAGGCAAGCCATGAAGCCATGCATGAGCCCCATAGGAGCCATGAGAGCCATGGAATCCACTTTCCACCTCACCAAACCATTAATGGCAAGAGAGGGGATCTCTTTCTTAAACTTTTTTTAAACCCTTTTCACCTTAAACATGATACACTCTAAACCATGCTTTGCCACCTAATCCTTGATGTGGACTTCACTACCTTTGGTAGGTTGACTCACATGATCCTCCCAGCCAAAAACCAGAACATAGAAGGGTGCACCAAACCCAAAATGGTGGGTTGACCCATTTGGACCTAAAATGAGCCTCTCCACATACCATTTTAATCCAAGCCCTTTACACATGTCCATGGCCAATTGACTGCACAAACCTCCAGCCCTGACCCACCTGGACCTGAGGGTGACCCATGCCCGCCGGCCAGCCGCCTGGGTCGCCAGAAAACACCATGGCTGGCCAAAGTTTGGAATTCCCACCTACTGAGCTACCCCATCCCCAGTGGCCATTGCAGCTGTTCTTCTCTTGCCAAGAGCAGCTGATCCTAGTCCCTAACTCCCCCTGGGAGGCCCTCCACCCTCTCCTATTTAAACCTCACCTCCTCTAGGCCATGAGAGGTGCTGGACCAGACCTTACTGAAACCCTACCAAAATTGCTCCATAACACTCTCCATACATAGAGCAGTTCATCCCCAGTAACAATTTGCCCTAATCCCCACCAACAGAGCCCAATTTCTCAGCCAAAATTCCACCCAAAACCGGGACACTTCTCCACAGTGGATCAATCCTCAAATTGATTGGTCCTACACCTTCACCAGGACCAAGGGAAGAAGTTCACCGAGCAAAAGCCCCCTCTCCGGGCCACCCATCCGTTCCCAAACTCCAAGCTTTGTGATCGAGGCTTGGTCGAAATCATACCTAGACAATTCACCGGGCTAAGGGACTTCATCCGGAGCTTGCTTGGACCCAATCAAAGGTGACACAACCCTCGGATTGAAGCCACACTTCTACGAGCAAAGGTATGAGCTAACTCTTTATCCCGAGCTTACGGAGATTCTCCATTTCAAATGCCTTAATTTCAACTCATGATCACCATATAGATGTATTTGTCTCTTCAAGACGAATCCATAGAGCACAAGAACACGAAAATCTGTTGAGAAATGAGTGAGTTCTTATGGTTTTAGTGTGGACGGCTCTCGGGTGAGAACGGTTGGGGACGATGAACGGATGTCGTTCATTCCATACACGCGCGGACGGACGGCCAGGATCACGCCGGATGAGGAGAAGGAACGATACAGCGGGCCCCCGGAGCGCTAATTTGGATGGCGGCGCCGAATCAGAAGACGATGCGTGTGCCTTCAGAGCTGCCGAGAATGGCGTGGCGCCGCGTGGATAAGTAGGAAATTAGGGTATTTTTTTTATTTATTTAATTCCCTAAACTTCAAAAATGCATAACTTTGTGTAGAAAAATCAGAAAAATAAAATAAAAATACTCTATTGCTCAGTGAACAGAGGAGAATAATGTGGAAAAGAAATAATTTAATTTCATTAAGTATTTTATTTTTAGTAATTTATTTACTGTCTGCATTGTTTTAATTCTCCATGCATATAAGAAATTCACCATGGCATGAGACCAAAGGGCTTTTGAAGCCTCTGAATTTGGGAACATTCCTTGAATTTTCCAAAGTCGAGGCCATCCCTATGAGAAGTTATTGATTTTTCAAATTCATGTTGTCTGTTTTGAGTATTTTAAATCCAATAATTAGCATGTTGTGAAATAAATTCTAGGAAAATTTGGTGATGTTTCTTATGGCCAGAGGACCCTAGGAAAAATAGGTTTTGAATTAATCCACTTGGAATAACCCTAATTTGCTTAAACACCCAAAATAGGTTCCTAATTAATTAGAGCTAATCATACATCAAATTGACTTGAAATCAATTCTCCACTAACATTTAGGATCAGAGGAACTCACCATAAAAATTTGAAGTCAATTGGACATGGTTAGCCCTACTAAATGGGTTGATTAAGCCATTTAGCCAATTTAAACTTTAAAAATTCATAACTTTCAAAATACTTTTCAAAAATTCACCAAATTGGTTTTAGAGTCTCTCGATATCGGGGAAATTTAAGAAAAATAAAATTGTAATTTTCTAAAAAAGTTGATTTTTTGTATTATTTTAATATTTTAATAATTAAAAAATAATAAAAATCACAAAAATAATAAAATTCACCAAAATGTCACATTTTGAATTTTAATCACTTAGGAATAAGCCCCATATTTTTCTTAGGTCTATTTGCTGAGATATTAAATTTTAAAGCCCTAATGTAATTTTAAAATTAAAAAAATGTATTTTTTAGCATTTCCACAAAAATAATTCTAATAAATCAAAGAAAAATCAAAAAATTGTAAAAATTGATTCTACTGATTTCCTTGATATCGAGAGAGATTTTTGAAAAATATAAAATTTATTTTTCAACCTTTATTTTATTTTTAAATTAATAAATACTCCAAAACTCAAAATAATTATAATAAAAAGAATATAATTCAAAAAATCACCAAAATTAGCCAAGTGGTTCTCTGGTTAGTAGGAATGTCCCATAATTTTCTTAAGGACAGAAACTTTCACTTAGTCATATTATTAAATTTTCCTTGGAAATTCCTATTTTCCACCAAAAATAATTACATAAATAAATTAAATACAGAATAATCACATTTTCTCCTCTCATGTCTTTATTGACATATGAGTGAAGTCACATAAAAATTTCAAGTTTATTTAAGCTCGATTTAGTGAGTTATGGAATTATTAAGCTTGAAGGGCAAAATGGTAATTAAAATTTTAACCTTTAATTAAAACTTTAGGCTTAATAAAATTAAAGAGTAAAATATTTGATCCTAATATGATTTGGATGATTGAAATTTAAATAATTAAAGAGTAGAAACCTACCAAACAATTTAAAAATAATTGAAATAAACCTTAATTAAATAATTAATTAAATTTGGAAGAATAATAAAATTGGAATTATTAAAATAGGGATATTATTAGGAAGAGATTTGTTCTTTAATTTAAGAATCCCTAAATTAATCATCTCAATAATATTTAATTCCTAATTAAAATGATAATCTAAATTTAAGATTTAAAATGCTAAAAGTCTTAATCATTAAATTAAATTAAAGTTAAATTATTTAAATTAAACCCTTTTAAAATTTCAATTAAATTAAATTAAAACAAATTAATTTAAAATTAAATTAAATTAAATTAAATTAAATTAAATTAAATTAAATTAAATTAAATCAAATTAAATTAAATTAAATCAAATTAAATTAAATTAAATTAAATTAAATTTAAATTTAAATTAAATTAAATTAAATTATATTACAACATATTAAATTAAATCAAATTAAACTAAATTAATTAAATTAAATTAAATTAAAGCATGTCAAATTAAATTAAATTAAATTAAATTAAATTAAAATAATAAAATCAAGTTAAAATTATAATCAAATCAAATTAAATTAAATTAAAATTAAAACTAAACCAAATTAAATTAAATTAAAGTTAAATTAAATTAAAAATAACATTACCTAAGACATAAAGAAATTCAAAATTAAATATGAAGCAACTTGAACACTATTCCAAATTTAAACCCGTTAACTGAAATTAAATTAAATCACAAACCATTTGAACATCAATTTGCCCTCGAAAGCTTTTGTTGTCATAACTCCTAAACAGAACATTAAATGAAATGTTACTTCCCTCATAGGATATTCAAATGTCCTAGTTCACTGAGTAAGATAACAACAAAACTTGAATTCCCGGACGATTAATTCATTTGTATAATTAAATTCATTTGGACTTAAAACAATTCTAGCCATATTGAAAAGATGTTTAAGATTCTTCTTAAGCACTTCCTCAATATGATAGGATATTTATAAGAACAACTGAACTTAATTGTTCTTTGATGAAGAAAATCGTCCTCAAAACAAAACACAAGAACCTAGACGTCATAGGAAATGACTAGCTATAGGATTAGGAATTTGGTAGAAAACCATAACCCTTCCCTTAGCTTTACCTAGGAACTTGCTTAAATATTCTAAATTGTGTTTAAGTGTAGCTTGGGATGATGGGAAGACCCTCCATGTACGCTTTTATTTTATTACAATTTACCTTATTGCAATTTATTTAATCGCATCGCACTTACTTTTCTTGCATGATAAACAACTGTTGCATGAAAACCCACACCTTTAGGATAGCCCCTAAAACTGAAAGCAAAAATAAATTAAAAGTCATTGCAAGATAAAATTCACCGCCACAACATTTCAAAATATAAAACAACTCAAAATTTAATCACAAACAGAACACAAAACTACAATTATAACTAAATTAAAACGTCTTGTTGGATGATCGGGAATACCTCGGATGATGTAACCTACGTGTTGCTAACGGGATTTCCCACGGTCTAAATGAAAGTGTGGAACTCATTTAGTTGAGTTTAGCAAATTCATCTGGACTAAGTGAATTCGATAAAAATAACGATGCCGGAAGGATGGAACCGTGGGATCTTAACCGGTGTTGTTATAATCAACTTTAAGATTTTTTTTAAATAAAATATAAAACAAAAAACATTTGGAAATTAAGATTTTCTCTAAACCAAAACACTTTTCTCATCTCTTGATTTATGACTTCTATAACTAAACCTCTGCAACAACAAGGAGCTCGGAGCAGGGTGGGCAGCACGACCATCGTCATCAGCAAAACTTGAATCTACATCAACTAAACATTCCTAGAATTAAATAACCAAGCCATAGGACTTCGAGGTAGTTTGCTCAGTGGCAACATAAATCCTCAACCTCTTCGTTAGGCATTTGCATTGCAAATTAAGCCCTAACCGGTTTTAGGATTCAGAGGTAGTCGTCCGATACGACATAAACCCTCACATCTTCAAGGCTATTTGTATGATCATGTCATACGAATATAAGTCCTAATTAATTAAAATTGGCAAGATCAAAACATTAAATAAACATTAGGACTCTCCTAAATTCAAGCCAAACAATAGGATAGTCCGGAAATTACCGAAGTCCGCTTCGAATCTGTAATTTCTCCTACCTTTCTACCTTTGAATTCCTAAAACAAAATGTTCCAAACTCGATCCATTCCCTATTGAAATTACAAAATTCAATCCTTTGAAAACTTAAACTTTGAAATTCTTGAGAGCAGAACTACTGATTATTATCGAGAGTTTTCTTAGGTGATTCTCATCACTTAAGATGTAATTAACTATAGGGGCTTGCCCTTATAGGGAATTTTAAAAACCCAGGTAATATAAACCCTGTTTAATGCCTTCATATTAAGCAGGGGAATTTGTCGGCTTATAAAATTGGTTCGCAGACCAAACAGATGTCACAAATCTTTTAGTTAATTTAATCAAGCCCCATCACCAAACAGTGTGTCTATTCTTCGAGATAGATACACAGTTTGTGATGCGGTGCTCGTTTATATAAACTATTCAGGATGTGAGATCAGTTTGATTTCATATCTTAAAATTTTCAAATTTAAAATTATTTTCAAAATCAAATACTACTTTTCAAATTATTTATTTAAAGTAAATAAAAAAATCACCGACAATTTCTGTTAGGCGACCCCCCCTTTTTTTCAACACACATAACCTAAAAATATGCCGACAATTTCTGGCGACTCCGCTGGGGAAAATTCCTCTCTCCATTTTAATCAGATAATTCTGCTTTCAAAAATCGGTAGTGTATCCATGTCCCTTGTGGATCAAACTACCCTTCTTTCCGTTGGAATACTATGTTCATTTCTACCTTGAACAAGTATAGCCAACATTCTCTCGGATTTAGGAGCCACTGTTTAGACACCCCTAAACAGAGAGGTTCTGAGATCCTTTTACCTCATTTCTGAGGTGGAGTGCACCCCCAATAGGTATTAGTTTAGGAGCGGTCCTGCGGGTCGAGAAGTTTCTGCAAGACTTTCTCTTCCTTTTCCAGTTCCTAATCGATTCCTTTTACTCTTCCTACAACTCTCCTTCTTTTAAATAATTCTCCTTCCTAATGAACAAATCTTTCCGAGAAGACAAATTTCCTTTAATACCATAAATACAATAAGATAAACAGAAATGTGTTCGGACACTTTCTTTTTCGTCATAAGTTATACGATAAGAAGAAGCACGATCCAGGGACTAACACTTAGAATCTGCCCTGCAGAAATGGAAGCCCCAAAACTGATCTTCTCCTTCGTCAACGGACTGGACCTAGCTATGTTCAAGGAAGAACTGCCTGATAATGGAATCATTCGATTCAGACAAGGATTCGGGGACACCGACTTCAAAACCCCCGACGTCACTCTATTTTCACTCACAAGCAAAGTACCAGAAACTGAGAAGCCTTTGATTGAGTTTAACCTCAAGTCAACTCACGAATTCCCTCCTCTGCAAAAGATTCCAACTGAGAGGAGTACTGCTGTCCACAGAAAAACTGTTGTTGCTACCCCCACTGGTCTAGTTGTCTCTGCACCTACCCCGGCTCCTGCCAAACTAAAGGGGAAGGAAATTCAGAACTATGGTGAACCTGTTACCGTGGAGGGTACAGACCTTCCTGTGAAACCTTCTATTTTTGAAATCGGGTCCAGCTCGAGAATTCCATCACTGACACGGACTCAGAGAAGGAACAGAAGTAGAAGGATTGCTAGAGAAGCCAGATCTGCTGAAGCTGCTTTCCTGAAGGAAATCCCAGAACTGCCCGAGTATACACCGCTTCTTGAATACATGCCACTTTTAGGAGGGAGCAGGTTCCATCCCCTCTCAGCTTCAGAGGAGGAAGAAAATGTTCGCAAGAATGCTGTCGCATTGCCTCAGCTCGCATATTACAACGACAGACGTAAGAAAAGGGCTAGAATTACGCCATTTGCTCGACTGCAAACCTTGATAGAAAAGTTGGCAAAGATGGAAAAATACCCTGTATCAGAAATTTTAAGAAGAATAGGGCGGGAGCCAACCAAGTCCCGTCTTGGGCCGCGAGTAGAACCTGCTATCGCTGCGGAAAAGCCGAATAAGAGAATGAAAGCTAGTCCGCCTGTCGTTGTTTCAGGACTACAGATTAGGGAGGATACCACCTTCCGGCATTTGGTCGACGGACCATCCGGTCCTAGACCTTCTGCCGTTAGAAGGATGGTATGGCGTCCCACTTACGGACAATTAGGATTAAAATAACGACTCGAGAAGGAAAGTCTCGTCGGGAGACTTGAGTCCGAAGAAGTGCTACCGCGATAAAGGGAACTCATGGGAAGGAAACCCGACAGTTATCACATGACAACTGCAAGGATGTACAGAAGAGACCACTAGAAGATGCTATGGAAAAGCTAAGAACTGATATTCGGCGATTAGCAAGGGAAAGGGAAGAGAAATTCGGAGATGAGATTGATTCGTCAGAGTTCATGGATGATGAATATGCAGAAATTAACATGGTTGAAACACGAGCTTCGTCGGCTTCACAAGGTGCCCTCGCGGCACTGCGAAAGAGAGGAGCGGGAAGTAATGAGGAGGCAGCTTCAAGAGAAATATGATACGATTGCCCAAATGGCAAAAAGGATGGAAGAGATGGCTGTAGCCCTAGCCACTCTCCAGAGTCAGGTGCAACCCAAAAGAGAAACACCCCCAGAAGTCATTCACATTGTAGACAGAGGAAAGGAGATTACGTCCGTCAACGGGGATGATCAATTAAAAAAAGATGCAACACAAAGCATGATTCCAGAAAAGGATATTAAGAGCATGGTGGAACAGCAGGTGCGAGAAGCCTTAGCACAATCAAAGAGCGGGACATCCATTCGGACGGGTAGACCTTACCCTAAAGAATTCGATGTTGTCCAATATCTGAAAGGCTTTGTACCACCTCTGTTCAAGACCTTTGATGGAACCGGAAACCCTCGGCAGCATGTTGCACATTTTCATGCCAGTTGTTGCAATGCCGGCGGAAGTGATGCTTTACTCTTCCGACAATTTGTCAGCAGCCTGTCAGGGATCGCCTTTGATTGGTATGCAGAATTACCGAACGGTTCGGTGAAGACATTTTCAGAACTAGAGAACCTCTTTATCAAGCGATTTGCCGGAGCTCAGCACCACATCACTATAGGTGATTTAGTGGTAGAGAAGCAGAAACCCAACGAAACCTTGGTGGACTACATACTTCGATGGAGGAACCTAAGTATGAAGTGTGAGCCACAACTACAAGAACAGCATGCAGTCGGCATTTTACTTAAGAGCATTCACTGCCCGATAGCACTTCTCCTCAAGGGATTTATTATTAAGACTTTCGAGAAGTTGTTAAGCAAGGCCGGAAGCTTGCAAGAGGAGGCGAAGCAATTAAGTTTCACCGATAAAACGTACAAACAAAAGCACTGTGAAAACTTTTGAAAAGAAGTCCAGGATCGTTGCAGCAGTCGATAAAGGCAAGCAACCGATACAAATATCGTCAGAACGGCCACAGCAACCTCAAAGAATTACCAGCAACCCCGACCCAGCTATCAATCATCCCAACAGTATGAACAACCGCCTCGTCCGCAGCGTACGTTAAGGGAGCTTCTGAGCAGGGAGTATCCGTTCAAGAATGAGGCAGTGCCGAAAATGTTCCGCAGTCTGATGAAGACTCTAGATTTCCAACTACTAGAACCTAAGAGACCAGAAGAAGTAGACAAGAAAGGTGATCCCAACTTTTGCCCTTACCACCGGATGCTTGGACACAAGATAGAAGATTATATTACCTTCAAAAGTTGGCTCAACGACAATCTTCGGAAAGGGAATATAAAGATCCCGAAGGAGTACATGAAGGAACCCCAGAAAGGAGGTTCTGTTAATGTTATCTCGACGGATCCTATTGTGCCGATAGACCCCTATGCGACTGATGATGGATGGGCTACCGCTTGGACAAAGTCTTCGAAAAAGATTTTGGATCACATCCAAACCGCTTTGGTCCGAGCCTCAATTCAGAGTTCGAAACCTGTTAAGTCGACACTATCACTTGCGATAGAAGAACCACCTCAACAAGAAACAATTGAAGAGAAGAAGAAAATTGACGAAGAAGAGAAGACTGAGGCTCCTAAGGCTAGACTAGGGGGTTGTTTATCCTATGATAGTTGTTTCCAATTCGGGGGAGAAATCCCTCGAACCTCTGACTCTGTATGATTATCTGCTCACTCTGGTGGGATCTTATAATGATAAGGGTTATAGCATTGGCTACGTTTTGACTGTTTCTAACGATTACGTAACTAGCGAAAATCCGGACATCGATTCCGATACAAATGACAATTCTCAAATCATACACAATCTCGACGGTCACAATGACAAAGAAGACATCCACCAGGGAGGCTACGAGAGTTTAACAAGCAACGAATCCATTTGTAAGTTTCGAGGAGCTCCAGTCACAATAGAGTTAGAGCCTTCAGACTCTGAAGCTAATCCAGAAGAACCTGTCATTCCGATTCGGGAGGAAACACCAACAAACTCAATACTAGATTCGGGAGAAATTACGAAGTCAACTTAAGAAGTGGAAGAGTTCTACCTCCGAGAATGGGTCCAAAGAACAAAGGGAAGCAGGTGGTTGTTCAGGAAGAACCAACCCCGAAAGAAGAAATACCCATTCGAGAAGAAGCCGAGACACATGGAAATAAAGTGGACTACAACATGCTAGCCCATCTTAGGAAACTACCGCCAAACTGAGCATCTACGACGCTCTCATCTTATCAAAGGAAATGAGAGAAGCTCTGATCAAGGCCTTACTTGATCCGGAAATTTGCTTAGCTCAAATGGCCGGAGATTCCTTAGATGAGGTTTGTTCGATAAAGGAACAGCGAGGTGTTACCTTCACGGACAATGACCTCGCTACTCGGGACGACGGACCACAACCGACCGTTGTACATTTCGGTTACTAATAGGGAAGTTTACACTCTCCGAGTATTGGTGGATCCGGGAGCATCAATCAACATAATGAATCTTCGAACGCTAGCATACTTGGAAATTGATGCTCGCGAGCTCGAAGCGGACAAAATGCTATTAAGAGGATTCAACCGTGAAAGGAGAAAGAGCTTTCGGATCAATAACACTACTAATGAAGACCGGTGACTTAGCAAAGACAACCGCAAAATTTCACATAATCGATTCGAAACGTCATTCAACGCTCTCTCGGGCCGACCATGGATACATGAAAACGAGGATGGTACCATCATCCCTACATCGGTGCATCAAATACTACGATGGAGGGAAGAGTGCATCAAAGGTGACTTACAACCATTCTCCGTACATGAAATTGGAATCCATGAAGATGCGGCTTATTATGCACCTCCGAAGAAAACAATTTTCTCCGAGAGATACCATAACGAATGAAGCAAAGGAAGTTCGGGACGACGAAGAACCCGAGGTTCTAGTCCAACGATCACTCACCACTCCCTTACGGCGAGATGGTGAAGGTTTCTCCACAACTCGCATCCGAGGTCGAGGCCGGGGACGAGGTCGTGGCAGAGACGTTAGGACAGTTGGACAGAGGAAACCAACCATCAATGTTGATTGGGAAGACAATTCTGAAGAAGAAAAAGAGATCAAATAAGAAGCAGCGACAATAAGTCGGAAGAAGCCACAATTCAAGATCCCTCTCGAAGATGAAAAGAACAAAGAATATAAATCGATGTATGAGAAGATTAACCACTATGTACATACTATGACCCTGACCCCGATCCATTCTAATAAGATCGAGGGTATGGTGGTCAAAGAGGTACGTAGCGGCGGTGCAAAGCCAATCAAATTCTACCGTGGTGCTCCTTCCTCCAAAGCTGAAAATAATGTACAATTTGAAGATGTCACTTCATCAGAATTAATGGAATTACCTTTTGAGTGGTACTCTCCCTGCGTTCAAAATTTAATTCAGCGTAGTTTCTTACCTCAACAATGGACAAAAGGTCAATCACAACATTTTGAAAAACTATGGAATAACTCTGGTCGTCCACCCAATTCAAAACATGGTCTCGGATTCGGCACAGTAGGATCAGTTGACGATACTGAATTTTGCTTGGTTGTCACTTGCAAATCCAATGAAGACTGCATGGAAACTACAGAAGAACTTGAAGATTTACAAATTGGAGACGCTCCACCAGAATTCGAAGAAGAGATTAAATCTACAATAGATGAGTTAACGGAAGTTAACTTAGGTACTAGCGAAGAGCCTAGACCTACCTTTGTTAGCTCCTTACTCAATAAAGAAGACTCCGAAGAAATAATAAAGTTATTAATGGAATTTAAAGACTCGTTTTGCTTGGAGCTACGATGAGATGCCGGGTTTAGCTCCGAGAGGTCGTAGTCCATAAGCTAGGAGTGGATCCTCGCTCCGTCCCGCCGACAAGGTCCCGGAATAATGCGTCTAGAAATCGAACAAGTCATAGCCGAAGTTAAAAAGCTAATAGACGCTAAATTTGTCCGTGAAGAACAATACCCGACTTGGTTAGCCAATGTGGTACCGGTTAGGAAGAAGAATGGTCGGATCGAATTTGTGTGGATTTCGGAGATTTAAACAAGGCATGTCCAAAGGATGAATTCCCTCTACCGATCCCAGAATTAATGATCGACATTGCTTCGACACATGAAATATTCTCATTCATGAATGGATCTTCAGGATACAACCAGATAAAAATTGCTCCAGAAGATAAAAAACTTACAGCATTCAGAACGCCGATCGGAGTATATTGCTACACAGTGATGCCATTTGGACTGAAAAACGCAGGAGCGACCTACCAGAGAGCGATAAAAAGAATTTTTGATGATCTCATCCACAATCAAGTCGAATGCAACGTAGACGATGTGGTCATCAAAAGCAAAGTAAATGAAAACCACCTATATGATTTGAGAATTGTTTTCGAACGATTAAGACAATTTAACCTTAAGATGAATCCCTTAAAATGCGCCTTTGGCGTCACCTCCGAGAAATTCTTAGGATTCGTTGTCCGACATCGTGGAATTGAAATCGACCCGGAATAGATTAAAGCTATCTTTGAAATTCCGCCTCCCAAAATCTTAAAGCAACTACGATCTTTTCAAGGGAAGCTGGCATATCTTCGACGCTTTATCTCAAACTTGTCGGGTAGGTGTCGGCCTTTCTCGGCATTAGTTAAAAAGGACGCCAAATTTATTTGGGAAGAGAAATGCCGAGAAGGCCTTCGAGGACATTAAGCAATATTTAATGACACCTCCTGTCTTAGCAGCCCTGGTCTCGGGTAGACCGGCCGATACTTTATACCGCGGCTTTAGACGACTCTCTCGGAGCCCTGTTAGCCCAGTTCAATGATGAGGGTAAAGAAAATTCTATTTACTACCTAAGCCGTCGTTTACTTCCGACGGAAATAAGGTATCCCGCAATTGAAAAGCATTGTTTGGCCTTGATCTTCGCCGCTCAAAAGATCAGACACTACATGCTTTCTCATAAGGTCAACCTGATCTCGAAATTTAATCCGTTGCAATACTTGATGACTAGTCCAACGCTTTCGGGCAGACTTTCCAGGTGGTTAATGATATTATTGCAATTCGATATAACTCTCGTGCCTCTTCGTGCCATAAAGGGACAAGTCTTAGCAGACTTCCTCGCAGCACACCCTTTGCCGGCAGAATCTCCTCTCAATGACAATTTGCCAGATGAACAAATAATGAGCCTAGAAGACCCTGATGATCGACGTTGGGAATTATATTTCAACGGAGCATCTTCAGCACACAAAGACGAAGAATCGCAAGTGATAGTGCCCGGTAAGACAGGGATCGGATTAATCTTTATAACACCGGAGCGGGGGATGTTAAGAAACTCTTACCACTTGACAGAGCTGTGTACAAACAACGAAGCGGAATACGAAGCCCTCATAACGGGACTGGAATTAACTATTCAAATGGGGATAACAGACATCAACATCTATGGGAATTCGCAGTTAATCATTCAACAGATCGCTGGACAGTACAGAATTTTAAAGCCAAGACTCGAGCAATACTTCCAGTATGCCATACAGTTGTTGGAACAGATTCCGAATGTGACAATCTACAAGATTCCCAGAAAAGAAAATGCTTTAGCAGATGCGCTAGCCCGTCTAGCAAAAGAATTTTCCTGTTTGCAAGATGAGTCAGTTGAAGTGTCAGTTCACGGACGTCAGGTCCTATCACAGCTCGACATAAACACAATACACAAATTAGAAAAAGAAGAAGAATCGATTACCAGCGAGTGACGAGAAAACACGAGAAGATTGGCGAAAGCCATTAATAGACTACACACGCAAACGGGAAAACTACCGGACAATAGGTCATTAGCCCATCGGATCAAGAAAAGAACTCTTTCCTACGCATTAATAAACAACACGTTATACAGAAGGTCTTTCGATCAAATGTGGCTAAGGTGCCTAAGCGGGTACGAGGCCCGTGAAATTGTTAAAGAGGTGCATTCAGGACTATGTGGCGCTCACCAGTCGGGTCCGAAGATGAAAATGAAAATTAAAAGACTAGGGTACTACTGGCCCTCGATGATGACCGACTGCATGAAAATCACCAAGAGTTGTCACCAATGCCAAGTGCACGGAGTGGTTCTACACCAACCTCCAAATGTGCTACATCCGACAATTGCGTCATGGCCATTTGAATGTTGGGGCACAGATATAGTGGGTCCAATAGAACCACCATCTTCAAATGGACATCGCTTCATTCTTGCGGCTACGGATTACTTTTCCAAGTGGGCGAGGCGGTTCCACTCGGAGAAGTGAAAGCACACCACGTGCTACGGTTTTCAAGAACCAAGTTGTCTACCGTTTCGGAGTGCCGCGCGGGATCATCTCGGATAATGGGTCGGCATTCGAAGCATGCAAATCGACAATTTCATCGGGAGACACGGAATCGGCCGGCGGTATTCAACAATTTACTACCCAAGAGCAAACGGCACTAGTCGAGGCTTTTAATAAAACTCTCGTTCAAATATTAAAGAAAACTTTGGACGATAATAAGAGAAATTGGCACGAGAAGTTATTAGAAGCCTTATGGGCCTACCGGACAACCTTCGAACTCCTACTCGAAGCTACACCTTACGCTTTGGTGTATGGGTCCGAGGCGAGTGTTACCCTTAGAGGTTCGGCTTCCTTCACTCGGGATTGCGGTTGCAAACAAAATCACGACGAGAAGAGAATGCCAAATTACAACTAGAAGAATTGGAAAGCACGGAAGGAAAAGACTTGCGAGCGCGGCGAATTTAGAACTATACCGAAGCCAAGATGGTTCGAGCCCATGACAAATTGGTCCGCCCAAGAACCTTCAAAGTTGGTGACTTAGTTCTCGTTCTAAAGAGACCTATCCTTGCACACCGCAAGATAGGAGGAAAATTTGAACCCACTTGGGAAGGCCGTTTGTGGTTGAAGCAGTATACTCAGGAGGCTCCTACCAGCTAGTGAATTGCCAAGGAGAACGACATAGGCTTCCGATCAATGGACGATACTTGAAAAAGTATTACGCTACCTGATGTTTCAAATGAATGAATTCTTCATCCCTAGAAGCACGGGCGAAGTAGTTACTTATGACTGGGTCCGAACCCAACGATAATAAAAAATGTGCTAAAATAAATAAAATCATGATAATAAAGTTTTCCTTGTTTTCTCTTTCATATCAAAATCTCTTTCCTGTTCTTATCCCACTTCATTCCTGTTAAATTTAAAAATACAAGAAGTAATAAAAAAACTGTCTTTAATAAACATTTTCTTAATGTTCTTGTTCTTAGTACAGCCCCTGATCCTTTTCCTTGTCTTTTCGCAGGGAAATGTCGAACGGGCGGTTGGTCTCGAACTTTAGGAATGGCGTAAGCCTTGTACTCGATGAAAAGAGGGTGAAAGATGGAGCTATAATCGAGATTGACTCGGACTTCGCACCGACGGGCTGCAATACGAGGAAAGTGACCGGGTCCCGGTTGACCGAGAGGAGCCGCCCGGTCGGACGATGATGAAAGTGGGTGGCCCAAGCCACCACTCCGGCGAGCAAGAAAAGGAAAACGAAGCACTGAAGAAGAAAAAGAATCAAGTACGTAGTCGCTACGGCGGAGGCGAGCTTGTCGGCACCACACCCACGAAATTCGGGAAGTAAGAAGAGCTACTCTCGCGACGAACCCGGCGAAGAAATAAAAATCGCCTTATCCACAAGATGTTAACCAAACTAGCGGCGGACCGGCGCGACGAGGCGAGTCTTGCTGCCGCGTACATATACTTCAAGGACGCCAGTTCACCAGGTACCTGAAGGAAGGAGGCCAGCTCCTAGGATAATAGAAGAGACCAGGGAAATCTCAAGAAGATCAGAAGAACGAAGGCTACCACGCCACCAGATAAAGCCACCAGTAACGCATAACCTTGTTCCAGAAGCAACCCCAGAGGAAGTCCCGACGGAGACCATCCCTGAGGAGCCAAGGTATGCAGAAGAATGTGAAGGGATTGAGCCATATATCCCACAGTACGTCACCAGGCCTCGCCATTTGCAGATTATTCGAGAATACGAGCTAGAAAGGATGCAGAATGTCGAGAAGAAAACTTTGAATACTTCGAGAGAATCGGAGGTAGGAGGATCAATATACTAGAAGGCCTCGAGCTACATACGGACGTGTTCTCGGAATACGAACAACAACAAATCGTGGATTGCATCGGGATTTGAAAAGAATGGGCCGAGCGAGGCCGCCTAAGAGAAAACACTTACTCGGAACCCCGGATATGGATGCCGGGGAAAGGTAGAATTACAATACAATGTGGATGCTTGCTACAACTTCGCGAGAAGACAGGAAGGGAAACCCACCGGGATACTCCGTCATGCCCAGGTAGATCCAATGTCATTAGTCATCAAAAGGATGGTAAAGAGAATGATAACATGGAGGGTACTGCCAGCAGATTGCATACCCAACAGTTGCATCATTAACATTTACAAGCAGGGTGACTCCATACCCCCGCACATAGATAACCACAACTTTGTCAGACCTTTCTGCACAGTTTCTTTTTTAAACAAATGTAATATCATGTTCGGATCTGACCTCTGGATAGCAGGCCCAGGTGAGTTCCTAGGGCCAGTGAAGATACCATTACCGGTAGGTTCCGTCATGATACTTAAGGGCAACGGAGCAGATGTCGCTAAACATTACATACCGGGAGTACCAATGAAGCGGATCTCAGTGACTTTTAGAAGGATGGATGACAGGAAAGCACCTTACCACTTCCAGCATGGACCGGAGCTAGAGAGCCTCCGACCTTACGAGCTTGTGAGTTACATGGAAAATATCACACCTCCAGCGTACTTCCATACGGCATCCTTGCCAAGGATGGCTTGGAAGGTGATGTTATTGACCATGTACCTCACTATTCAGACATGGATTTACGACGGATACCTTTTTGGATGGATCGACAGAGATCATACATAGTCCGTTTCGAGTCTATATGGATTGTATGAGATGTATTCCGGATCGAGTTGTATGATGTATCTTCGACATGATTGGAATGAAAGTGACCATGTCACATTTTTGGCATTCACCTCTTTTGTGCAAGTTGACTGGGAAACGCCATTAAAGTTAAATGAACTTCGAACAAAGAACAGAAAAGAAACAAAAAAAAGAACGAAAGAAAACTTTCCTTTAAAAGAAAAATCTAAAAAAAAAATTATGAACACCAAATTCACATGAACATTAAATAAATGATAAAATAAATTTGAAATGTTAAAAAACAAACAAAATGAACATAAATTTCAAATCAAATCTCAATCAATAATTCAAATTCAACCGTCAAATCTCAATCAAATTCGAACTCAATCTTCCAAATCTGAAATCCAATCTATTCTGCTCTCTCCTTTGTCCGGGATAGAAGCGATCGATTCCATTGACATGGAGCCACGAGGTTTTCGATTCGGATCTATTGGCAAGGAATTATATCCAATCCAAACCAGCAACTCTCATTCAACTCTTTCGAGTGGGATATGTGCCATCTACATATTCTCTCCTGATCTGTTTCTTTCCATAAAAATCTTTTACAACTTTCACGAAATTCTCGAAACACCAAATTTCCATACTGCAAATCTTTGCAAAATCAAATACATCAAATTCAAACTTTTGAGGTTGAGGATTTTACATCCGAGACTGCATTACTTTAGGATTCTTTCCCTATTGCAATGAAATACATCAAATTCAAACTTTTGAGGTTGAGGATTTTATATCCGAGACTGCATTGCTTTAGGATTCTTTCCCTATTGACATCCGAGACTGCATTGCTTTAGGATTCTTTCCCTATTGCAATGAAATACATCAAACTCAAACTTTTGGGGTTGAGGATTTTACATCCGAGACTGCATTGTTTTAGGATTCTTTCCCTGTTGCATTGAAATACATCAAAATCAACCTTTAGAAGTTGAGGATTTTACATCCGAGACTGCATTGCTTTAGGATTCTTTCCCTATTGCAATGAAATACATCAAATTCAAACTTTTGAGGTTGAGGATTTTACATCCGAGACTGCATTGCTTTAGAATTCTTTCCCTATAGCAATGAAATACATCAAATTCAAACTTTTGGGGTTGAGGATTTTACATCCGAGACTGCATTGCTTTAGGATTCTTTCCCTGTTGCAATGAAATACATCAAAATCAAACTTTTGAGGTTGAGGATTTTACATCTGAGACTGCATTGTTTTAGGATTCTTTCCCTATCGCAATGAAATACATCAAATTCAAACTTTTGAGGTTGAGGATTTTACATCCGAGACTGCATTGTTTTAGGATTCTTTCCCTATCGCAATGAAATACATCAAATTCAAACTTTTGGGGTTGAGGATTTTACCTCCGAGACTGCATTGCTTTAGGATTCTTTCCCTATTGCAATGAAATACAACAAATTCAAACTTTTGAGGTTGAGGATTTTACATCCGAGACTGCATTATTTTAGGATTCCTTCCCTATCGCAATGAAATACATCAAATTCAAACTTTTGGGGTTGAGAATTTTACATCCGAGACTGCATTGCTTTAGGATTCTTTTCCTATTGCAATGAAGTACATCAAATTCAAACTTTTGGGGTTGAGGATTTTACATCCGAGACTGCATTGCATTAGAATTATTTCCCTATTGCAATGAAATACATCAAAATCAAACTCTTGAGGTTAAGGATTTTACATTCAATACTGCATTGCTCTGAGATCTCTCCTCATTGCAATGATTCAATCCGATCAATTTGATTTTCTTTTGAGGTTGAAGATGTTACATTTAAAACCACAAAATTCCAATTTTCATTTCAAGTTCGAATCCCTTCAAATTAATTTTAAAAAAACCTCAATCAAAATTAAAACTCAAGCTAAAATCTTAACGTACACATCAAAACTTAAACTAAAACAAAATAAAATATAAATTGAAATTCCCCCAGGTCGTCTGATTTGGGATTCACCTCCTTTTCCTTTCCCCGACAGAGTTCGGGAATCTCCGGTCTCGGAGATATACTTGACACTCCCCGACGGAAATTCTTCTACTTCGTCCTAAGTTTGTCACTTGGACATCCGTGTTGGTTTTGTTGATCTTTTCGGTCAACGCCAATATGCGCAGATGTGCTTGGTTAGCACACCACACCTATTGGGGTCCATTTGTTGACCTCATTTTTGATGAGGTCTTCTCTTCTCTCTGTAGTACTTAGGATCTAGCATTAGGCTTTTCCTTTGACTATCTTAGAGGATTAGAATTGGGACCCACCACCTAAAATTTCAAACAACTTCTTAAACTCCCTGCAAACTCCACAAACTTGATTGTAGACCCCTAATCACCTAGAGAGTTGAAATCAAATGTGGAATTTTAATGGATGAGTTCCTATAGGACTCTTTGGCCTTAGGATCGCCACCGGGTGGTGCAGTCTCAGTGAAGGGCTAACTTACACACACACTACACCTATACACTACACTTTCACACACCTCCTAAAACCACACCCATACCCAACTTGAACTCCTGACTCATGTAGGTGATTCACATGGATGGTCCTTAACCCCTAAGCCCTTGGCTAAGATGGTTAGGAACAACATAGTGGATGCCTCAAATGAGTCCCTTCATGGCTCATGTGGGCTTTATATGGCTTCATGGCTCAACCAAAATGATTTCATTCCACTTACATTCACCCAATCTTCATTTTTCCAAATTTTCAATTTTTGACCGCCGGTACCCTACACCCGCCTAGCCTACCCAAAGCCCTTGAAATTAACAAAAATTTTCAAAATTTTCAAATCTCCCAAAATTCCCCAAAATTAACCTTGAACATTTCCACATCACTCAAATTGACCATCTATAGCTAAAAATATCAAAAATTCCAAAAATACCTCCCAATACCCTCCAAATACCCAAAATACCCCTCTTGACCCAAAAATCCAAAAATTCAGAAAATTCCCAGAAAATTCCAGAAAATCGCAAATATTCCCAATTTCATTTTGTTCAACTACACCATGGGAAAATTTTGTCAATTTACCCCACTTTTATCAAAATCCCCAATTTGACCCATTTTAACCCAAAATGAACCCAATGTCAAGCCAAACCTACCCAATTGACCCAAATTCTGGTCCAATTCAATTCTAAAATTCAATTTAACATTCACAACACCAATCTAGACCAGATCCAAGTCCAACTTGATTGACATTTGAACCCAATTTCACTTTTGGCCTTAAAGCCCAATTTGGACCCATGACCCAAACCTAATTCAAACTAACCCAATTCAACTCCAATTAACCCCAAATCTTTTCTAAACCTTCCCTAACATCCCCACAAACAAAATAATAACATGATTTGCCCAAAATTGAGACCCAAATCCCACTCAAATTCAACCCAAAGCTAAAAGGCCCAATTTTGACCTAAACCCAAACCTAACCCAAATAAGTCCAAAACCCAAAATCAAAACCCAACCAAAGCCAAAACCTCTTTCAAACACTCCCATAAACACTTTTCAACATTAATTTTACATTAATTTCAACCCTAGCCCAATATTAACCCAAGCTAGCCCAATTTGGCCCACTTTGGCCCCTTTACCAAGAAAGCCCAAATCCAACCCAATTCAAACCCAAACCACTTCAAATTTATTCCAAATCATTCATGAAACCTTCCTAAATTAAATTCAACACTTATTGGATCTAATCCTTTACAAAATTATCAACCTAAAATTTGTTTTGAAATCCCAAAGCCCACTTCCCAAAATCATTTTAAAAGCCCATCTTCACTAAATTTTCAAGGCCCAAAATTCATACAAAGCCCATATAACACTCTTCTTCATCATGGCTTCAATTAAAACCATCCCTAAAGTTCCAATCAAATATGAATTTGTTCTAAATCAAGCTTCATGTTAACCTCTCATACATTTATCAAAAATGTCAAAATCCATTTTCATACAAGTAAGCCAAGCTATGTGCAAGCCATAGGCAAGTCATGAAGCCATGCATGAGCCCCATATGAGCCATGAGAGCCATGGAATCCACTTTCCACCTCACCAAACCATTAATGGCAAGAGAGGGGATCTCTTTTTTAAACCTTTTTTAAACCCTTTTTACCTTAAACATGATACACTCTAAACCATGCTTTGCCACCTAATCCTTGATGTGGACTTCACTACCTTTGGTAGGTTGACTCACATGATCCTCCCAGCCAAAAACCAGAACTTGGAAGGGTGCACCAAACCCAAAATGGTGGGTTGACCCATTTGGACCTAAAATGAGCCTCTCCCCATACCATTTTAATCCAAGCCCTTTACACATGTCCATGGCCAATTGAATGCACAAACCTCCAGCCCTGACCCACCTGGACCTGAGGGTGACCCATGCCTGCCGGCCGGCCGCACAGGTCGCCGGAAAACACCATGGCCGAGACCTTGGGAGGAGCCGAGGTTTGGAATTCCCACTGCTGAGCTGCCCCATCCCCGGTGGCCATTGCAGTTGTTCTTCTCTTGCCAAGAGCAGCTGATCCCGGTCCCTAACTCCCCCGGGAGGCCCTCCACCCTCTCCTGACCCTAAACCTCACCTCCTCTCGGCCATGAGAGGTGCTTGGACCGGACCTTGCCGAAACCACCGCCAAAATTGCTCCAGAACACTCTCCATACTTAGAGCAGTTGATCCCCAGTGACAATTTGCCCTAATCCCCACCAACAGAGCCCAATTTCTCAACCAAAATTCCACCCAAAACCTGGACACTTCTCCACAGTGGATCATTCCTCAATTTGATTGGTCCTACACCTTCACCAGACCAAGGGAAGAAGTCCACCAGCAAATGCCCCCTCTCCAGGCTACCCATCTGTTCCAGACTCCAAGCTTTGTGATCGGGCTTGGTCGAAATCATACCTAGACAATTCACCAGAGCCAAGGGACTTCATCCGGAGCTTGCTTGGACCCAATCGAAGGTGACACAACCCTCGGATTGAAGCCACACTTCTCGCGAGCAAAGGTATGAGCTAACTCTTTATCCCAAGCTTCTGGAGATTCTCCATTTCAAATGCCTTAATTTCAACGCATGATCACCGTATAGATGTATTCGTCTCCTCAAGACGAATCCATAGAGCACAAGAACACGAAAATCCGTTGAGAAATGAGTGAGTTCTTAGGGTTTTAGTGTGGATGGCTCTCGTGTGAGAACGGTTGGGGACGATGAACGGATGTCGTTCATTCCATACACGAGCGGACGGACGTCCAGGATCCCGCCGGATGAGGAGACAAAAATATACAGCGGGCCTCCGGAGCGCTGAGTTGGATGGCGGCGCCGAATCAGAAGACGACGCGTGTGCGTTCCGAGCTGCCGAGGATGGCGTGGCGCCGCGTGGATAAGTACGAAATTAGGGTATTTTTTTGATTTATTTAATTCCCTAAACTTCAAAAATGCATAACTTTGTGTAGAAAAATCAGAAAAATAAAATAAAAATACCCTCTTGCTCAGTGAACAGAGGAGAATAATGTGGAAAAGAAATCATTTAATTTCATCAAATATTTTATTTTTAATAATTTATTTACTGTCTGCATTGTTTTAATTCTCCATGCATATAGGAAATTCACCATGGCATGGGACCATAGGGCTTTTGAAGCCTTTGAATTTAGGAACATTCCCTGAATTTTCCAAAGTCAGAGGCCATCCATATGAGAAGTTATTGATTTTTTAAATTCATGTTGCTGTTTTGAGTATTTTAAATCCAATAATTAGCATGTTGTGAAATAAATTCTAGGAACATTTGGTGATGTTTCTTATGACCAGAGGACCCAAGGAAAAATAGGTTTTGAATTAATCCACTTGGAATAACCCTAATTGGCTTAAACACCCAAAATAGGTTCCTAATTAATTAGAGCTAATCATACATCAAATTGACTTGAAATTAATTCTCCACTAACCTTTAGGATCAGAGGAACTCACCATAAAAATTTGAAGTCAATTGGACTTGGTTAGCCCTACTAAATGGGTTGATTAAGCCATTTAGCCAATTTAAACTTTAAAAATTCATAACTTTCAAAATACTTTTCAAAAATTCACCAAATTGGTTTTGGAGCCTCTCTGATATCAGGAGAATTTAAGAAACATAAATTTTTAATTTTCTAAAAAAGTTGATTTTTTGTATTATTTTAATATTTTAATAATTAAAAATAATAAAATCACAAAAATAATAAAATTCACCAAAATGTCACATTTTGAATTTTAATCACTTAGAAATAAACCCCATATTTTTCTTAGGTCTATTTGATGAGATATTAAATTTTAAAGCCCTAAGGTAATTTTAAAATTAAAAAAATGTATTTTTTAGCATTTCCACTAAAATAATTCTAATAAATCAAAGAAAAATCAGAAAATTGTAAAAATTGATTCTCTGATTTTCTTGATATCAGAGAGATTTTTTAAAAAAATATAAAATTTATTTTTCAACCTTTATTTTATTTTTAAATTAATTAATACTCTAAAACTCAAAATAATTATAATAAAAAGAATATAATTCAAAAAATCACCAAAATTGGTCCAAGTTGTTCTCTGGTCAGTAGGAATGTCCCATAATTTTCTTAAGGACAGAAACTTTCCCTTGGTCATATTATTAAATTTTCCTTGGAAATTTCTATTTTCCACCAAAAATAATTACATAAATAAATTAAATACAGAAAAATCACATCTTCTCCTCTCATGTCTTTATTGACATATGAGTGAAGTCACATAAAAATTTCAAGTTTATTTAAGCTCAATTTAGTGAGTTATGGAATTATTAAGCTTGAAGGGCAAAATGGTAATTAAAATTTTAACCTTTAATTACAACTTTAGGCTTAATAAAATTAAAGAGTAAAATATTTGATCCTAATATGATTTGGATGATTGAAATTTAAATAATTAAAGAGTAGAAACCTACCAAACAATTTAAAAATAATTGAAATAAACTTTAATTAAATAATTAATTAAATTTGGAAGAATAATAAAATTGGAATTATTAAAATAGGGATATTATTAGGAAGAGATTTGTTCTTTAATTTAAGAATCCCTAAATTAATCATCTCAATAATATTTAATCCCTAATTAAAATGATAATCTAAATTTAAGATTTAAAATGCTAAAAGACTTAATCATTAAATTAAATTAAAGTTAAATTATTTAAATTAAACCCTTTTAAAATTTCAATTAAATTAAAATTAAAATTAAATTAAATTAAATTAAATTAAATTAAATTAAATTAAATTAAATTAAATTAAATTAAAATTAAATTAAATCAAATTAAATTAAATTAGATTAAATTAAAATTTAAATTAAATTAAATTAAATTAAATTACAACATATTAAATTAAATCAAAATAAACTAAATTAATTAAATTAAATTAAATTAAAGCATGTCAAATTAAATTAAATTAAATTAAATTAATAAAATCAAGTTAAAATTAAAATCAAATCAAATTAAATTAAATTAAATTAAAACTAAACCAAATTAAATTATATTAAAGTTAAATTAAGTTAAAAATAACATCACCTAAGACATAAAGAAATTCAAAATTAAATATGAAGCAACTTGAACAACTATTCCAAATTTAAACACGTTAAGCGAAATTAAATTAAATCACGAAACCATTCGAACATCAATTTGCCCTCGAAAGCTTTTGTTGTCATAACTCCTAAACGAACGTTAAATGAAATGTTACTTCCCTCATAGGATATTCAAATGTCCTAGTTCAGCGAGTAAGATAACAACAAAAATTGAATTCCGGACGATTAATTCATTTGTATAATTAAATTCATTTGGACTTAAAACAATTCTAGCAATATTGAAAAGATGTTTAAGATTCTTCTTAAGCACTTCCTCGATATGATAGGATATTTATAAGAACAATTGAACTTAATTGTTCTTTGATGAAGAAAATCGTCCTCGAAACCAAAACACGAGAACCTAGACGTCATAGGAAATGACTAGCTATAGGATTAGGAATTTGGTAGAAAACCATAACCCTTCCCTTAGCTTTACCTAGGAACTTGCTTAAATATTCTAAATTGTGTTTAAGTGCAGCTTGGGATGACGGCAAGACCCTCCAGGTACGCTTTTATTTTATTACAATTTACCTTATTGCAATTTATTTAATCGCATCGCACTTACTTTTTTTGCATGATAAATAATTGTTGCATGAAAACCCACACCTTTAGGATAGCCCCTAAAACTGAAACCAAAACTAAATTAAAAGTCATTGCAAGATAAAATTCACCGCCACAACATTTAAAAATGTAAAACAACTCAAAATTTAATCACAAACAGAACACAAAAATACAATTATAACTAAATTAAAACGTCTTGTTGGATGATTGGGAATACCTCGGATGATGTAACCTACGTGTTGCTAACGGGATTTCCCACGGTCTAAATGAAAGTGTGGAACTCATTTAGTTAAGTTTAGCAAATTCATCTGGACTAAGTGAATTCGATAAAAATAACGATGCGGAAGGATCGAACCGTGGGATCTTAACCGGTGTTGTTATAATCAACTTTAAGATTTGTTTTAAATAAAATATAAAAAAAAACACTTGGAAATTAAGATTTTCTCTAAACCAAAACAATTTTCTCATCTCTTGATTTATGACTTCTATAACTAAACCTCAACGACAACAAGGAGCTCGGAGCAGGGTGGGCAGCACGACCATCGTCATCAGCAAAACTTGAATCTACATCAACTAAACATTCCTAGAATTAAATAACCAAGCCATAGGACATCGAGGTAGTTTGCCTAGGGCAACATAAATCCTCAACCTCTTCGTTAGGCATTTGCATTGCAAATTAAGCCCTAACCGGTTTTAGGATTCCGAGGTAGTCGTCCGATACGACATAAACCCTCACATCTTCAAGGCTATTTGTATGATCATGTCATACGAATATAAGTCCTAATTAATTAAAATTGGCAAGATCAAAACATTAAATAAACATTAGGACTCTCCTAAATTCAAGCCAAATAATAGGATAGTCGGGAAATTACCGAAGTCCGCTTCGAATCTGTAATTTCTCCTACCTTTCTTCCTTTGAATTCCGAAAACAAAATGTTCCAAACTTGATCCATTCCCTATTGAAATTCCAAAATTCAATTCTTTGAAAACTTAAACTTTGAAATTCTTGAGAGCGGAAACTACTGATTATTATCGAGAGTTTTCTTAGGTGATTCCCGTCACTTAAGATGTAATTAACTATAGGGGCTTGCCCTTATAGGGAATTTTAAGAACCCAGGTAATATAAACTCTGTTTAATGCCTTCATATTAAGCAGGGGAATTTGTCGGCTTATAAAATTGGTTCGCGGACCAAACGGATGTCACAAATCTTTTAGTTTATTTAATCAAGCCCCATCACCAAACAATGTGTCTATTCTTCGAGATAGATATACAGTTTGTGATGCGGTGCTCGTTTATATAAATTATTCAGGATGTGAGATCAGTTTGATTTCATGTCTTAAAATTTTCAAATTTAAAATTATTTTCAAAATCAAATACAACTTTTCAAATTATTTATTTAAATTAAATAAAAAAATCGCCGACAATTTCTGTTAAGCGACCCCCCCTTTTTTTAACACACATAACCTAAAAATATGCCGACAATTTTTGGCGACTCCGGTGGGGAATGGAATTCCTCTCTCCATTTTAATCGAGATAATTACGCTTTCGAAAATCGGTAGTGTATCCATGTCCCTTGTGGATCGAACTACCCTTCTTTTCGTTGGAATACTATGTTCATTTCTACCTTGAACAAGTATAGCCAACATTCTCTCGGATTTAGGAGCCCTTTGTTTAGACACCCCTAAACAGAGAGGTTCCAAGATCCTTTTACCTCATTTCTGAGGTTGGGTGGACCCCCAATAGGTATTAGTTTAGGAACGGTCCTGCGGGTGGAGAAGTTTCTGCAAGACTTTCTCTTCCTTTTCCAGTTTCTAATCAATTCCTTTTACTCTTCCTACAACTCTCCTTCTTTTAAATAATTCTCCTTCCTAATGAACAAATCTTTCTGAAAAGACAAATTTCCTTTAATACCATAAATACACTAAGATAAACAGAAATGTGTTCGGACTCTTTCTTTTTCGTCATAAGTTATACGATAAGAAGAAGCACGATCCGGGGACTAACACTTGGAATCTGCCCTGCAGAAATGGAAGCCCCAAAACTGATCTTCTCCTTCGTTAACGGATTGGACCTGGCTGTGTTCAAGGACGAGCGCTCGATAATGGAATCATTCGATTCGGACGAGGATTCGGGAACACCGAGCATCAAAATCCAGACGTCGCTCTATTTTCACTCACAAGCGAAAGTACCAAAAACGAGAAGCCGTTGATTGAGTTTAACCTCGAGTCAACTCACGAATTCCCTCCTCTGCGAAAGATTCAGGCGAGGAGAGTCTTGCTGTCCACGGAAGGATCGTTGTTGCTACCCCCAGCTGGTCTAGTTGTCTACGCACCTACTCCGGCTCTGCCGAACTAAAGGGGAAGGAAATTCGAATTATGGTGAACTTGTTACCGTGGAGGGTACGAGACCTTCTGTGAAACCTTCTATTTTTGAAATCGGGTCCGGCTCGAGAATTCCATCGCCGACACGGACTCGGAGAAGGAACAAAAGTAGATGGATTGCTAGAGAAGCCGAGTCGCTGAAGTTGCTTTCTGGAGGAAATCCGGAAGCTGCCTATAGTATACACCGTTGCTGAATACATACCACTTTTGGGAGGAAGCAGGTTCCATCCCCTTTCAGCTGCAGAGGATGAAGAAAATGTTCGCAACATTGCTGCCGCATTGCCTCAGCCCGCATTTTACAACAACAGCCGTAAGAAAAGGGCTAGAATTACGCCATTTGCTCGACTGCAAACCTTGATAGAAAAGTTGGTAAAGAAGCAAAAATGCCCTGTATCAGAAATATTAAGAAGGATAGGGCAGGTGCCAGCCAAGTCCCGTCTTGGGCCGCGAGTAGAACCTGATATCGCTACGGAAAAGCCGAATAAGAGAATGAAAGCTAGTCCGCCTGTCGTTGTTTCAGGACTACAGATTAGGGAGGATACCACCTTCCAGCATTTGGCTGACAAACCATCCGGTCCTAGACCTTCTGCTGTTAGAAGGATGGTATGGCGTCCCATCTGCGGACAATTAGGATTAAAACAACAGCCTGAGAAGGAAAGTCTCGTCAGGAGACTTGAGTCCGAAGAAAGTGCTACTGAAGTAAAGGGAACTCATGGGAATGAAACCCGACAGTTATCACATGATAACTGCAAGGATGTACAGAAGAGACCTCTAGAAGATGCTATGGAAAAGCTAAGAACTGATATTCGACGATTAGCAAGGGAAAGGGAAGAGAAATTCGGAGATGAGATTGATTCGTCAGAGTTCATGGATGATGAATATGCGAGAAATTAACATGGTTGAAACACGAGCTTCGTCGGCTTCACGAGGTGCCCTTGCGGCCGCGAAAGAGAGGAGCCGGAAGTAATGAGGAGGCGGCTTCAGAGAAAGATGATACGATCGCCCGAATGGCGAAAAGGATGGAAGAAATGGGCGTAGCCCTAGCCACTCTACAGAGTCAGGTGCAACCCCAAAGAGAAACACCCCCAAAAGTCATTCACATTGTAGACGGAGGAAAGGAGATTACGTCCGTCAACCGGGATGATCAATTAATAAAGGATGCAACACAAAGCATGATTCCAGAAAAGGATATTAAGAGCATGGTGGAACAGCAGGTGCGAGAAGCCTTGGCACAATCAAAGAGCAGGACATCCATTCGGACGGGTAGACCTTACCTCGAAGAATTCGACGACGTCCAATATCCGAAAGGCTTTGTACCACCTACGGTTCAAGACCTTTGATGGAGCAGAAACCCTCGGCGGCATGTTGCACATTTTCGTACCGGTTGTTGCAATGCGGCGGAAGTGATGCTTTACTCTTCGGACAATTTGTCAACGGCACTGTCGAGGATCGCCTTTGATTGGTATGCGAGTTGCCAAACGGTTCGGTGAAGACATTTTCGGAACTAGAGAACCTCTTCATCAAGCGATTTGCGGAGCTCAGCACCACATCACTATAGGTGATTTAGTGGTAGAGAAGCAGAAACCCAACGAAACCTTGGTGGACTACATACTTCGATGGAGGAACCTAAGTATGAAGTGTGAGCCACAACTACAAGAACAGCATGCAGTCGGCATTTTACTTAAGAGCATTCACGGCCGATAGCACTTCTCCTCGAGGGATTTACTATTAAGACTTTCGAGAAGTTGTTAAGCAAGGCCGGAAGCTTGCAAGAGGAGGCGAAGCAATTAAGTTTCACCGATAAAGCAGAGACAAAAAAAAGCACAGTGAAAACTTTTGAAAAGAAGTCCGGAATCGTTGCGGTAGTCGATAAAGGCAAGCAGCCGATGCAAATATCGTCGAACGGCCACGGCAACCTCGACGGAATTACCGACAACCCCGACCCGGCTATCGGTCATCCCAACAGTATGAACAACCGCCTCGTCCGCAGCGTACGTTAAGGGAGCTTCTAAGCAGGGAGTATCCGTTCAAGAATGAGGCAGTGCCGAAAATGTTTCTCAGTCTGATGAAGACTCCAGATTTCCAACTACCAGAACCTAAGAGACCAGAAGAAGTCGACAAGAAAGGTGATCCCGACTTTTGCCCTTACCACCGGATGCTTGGACACAAGATAGAAGATTGTATTACCTTCGAAAAGTTGGCTCGACGACAATCTTCGGAAAGGGAATATAACGATCCCGAAGGAGTACATGAAGGAACCCCAGAAAGGAGGTTCTGTTAATGTTATCTCGATGGATCCCATTGTGCGGATAGACCCCTACGCGACTGATGATGGATGGGCTACCGCTTGGTCAAAGTCTTCGAAAAATATTTTGGATCACATCCAAACCGCTTCGGTCCGAGCCTCAATTCAGAGTTTGAAACCTGTTAAGTCGACACTATCACTTGTGATAGAAGAACCACCTCAACAAGAAACAATTGAAGAGAAGAAGAAAATTGACAAAGAAGAGAAGACTGAGGCTCCTAAGGCTAGACTAGGGGCTGCTTATCCTAGGATAGTTGTTTCTGATTCGGGGGAGAAATCCCTCTAACCTCTGACTCTGTATGATTATCTGCTCACTCCGGTGGAATCTTATAATGATATGGGTTATAGCGTTGGCTACGTTTTGACTGTTTCTAACGATTACATAACTAGCGAAAAATTCGGATATCGATTCCAATACAAATGACAATTCTCAAATCATACACAATCTCGACGGTCACAATGACAAAGAAGACATCCATCAGGGAGGCTACGAGAGTTCAACAAGCAACGAATCTATTTGCAAGTTTCGTGGAGCTCCAGTCACAATAGAGTTAGAGCCTTCAGGCTCTGAAGCTAATCCAGAAGAACCTGTCATTCCAATTCAGGAGGAAACACCAGCAAACTCAATACTAGATTCAGGAGAAATTACGAAGTCAACTTAAGAAGTGGAAGAGTTCTACCTCCGAGAATGGGTCCAAAGGACAAAGGAAAGCAGGTGGTTGTTCAGGAAAAACCAACCCCGACAGAAGAAATACCCATTCGAGAAGAAGTCGAGACTCATGGAAATAAAGTGGACTACAACGTGCTAGCCCAACTTAGGAAACTACCGGCCAAACTGAGCATCTACGATGCTCTCATCTTATCAAAGGAAATGAGAGAAGCTCTGATCAAGGCCTTACTTGATCCAAAAATTTTCTAAGCTCAAATGGCCGGAGATTCCTAAGATGAGGTTTGTTCGTTAAAGGAACAGCGAGGTGTTACCTTCACGGACAATGACCTGCTACTTGGGACAGCAGACCACAACCGACCGTTGTACATTTCAGTTAAAATAGGGAAGTTTACACTCTCCAGAGTGTTGCTGGATCCAGGAGCATCAATCAACATAATGAATCTTCTAATGCTAGCATACTTGGAAATTGATGCTCGGGAGCTCAAAGCAGACAAAATGCTATTAAGAGGATTCAACCAGAAAGGAGAAAAAGCCCTCAGATCAATAACAATACTAATGAAGACCGGTGACTTAGCAAAGACAACCGCAAAATTTCACATAATTGATTCAGAAACGTCATTCAACGCACTACTGGGCCGACCATGGATACATGAAAACAGGATGGTACCATCATCCCTACATCAGTGCATCAAATACTACGATGAAGGGGAACGAGTGCATCAAAGGTGACTTACAACCATTCTCCGTACATGAAATTGGAATCCATGAAGATGCGGCTTATTATGCACCTCCGAAGAAAACAATTTTCTCCGGAGATACCATAACGAATGAAGCAAAGGAAGTTCGGGACGATGAAGAACACGAGGTTCTAGTCCAACGATCACTCACCACTCCCTTACGGCGAGATGGTGAAGGTTTCTCCACGACTCGCATCCGAGGTCGAGGCCGGGGACGAGGTCGTGGCAGAGACGTTAGGACAGTTGGACAGAGGAAACCAACCATCAATGTTGATTGGGAAGACAATTCTGAAGAAGAAAAAGAGATCAAACAAGAAGCAACGACAATAAGTCGGAAGAAGCAGCAATTCAAGATCCCTCTCGAAGATGAAAAGAACGAAGAAAATAAAGTGATGTACGAGAAGATTAACCACTATGTACATACTATGACCCTGACCCCGATCCATTCTAATAAGATCGAGGGTATGGTGGTCAAAGAGGTACGTAGCGGCGGTGCAAAGCCAATCAAATTCTACAGTGGTGCTCCTTCCTCCAAAACTGAAAATAATGTACAATTTGAAGATGTCACTTCATCAGAATTAATGGAATTACCTTTTGAGTGGTACTTTCCCTGTGTTAAAAATTTAATTCAGCGTGGTTTCTTACCTCGACAATGGACAAAAGGTCAATCACAACATTTTGTAAAACTATGGAATAACTCCGGTCGTCCACTGATTGAAAACATGGTCTCGGATTCGGCACGGTAGGATCGGTTGACGATGCTGAATTTTGCTTGGTTGTCACTTGCAAGTCCAATGAAGACTGCATGGAAACTACGGAAGAACTTGAAGATTTACAAATTAGAGACGCTCCACCGAATTCGAAGAAGAGATTAAATCTCGATAGATGAGTTAACGGAAGTTAACTTAGGTACTAGCGAAGAGCCTAGACCTACCTTTGTTAGCTCCTTACTCGATAAAGAAGACTCGGAAGAAATAATCAAGTTATTAATGGAATTTAAAGACTTGTTTTGCTTGGAGCTACGATGAGATGCCGGAGTTTAGCTCCGAGAGGTCGCGATCCATAAGCTAGGAGTGGATCCGCACATCTCGGTCGGACGAGGTCCCGGAAGAATGCGTCTAGAAATCGAACAACAAGTCATAGCTGAAGTTAAAAAGCTAATAGACGCTAAATTTGTCCGTGAAGAACAATACCCGAGCTTGGTTAGCCAATGTGGTACCGGTTAGGAAGAAGAATGGTCGAGATCGGAATTTGTGTGGATTTCGAGAGATTTAAACAAGGCATGTCCAAAGGATGAATTCCCTCTACCGATCCCAGAATTAATGATCGATATTGCTTTGACACATGAAATATTCTCATTCATGGATGGATCTTCAGGATACAACCAGATAAAAATGGCTACAGAAGATGAAAAACTTACAGCATTCAGAACGCCGATCGGAGTATATTGTTACATAGTGATGTCATTCGGACTGAAGAACGTAGGAGCAACCTACCAGAGAGCGATGACAAGAATTTTTGATGATCTCATCCACAATCAAGTCGAATGCTACGTGGACGATGTGGTCATCAAAAGCAAAGTAAAGAAAAACCACCTACATGATTTAAGAATTGTTTTCGAACGATTAAGACAATTTAACCTTAAGATGAATCCCTTAAAATGTGCCTTTGGCGTCACCTCCGGGAAATTCTTAGGATTCATTGTCTGACATCGTGGAATTGAAATCGACCGGAAAAGATTAAAGCTATCTTAGAAATGCCGCCTCCCAAAACCTTAAAGCAACTACGATCTTTTCAAGGGAAGGCGGCATATCTTCGACGCTTTATCTCGAACTTGTCGAGTAGGTCTCGGCCTTTCTCGGCATTAGTTAAAAAGGACGCCAAATTTATTTGTGAAGAGAAATGCCGAGAAGGCCTTCGAGGACATTAAGCAATATTTAATGACACCTCCTGTCATAGCGGCCCCGATCTCGGGTAGAACGGCGATGCTTTATACCGCGGCTTTAGACGACACTTTCGGAGCCTGTTAGCCGGAGTCGATGATGAGGGTAAAGAAAATGCTCTTTACTACCTAAGCCGTCGTTTACTTCCGACGGAAATAAGGTATCCCGCAATTGAAAAGCATTGTTTGGCCTTGATCTTAGCCTCTCAAAAGCTCAGACACTACATGCTTTCTCATAAGGTCAACCTGATCTCGAAATTTAATCCGTTGCAATACTTGATGACTCGTCTAACGCTTTCTGGCAGACTTGCCAGGTGGTCAATGATATTATTGTAATTCGATATAACTTTCGTGCCTCTTCGTGCCATAAAGGGACAAGTCTTAGCAGACTTCCTCGTAGCACACCCTTTGCCGGCAGAATCTCCTCTCAATGACGATTTGCCAGATGAACAAATAATGAGCCTAGAAGACCCTTATGATCGACGTTGGGAATTATACTTCGACGGAGCATCTTCAGCACACAAAGATGAAGAATCGCAAGTGATAGTGCCAGGTAAGGCAGGGATCGGATTAATCCTTATAACACCAGAGCGGGGGATGTTAAGCTACCACTTGACAGAGCCGTGTACAAACAACGAAGCGGAATACGAAGCCCTCATAACGGGACTGGAATTAACTATTAAAATGGGGATAACAGACATCAACATCTACGGGGATTCGCAGTTAATCATTCAACGGATCGTCGGACGATACGGAATTTTAAAGCCAAGACTCGAGCAATACTTCCGGTATGCCATACGAGTTGTTGGAACAGATTCCGAATGTGACAATCTACAAGATTCCCGGAAAAGAAAATGCTTTAGCGAGATGTCGTTAGCTCGTCTCAGCAAAAGAATTTGCACTGTTTGCGAGATGAGTCGATAGAAGTGTTGGTTCACGGACGTCGGGTCCTATCACGGCTCGACATAAACACAATACACAAATTAGAAAAAGAAGAAGAATCGGTTGCAACGAGTGACGAGAAAACACGAAGTTTGGCGAAAGCCATTAATAGACTACACGCAAACGAGGAAAACTACCGGACGATAGGTCGTTAGCCCATCGGATCAAGAAAATAACTGCGTCCTACGCATTAATAAACAACACGTTATACGGAAGGTCTTTCGATCAAATGTGGCTAAGGTGCTTAAGAGGGTCGAGGCCCGTGAAATTGTTAAAGAGGTGCATTCGGGACTGCGTGGCGCTCACCGGTCGGGTCCGAAGATGAAAATGAAAATTAAAAGACTAGGGTACTACGGCCCTCGATGATGACCGATCGCATGAAAATCGCGAAGAGCTGTCACCAATGCCAAGTGCACGGAGTGGTTCTACACCAACCTCTGAATGTGTTACATCTGACAATTGCGTCTTGGCCATTTGAATGTTGGGGCACAGATATAGTGGGTCCGATAGAACCACCATCTTCGAAAGGACATCGTTTCATTCTTGCGGCTACGGATTACTTTTCCGAGTGGGCGAGAGCGGTTCCACTCGGAGAAGTGAAAGCACACCACGTGCTACGGTTTTCAAGAACCAAGTTGTCTACCGTTTCGAAGTGCTGCGCGGGATCATCTCGGATAATGGGTCGGCATTCGAAGCACGCAAATCAACAATTTTGTCGGGAGACACGAAATCGGCTGGCGGTATTCAACAATTTACTACCCGAGAGTAAACGGCTCTGTTGAGGCTTTTAATAAAACTCTCGTTCAAATATTAAAGAAAACTTTGGACGATAATAAGAGAAATTGGCACGATAAGTTATTAGAAGCCTTATGGGCCTACCGGACAACCTTCGAACTCCTACTCAAGCTACACCTTACGCTGCGAGTGTATGGGTCCGAGGCGAGTGTTACCCTTAGAGGTTCGGCTTCCTTCACTCGGGATTGCGAGTTGCAAACAAAATCACGACGAGAAGAGAATGCCAAATTATGACTAGAAGAATTGGAAAGCTCGGAAGGAAAAGACTTGCGGCGCGACGAGAATTTAGAACTATACCGAGCCAAGATGGTTCGAAGCCCATGACAAATTGGTCCGCCCGAGAACCTTGAAAGTTGGTGACTTAGTTCTCGTTCTCAAGAGACCTATCCTTGCACACCGCAAGATAGGAGGAAAATTTGAACCCACTTGGGAAGGGCCATTTTTGGTTGAAGCAGTATACTCAGGAGGCTCCTACCAGCTAGTGAATTGCCAAGGAGAACGACATATGCTTCCGATCAAAGGACGATACTTGAAAAAGTATTACGCTACCTGATGTTTCAAAGGAATGAATTCTTCATCCCTAGAAGCACGGGCGAAGTAGTTACTTATGACTGGGTCCGAACCCAAAGATAATAAAAAATGTGTTAAAATAAATAAAGTCATGATAATAATGTTTTCCTTGTTTTCTCTTCCATATCAAAATCTCTTTCCTGATCTTATCCCACTTCATTCCTGTTAAATTTAAAAATACAAGAAGTAATAAAAAAAACTATCTTTAATAAACATTTTCTTAATGTTCTTGTTCTTAGTACAGCCCCTGATCCTTTTCCTTGTCTTTTCGCAGGGAAATGTCGAACGGGCGGTTGGTCCTGAACTTTAGGAATGGCGTAAGCCTTGAACTCGACGAAAAGAGGGTGAAAGATGGAGCAATAATCGAGATTGACTCAGACTTCGCACTAGCAGGCCTGCAATACGAGGAAAGTGACTGGGTCGCAGTTGACCGAGAGGAACTGCCCAGTCAGACACGATGAACGAAAGTGGGTGGCCCAAGCCACCACTCCAGCAGCAAGAAAAGGAAAACAAGCATTGAAGAAGATAAGAGAATCAAGTTTGTAGTCGCTACAGCAGAAGGTAGGCTTGTCAGCGCCGCGCCCATAGAAATTCAGGAAGTACGAAGAGCTACTCTCACAGCAACCCAGCGAAGAAATAAAAATTGTCGTATCAGCAAGATGTTAACCAAACTAGCGGCGGACCGGCGCGACGAGGCGATTGCTCTGCGCTAGTACATATACTTCGAGGACGCCGAGTTCACTGAGTACTCGAAGGAAGGAGGCCAGCTCCTAGGATAACAGAAAAGACCAGGGAAATCTCAAGAAGATCAGAAGAAGGAAGGCTACTACGCCACCAGATAAAGCCACCAGTAATGAATAACCTTGTTGGAGAAGCAACGCCGGAGGATGTCCCGACAGAGACCATCCATGAGGAGCCATGGTATGCAGGAGAACGTGAAGGGATTGAGCCATATATCCCACAGTACGTCACCAGGCCTCGCCATTTGCAGATTATTCCAGAATACGAGCTAGAAAGGATGCGGAATGTCGAGAAGAAAACTTTTGAATACTTCCGAGAGAATCGAGGCGGGAGGATCGATATACTTAGAAGGCCTCGAGCTACATACGGACGTGTTCTCGGAATACGAACAACAACAATTCGTGGATTGCATCCGGGATTGGAAAAGAATGGGCCGAGCGAGGCCACCTAGAGAAAACACTTACTCGGAACCCGGAGATGGATGCCGGGGAAAGGTAGAATTACAATACAATGTGGATGTTGCTACAACTTCGCGAGAAGACGGGAAGGAAACCCACGGGGATACTCCGTCATGGCCGAGGTAGATCCAATGTCAATAGTCATCAAAAGGATGGTAAAGAGAATGATAACATGGAGGGTAGCGCCGCGATTGCATACCCAACAATTGCATCATTAACATTTACAAGCGGAGTGATCGCATACCCCGCACATAGATCACCACGACTTTGTCGGACCATTCCGCACAGTTTCTTTTTTAAACGAATGTAATATCATATTCGGATCCGACCTCCGGATAGCGAGGCCGGAGTGAGTTCGAGGGCCGGTGAAGATACCATTACCGGTAGGTTCCGTCATGATGCGAAGGGCAACGGAGCGGATGTCGCTAAATATTGCATACCGGGAGTACCAATGAAGCGGTTCTCGATTACTTTTAAAATGATGGATGACGAGGAAAGCACCTTACCACTTCCGGCCGGACCCGAAGCTAGAGAGCCTCGGCCTTACGAGTCGTGAGTTACATGGAAAATATCACACCTCCAACATACATCCATACGGCATCCTTGCCAAGGATGGCTTGGAAGGTGATGTTATTGACCATTTACCTCACTATTCAGACATGGATTTCTGACAGATACCTTTTTGGATGGATCGACAAAGAACATACATAGTCCGTTTTGACTTTATATGGATTGTATGAGATGTATTCCAGATTGAGTTGTATGATGTATCTTCAGCATGATTGGAATGAAAGTGACCATGTCACATTTTTGGCCTTCACCTCTTTTGTGCAAGTTGACTAGGAAACGCAATTAAAGTTAAATGAACTTCGAACAAAGAACAGAAAAGAAACAAAAAAAAGAACGAAAGAAAACTTTCCTTTAAAAGAAAATTCTAAAAAAAAATGATGAACACCAAATTCACATGAACATTAAATAAATGATAAAATAAATTTGAATCGTTAAAAAACAAACAAAATGAACATAAATTTAAAATCAAATCTCAATCAAAAATTCAAATTCAACCGTCAAATCTTAATCAAATTCGAACTCAATCTTTCAAATCTGAAATCCAGTCTGTTATGCTCTCTCCTTTGTCCGGGATAGAAGCGGTTGATTCCTTTGACATGGAGCCACGAGGTTTTCGATTCGGATCTATTGGCAAGGAATTATATCCAATCCAAACCAGCAACTCTCAATCAACTCTTTCGAGTGGGATATGTGCCATCTACATATTCCCTCCTGATCTGTTTCTTTCCACAAAAATCTTTTACAACTCTCACGAAATTCTCGAAACACCAAATTTCCACACTGCAAATCTTTGCAAAATCAAATATATCAAATTCAAACTTTTGAGGTTGAGAATTTTACATCCGGGACTGCATTGCTTTAGGATTATTTCCCTAATGCAATGAAATACATCAAATTCAAACTTTTGAGGTTGAGGATTTTACATCCGAAACTGCATTGCTTTAGGATTATTTCCCTATTGCAATGAAATACATCAAATTCAAACTTTTGGGGTTGAGGATTTTACATCCGAGACTGCATTGCTTTAGGATTCTTTCCCTGTTGCAATGAAATACATCAAAATCAAACTTTTGAGGTTGAGGATTTTACATCCGAGACTGCATTGCTTTAGGATTCTTTCCCTATTGCAATGAAATACATCAAATTCAAACTTTTGAGGTTGAGGATTTTACATCCGAGACTGCATTGCTTTAGGATTCTTTCCCTATTGCAATGAAATACATCAAATTCAAACTTTTGGGGTTGAGGATTTTACATCCGAGACTGCATTGCTTTAGGATTCTTTCCCTGTTGCAATGAAATACATCAAAATCAAACTTTTGAGGTTGAGGATTTTACATCCGAGACTGCATTGCTTTAGGATTCTTTCCCTATTGCAATCAAATACATCAAATTCAAACTTTTGAGGTTGAGTATTTTACATCCGAGACTGCATTGTTTTTGGATTCTTTCCCTATCGCAATGAAATACTTCAAATTCAAACTTTTGGGGTTGAGGATTTTACATCCGAGACTGCATTGCTTTAGGATTCTTTCCCTATCGCAATGAAATACATCAAATTCAAACTTTTGAGGTTGAGGATTTTACATCCGAGACTGCATTGTTTTAGGATTCTTTCCCTATCGCAATGAAATACATCAAATTCAAACTTTTGGGGTTGAGGATTTTACATCCGAGACTGCATTGCTTTAGGATTCTTTCCCTATTGCAATGAAATACATCAAATTTAAAATATTTGAGGTTGAGGATTTTACATCCGAGACTGCAATGTTTTAGGATTCTTTCCCTATCGCAATGAAATACATCAAATTCAAACTTTTGGGGTTGAGGATTTTACATCCGAGACTGCATTGCTTTAAGATTCTTTCCCTATTGCAATGAAGTACATCAAATTCAAACTTTTGGGGTTGAGGATTTTACATCCGAGACTGCATTGCTTTAGGATTCTTTCCCTATTGCAATGAAATACATCAAAATCAAACTCTTGAGGTTAAGGATTTTACATCCAATACTGCATTGCTCTCAGATCTCTCCTCAATGCAATGATTCAATCCGATCAATTTGATTTTCTTTTGAGGTTGAAGATGTTACATCTAAAACCACAAAATTCCAATTTTCATTTCAAGTTCGAATTCCTTCAAATTAATTTTAAAAAAAACTCAATCCAAATTAAAACTCAAGCTAAAATCTAAACGTACACATCAAAACTTAAACTAAAACAAAATAAAATCTAAATTGAAATTCCCCTAGGTCGTGTGATTTGGGATTCACCTCCTTTTCCTTTCCCCAGCAGGAGTTCAGGAATCTCCAGTCTCAGAGATATACTTGACACTCCCCAGCGGAAATTCTTCTACTTCATCCTAAGTTTGTCACTTGGACATCTATGTTGGTTTTGTTGATCTTTTCGGTCAACGCCAATATGCGCAGTGTGCTTGGTTAGCACACCACACCTATTGGGGGTCCATTTGTTGACCTCATTTTTGATGAGGTCTTCTCTTCTCTCTGTAGTACTTAGGATCTAGCCTTAGGCTTTTCCTTTGACTATCTTAGAGGATTAGAATTGGGACCCACTACCTAGAATTTCAAACCACTTCTTAAACTCCCTGCAAACTCCACAAACTTGATTGTAGACCCCTAATCACCTAGAGGGTTGAAATCAAATGTGGAAGTTTAAAGGATGAGTTCCTATAGGACTCTTTGGCCTTAGGACTGCCCTGGGTGGCCTGGTCTGGTGAAGGGCTAACTTACACACACACTACACCTATACACTACACTTTCACACACCTCCTAAAACCACACCCATACCCAACTTGACCTCCTGACTCATGTAGGTGATTCACATGGATGGTCCTTAACCCCTAAGCCCTCGGCAAGAGGGTTAGGAACAACATAGTGGATGCCTCAAATGAGTCCCTTCATGGCTCATGTGGGCTTTATATGGCTTCATGGCGCAACCAAAATGATTTCATTCCACTTACATTCACCCAATCTTCATTTTTCCAAATTTTCAATTTTTTGACCGCCGGGACCCTACACCCGCCTAGCCTACCCAAAGCCCTTGAAATTACCCAAAATTTTCAAAATTTCCAAATCACCCAAAATTCCCCAAAATTAACCTTGAACATTTCCACATCACTCAAATTGACCATCCATAGCCAAAAATATCAAAAATTCCAAAAATACCTCTCAATACCCTCCAAATACCCAAAATACCCCTCTTGACCCAAAAATCTAAAAATTCAGAAAATTCCCAGAAAATTCCAGAAAATCCCAAATATTTCTAATTTCATTTTGTTCAACAACACCATAGGCCAATTTTGTCAATTTACCCCACTTTTATCAAAACCCCCAATTTGACCCATTTTAACCCAAAATGAACCCAATGTCAAGCCAAACCTACCCAATTGACCCAAATTCTGGTCCAATTCAATTCTAAACTTCAATTTAACATTTCCAACACCAATCTAGACCAGATCTAAGTCCAATTTGATTGACATTTGAACCCAATTTCACTTTTGGCCTTAAAGCCCAATTTGGACCATGACCCAAACCTAATCCAAACTAACCCAATTCAACTCCAATTAACCCCAAATCTTTTCTAAACCTTCCCTAACATCCCCACAAAAAAAAACACTAACATGATTTGCCCAAAATTTAGACCCAAACCCCACTCAAATTCAACCCAAAGCTAAAAGGCCCAATTTTGACCTAAACCCAAACCTAACCCAAATAAGCCCAAAACCCAAAATCAAAACCCAACCAAAGCCAAAACCTCTTTCAAACACTCCCATAAACACTTTTCAACATTAATTTTACATTAATTTCAACCCTAGCCCAACATTGACCCAAGTTAGCCCAATTTTGCCCACTTTGGCTCCTTTACCAAGAAAGCCCAAATTCAACCCAATTCAAGCCCAAACCACTTCAAATTTATTCCAAATCATTCATGAAACCTTCCTAAATTAAATTCAACACTTATTGGATCCAATCCTTTACAAAATTATCAACCTAAAATTTGTTTTGAAATCCAAAAGCCCACTTCCCTAAATCATTTTAAAAGCCCATCTTCACTAAATTTTAAAGGCCCAAAATTCATACAAAGCCCATATAACACTCTTCTTCATCATGGCTTCAATTAAAACCATCCCTAAAGTTCCAATCAAATATGAATTTGTTCTAAATCAAGCTTCATGTTAACCTCTCATACATTTATCAAAAATGTCAAAATCCATTTTCATACAAGTAAGCCAAGCTATGTGCAAGCCATAGGCAAGCCATGAAGCCATGCATGAGCCCCATAGGAGCCATGAGAGCCATGGAATCCACTTTCCACCTCACCAAACCATTAGTGGCAAGAGAGGGGATCTCTTTCTTAAACCTTTTTTAAACCCTTTTTACATTAAACATGATACACTCTAAACCATACTTTGCCACCTAATCCTTGATGTGGACTTCACTACCATTGGTAGGTCGACTCACATGATCCTCCCAGCCCAAAACCAGAACTTGGATGGGTGCACCAAACCCAAAATGGTGGGTTGACCCATTTGGACCTAAAATGAGCCTCTCCCCATACCATTTTAATCCAAGCCCTTTACACATGTCCACGGCCAATTGACTGCACAAACCTCCAGCCCTGACCCACCTGGACCTGAGGCTGACCCATGCCTGCAGGCCAGCCGCCTGGGTCGCCGGAAAACACATTGGCCGAGACCTTGGGAGGAGCCAAAGTTTGGAATTCCCACCTGCTGAGCTGCCCCATCCCTAGTGGCCATTGCAGTTGTTCTTCTCTTGCCAAGAGCAGCTAATCCCAGTCCCTAACTCCCCCTGGGAGGCCCTCCACCCTCTCCTATTTAAACCTCACCTCCTCTCAGCCATGAGAGGCGCCGGACCGGACCTTACCGAAACCCCGCCAAAATTGCTCCAGAACACTCTCCATACTTAGAGCAAGCTTGATCCCCGGTGACAATTTTCCCTAATCCCCACCAACGAGCCCAATTTCTCAGCCAAAATTCCACCCAAAACCAGGACACTTCTCCACAGTGGATCAATCCTCAAATTGATTGGTCCTACACTTTCACCAGACCAAGGGAAGAAGTCCACCAGCAAAAGCCCCCTCTACAGGCCACCCATCTTTTCCAGACTCCAAGCTTTGTGATCGGGCTTGGTCGAAATCATACCTAGACAATTCACTGTGCCAAGGGACTTCATCCGGAGCTTGCTTGGACCCAATCGAAGGTGACACAACCCTCGAATTGAAGCCACACTTCTCTGAGCAAAGGTATGAGCTAACTCTTTATCCCGAGCTTCTGGAGATTCTCCATTTCAAATGTCTTAATTTCAACGCATGATCACCGTATAGATGTATTCGTCTCTTCAAGACGAATCCATAGAGCACAAGAACACGAAAATCTGTTGGGAAATGAGTGAGTTCTTAGGGTTTTAGTGTGGACGGCTCTCAGGTGAAAACGGTTGGGGACGATGAACGGATGTCGTTCATTCCATACACGCGCGGACGGACAGCCAGGATCGCGCTGGATGAGGAGACGGAACGATACAGCTGGCCCCAGGAGCGCTGAGTTGGATGGCGGCGCCGAATCAGAAGACGACGCGTGTGCGTTCAGACCTGCCGAGGATGGCGTGGCGCTGCGTCGATAAGTAGGAAATTAGGGTATTTTTTTGATTTATTTAATTCCCTAAACTTCAAAAATGCATAACTTTGTGTAGAAAAATCAGAAAAATAAAATAAAAATACCCTCTTGCTCAGTGAACAGAGGAGAATAATATGGAAAAGAAATCATTTAATTTCATCAAGCATTTTATTTTTAGTAATTTATTTACTATCTGCATTGTTTTAATTCTCCATGCATATAGGAAATTCACCATGGCATGAAACCATAGGGCTTTTGAAGCCTCTGAATTTGGGAACATTCCCTGAATTTTCCAAAGTCAGAGGCCATTCCTATGAGAAGTTATTGATTTTTTAAATTCATGTTGCTGTTTTGAGTATTTTAAATCCAATAATTAGCATGTTGTGAAATAAATTCTAGGAAAATTTGGTGATGTTTCTTATGACTACAGGACCCTAGGAAAAATAGGTTTTGAATTAATCCACTTGGAATAACCCTAATTGGCTTAAACACCCAAAATATGTTCCTAATTAATTAGATCTAATCATACATCAAATTAACTTGAAATCAATTGTCCACTGACCTTTAGGATTAGAGGAACTCACCATAAAAATTTGAAGTCAATTGGACTTGGTTAGCCCTACTAAATGGGTTGATTAAGCCATTTAGCCAAATTAAACTTTAAAAATTCATAACTTTCAAAATACTTTTCAAAAATTCACCAAATTGGTTTTAGAGCCTCTCTGATATCAGTGAAATTTAAGAAAAATAAAATTGTAATTTTCTAAAAAAGTTGATTTTTTGTATTATTTTAATATTTTAATAATTAAAAAATAATAAAAATCACAAAAATAATAAAATTCACCAAAATGTCACATTTTGAATTTTAATCACTTAGGAATAAACCCCATATTTTTCTTAGGTCTATTTGATGAGATATTAAATTTTAAAGCCCTAAGGTAATTTTAAAATTAAAAAAAATGTATTTTTTAACATTTCCACTAAAATAATTCTAATAAATCAAAGAAAAATTAGAAAATTATAAAATATGATTCTTTGATTTCCTTGATATTAGAGAGATTTTTGAAAAATATAAAATTTATTTTTCAACCTTTATTTTATTTTTAAATTAATTAATACTCCAAAACTCAAAATAATTATAATAAAAACAATATAATTCAACAAATCACCAAAATTGATCCACGTGGTTCTCTAGTCAGTAGGAATGTCCCATAATTTTCTTATGGACAGAAACTTTCCCTTGGTCATATTATTAAATTTTCCTTGGAAATTTCTATTTTCCACCAAAAATAATTACATAAATAAATTAAATACAGAAAAATCACATTTTCTCCTCTCATGTCTTTATTGACATATGAGTGAAGTCACATAAAAATTTCAAATTTATTTAAGCTCAATTAAGTGAGTTATGGAATTATTAAGCTTGAAGGGCAAAATGGTAATTAAAACTATAGGCTTAATAAAATTAAAGAGTAAAATATTTGATCCTAATATGATTTGGATGATTGAAAATTAAATAATTAAAGAGTAGAAACCTACCAAATAATTTAAAAATAATTGAAATAAACCTTAATTAAATAATTAATTAAATTTGGAAGAATAATAAAATTGGAATTATTAAAAAAGGGATATTATTAGGAAGAGATTTGTTCTTTAATTTAAGAATCCCTAAATTAATCATCTCAATAATATTTAATTCCTAATTAAAATGATAGTCTAAATTTAAGATTTAAAATGCTAAAAGACTTAATCATTAAATTAAATTAAAGTTAAATTATTTAAATTAAACCCTTTTAAAATTTCAATTAAATTAAAATTAAAATTAAATTAAATTAAAATTTAAATTAAATTAAATTAAATTAAATTAAATTAAATTAAATCAAATTAAATTAAATTAAATCAAATTAAATTAAATTAAATTAAATTAAATTTAAATTTAAATTAAATTAAATTAAATTAAATTACAACATATTAAATTAAATCAAATTAAACTAAACTAATTAAATTAAATTAAATTAAAGCATGTCAAATTAAATTAAAATAATAAAATCAAGTTAAAATTAAAATCAAATTAAATTAAATTAAATTAAATTAAAGTTAAATTATTTAAATTAAACCCTTTTAAAATTTCAATTAAATTAAAATTAAAATTAAATTAAATTAAAATTTAAATTAAATTAAATTAAATTAAATTAAATTAAATTAAGTTAAATTAAATTAAATTAAATTAAATTAAATTAAATTAAATCAAATTAAATTAAATTAAATCAAATTAAATTAAATTAAATTAAATTACAACATATTAAATTAAATCAAATTAAACAAAATTAATTAAATTAAATTAAATTAAAGCATGTCAAATTAAATTATATTATATTATATTAAATTAAAATAATAAAATCAAATTAAATTAAATTAAAATTAAAACTAAACCAAATTAAATTAAATTAAAGTTAAATTAAATTAAAAATAACATCACCTAAGACATAAAGAAATTAAAAAATAAATATGAAGCAACTTGAACACTATTCCAAATTTAAACCCGTTAAGTGAAATTAAATTAAATCACAAACCATTTGAACATCAATTTGCCCTCGAAAGCTTTTGTTGTCATAACTCCTAAACAGAACGTTAAATGAAATGTTACTTCCCTCATAGGATATTCAAATGTCCTAGTTCATCGAGTAAGATAACAAGAAAACTTGAATTCCCGGACGATTAATTCATTTGTATAATTAAATTCATTTGGACTTAAAACAATTCTAGCAATATTGAAAAGATGTTTAAGATTCTTCTTAAGCACTTCCTCGATATGATAGGATATTTATAAGAACAACCGAACTTAATTGTTCTTTGATGAAGAAAATCGTCCTCGAACCAAAACACAAGAACCTAGACGTCATAGGAAATGACTAGCTATAGGATTAGGAATTTGGTAGAAAACCATAACCCTTCCCTTAGCTTTACCTAGGAACTTGCTTAAATATTCTAAATTGTGTTTAAGTGCAGCTTGGGATGACGGCAAGACCCTCCAGGTACGCTTTTATTTTATTAAAATTTACCTTATTGCAATTTATTTAATCGCATCGCACTTACTTTTCTTGCATGATAAACAACTATTGCATGAAAACCCACACCTTTAGGATAGCCCCTAAAACTGAAACCAAAACTAAATTAAAAGTCATTGCAAGATAAAATTCACCGGCACAATATTTCAAAATATAAAACAACTCAAAATTTAATCACAAACAGAACACAAAACTACAATTATAACTAAATTAAAACGTCTTGTTGGATGATCGGGAATACCTCGGATGATGTAACCTACGTGTTGCTAACGGGATTTCCCACGGTCTAATTGAAAGTGTGGAACTCATTTAGTTGAGTTTAGCAAATTCATCTGGACTAAGTGAATCCGATAATAACGATGCCGGAAGGATGGAACCGTGGGATCTTAACCGGTGTTGTTATAATCAACTTTAAGATTTGTTTTAAATAAAATATAAAAAAAACACACTTGGAAATTAAGATTTTCTCTAAACCAAAACACTTTTCTCATCTCTTGATTTATGGCTTCTATAACTAAACCTCTGCAACAATAAGGATCTCGGAGCAGGGTGGGCAGCACGACCATCGTCATCAGCAAAACTTGAATCTACATCAACTAAACATTCCTAGAATTAAATAACCAAGCCATAGGACTTCGAGGTAGTTTACCTAGGGCAACATAAATCCTCAACCTCTTCTTTAGGCATTTGCATTGCAAATTAAGCCCTAACCGGTTTTAGGATTCCGAGGTAGTCGTCCGATACGACATAAACCCTCACATCTTCAAGGCTATTTGTATGATCATGTCATGCGAATATAAGTCCTAATTAATTAAAATTGGAAAGATCAAAACATTAAATAAATATTAGGACTCTCCTAAATTCAAGCCAAACAATAGGATAGTAGGGAAATTACCGAAGTCCGCTTCGAATCTGTAATTTCTCCTACCTTTCTTCCTTTGAATTCCCAAAACAAAATGTTCCAAACTTGATCCATTCCCTATTGAAATTCCAAAATTCAATCCTTTGAAAACTTAAACTTTGAAATTCTTGAGAGCAGAACTACTGATTATTATCAAGAGTTTTCTTAGGTGATTCCCATCACTTAAGATGTAATTAACTATAGGGGCTTGCCCTTATAGGGAATTTTAAGAACCCAGGTAATATAAACCCTTTTTAATGCCTTCATATTAAGCAGGGGAATTTGTCGGCTTATAAAATTGGTTCGCAGACCAAACGGATGTCAAAAATCTTTTAGTTTATTTAATCAAGCCCCATCACCAAACAGTGTGTCTATTCTTCGAGATAGATACACAGTTTGTGATGCGGTGCTCGTTTATATAAACTATTCAGGATGTGAGATCAATTTGATTTCATATCTTAAAATTTTCAAATTTAAAATTATTTTCAAAATCAAATACTACTTTTCAAATTATTTATTTAAATTAAATAAAAAAATCGCCGACAATTTCTGTTAGGTGACCCCCCTTTTTTTCAACACATAACCTAAAAATATGCCGACAAATCATTCTTAAAAAACACCAGAACCTAGAAGTCATAGGAATTGACTAGCAATAGGACTAAGATTTTGGTAGATAACCAGAACCTTCCCTTAGCTTTACCTAGGTATTTTCTTGTTGCAAATAAATAAATGCTTTAACATGTGTTTTAAGTGCAAGTGAAAATGACGGGAATGCCACCAGGTACGCATTTAAGTTTATTACAATATACATTTGGCAATTTATTAAATGCATTACTTTTCTGTACTTATAAATGCATGAAAATGATCGAACTCAGCATGTTTAAATAACTCAAAATTTAATCACCAACAAAATGAAATTGCAATTATAACTAAAATTAAAATGTCTTGTTGGATGATCGAGAATTCCTTGGATGATGTAACCCACATGTTGCTAACGAGATTTCCCACGATCTAAATGAAGGTGTGGAACTCATTCGGTTGGGTTTAGCAAATTCATTTGGACTAAGTGAATCCGATGAAAATAGCGGTGCCGGGATGATAGAACCTTGGGATCTTAATCGGTTCTGCTTAATCAACTTTAAGATTTTTTTTCATTAAAATACTAAGCCATCTCAATTCTCAACCCTTCTAAACCAAAACACTTCTCTCATCTCTTGATTGTCACCTTCTAAAACCAAAGCTCTGCAACAACAAGGAGCTTGGAGCACAGTAGGCAGCACGTTCATCTTCATTAGTAAAACCTGTGTCTACTTCAGCAAAACCTTTCTTAGAATTAAATAACCATGCCAAGGATTTCGAAGTAGTCTGCATAGTGCAACATAAATCCTCAACTTTTCGTTAGGCATTTACATAGTCATGTTATGCAAATTACGCCCTAATTGGTCTTAGGACTCCGAGGTAGTCGTTTGGTACGACCTAAAACCTCACATCTTCGAGGCTATTTACATGATTATGTCATACAAATATATGTCCTAATTAACTAAAATTGGCATAATTGAAACATTAAATAATTATCTCAAATTGAAGCCAAATCATAGTATAGTTGAGAAATCACTGAAGTTTACTTCGGGCCTGTGACATCCCCTACTTCTCTTCCTTTGGACTCCTGAAATAAACTGTTCCAAATTTGAGCTATTCCCTATTGAAAATTCCAAAATCCAATTTGTTTGAAACCTTAAACTTTGAAATTCTTGAGAGCAAAACTACTGATCATTATCGAGATTTTTCTTAAATGATTCTCTTCATTTAAGATGTAATTAACTATAGGGGCTTGCCCTTTTAGGGAACTTTAAGAACCCATGTAATATAAACCCTACTTAATTCTTTTATATTAAGCAGGGGAACTTGTCGGCTTATAAAATTGGTTCGCAAACCAAACGGGTGTCACAAATCTTCTAGTTTATTTAATCGAGCCCCATTATCAAGCAGTGTGTCTATTCCTCGGGATAGATACACGGTTTGTGGTGTGGTGCTCATTTATGAAAACTATTAAGGATGTGAGATCGATTTAATTTCATATCTTAAAATTTTCAAAGTTAAGATTATTTTCAAAATCAAATGCTACTTTCCAAATTTTATATATTTAAATTAAACACTCAACCTAAAAATATGCCGACAACTTCTGACGTCTCCGCTGGGGAGTAGTTCCTCTCTCCATTTTGATCAGATGGTTTTGTTTTCATAAATCGGTAGTGAATCCATGCTCCTCTTAGATCAAACTATCTTCCTTTCTGTTGGAAGACCATGTTCATTTCTGTCTTGAACGGGTATAGTCAACTCTCTTGGATTTTTGAGCCACTGTTTAGACACCCCTAAACAAAAAGGTTCCAGAATCCTTTTACCTCTTAGAGGTGGGGTGGACCCCCAATAGGTGTTAGCTTAGGAGCGGTCCCTCGGGTTGAGAAGTCTTGTGAGATTCTCTCTTCCTTTCCAGTTTCTGGATTGGATCCCTTACCTTTCTTATAAACTTTCCCTTTTAATTGTTTCGTTCCTAATGAGCAATCCTTTTAATAAGTAAACCCTTAAATAAGAAAACTTCTCTTAAAACCACAAATACATGAATAAAACAAGAATCTGAAATTCTTTATAATGAAAACTAAGAGAAAGATAAATGAAAATGTGTTTGGACTCTTTTTGAAAAAAAATTTCTTTTTTCGTCCTAGAAAAGTTTTGTGACGAAAGGAAGCGTAATTTGGAACTAACACTCAGAATATACCCTGCAGAAAATGTCTGCACCAAAGCTGATTTTCTTCTTCACCAATGGGATGGACTTAGCTGTCTACAAGGACAAGCTACCTGACGATGTGATCATTTGCTTTGGACAGGGATTTGACAATACATACATTAAGTTCATCGATGTTACTCTCTTCGCACTAATGGCTAGAGTACCTGAAACTGAGGAGCCCATAATTGAGTTCAACCTGAAGTCGGCTCAAGAATTTCCTCCTCTACAAAGGGTCCCGTTTGAAAGGAACACCATTGTTCATCGGAGGTTAGTTGCTACCCCGAGAACTGTCATCTCTACCCCCACCAGTCTGGTCATCACTGCTCCTACCCCAACTCCCGCCAAATAGAAAGGAAAGGAAGTCCAAGTCGGCGATGAGCCTGTTACCGCGGAGGGTTTGAATTCTGCTACGATACCATCTGTCTTTGAGATAGGGTCCAGTTTAAGATTTGCACCTTTAACCTGGATGTAAAGAAATAATAAGAATAGAAAGACCGCCAGGATCAGAAAGGCCAGAGCTGCTAAAGCTGCTTTTCTTGAAGAGATTCCTGTGGAGGAAGAAGAACTGCCTGAGATCTCACTGTTGTTGGGAGGGAGTATGTTCCACCCTCTCTCTACTGCATCTGATGAGGAAGATGCTCGAAGGATTGTTGCTAGTTGCCATTGCCTGCATACTACAGTGATAGTAAGAAGAAGAAGATTAAGGCTACTCCACTTACCAGACTGCGAGCGGTAGTGGAGAATTTAGCTAAGAAAGAGGGATGCCCCATGTCAGATATTCTGAGAAGAATGGGACGAGTACCAGCTAGGTCCCGCCTCAGACCACTAGTAGACCCCGTCACTATCATAGAAAGACTAAAGAAGAAGGTGCGAGCTAGCGAGAGAAGTTCGCCTGTTGTTTTATAAGGTCACCATATTAAGGAACACACCACCTACCGACGTACAACCGACAGATCATCCGGTCCTAGCCCTCCTACTGCAAGAAGGATGGTGTGGCAACCTATTATTGTTGAACCAATACCTACAGAATGCTCTGGGAAGAGAAGCCTCGTCAGAAAGCCGAATCTGAAGAAAGTGCTGTAGCTCTAAAGGAAACTCCTGAAGATGAAGTTCAACAGTCGTCGTTTGACAACCGCGAGACTGTTTGGAAAAGACCACTTGAGGACGCCATAGGGAAACTAAGAACTGACATCCAACGGTTGGCAGGAGAAAGAAAAGAAGAATTAGAAAATGTAGTGGATTCATTAGAGTTCATAGATGAAGAATTTGCCGAGATCAATTTAGTTGAGACCCGAGCATCATCGGCTTTACAAGGAGCTCCATCAACTTCGGAAGGAGACGAACCGGAAGTAATGAGAGCACGTCTTCAAGAAAATGATGACATGGTCTATCGAATGGAGAGGAGGATGGAAGAGATGGTGGCCGCCATAGCCACTCTCCAGAGTCAACCTCAACCTAAGAAGGAAACACCTCTAGAAATCATTCACATTGCAGATGGAGGAAAAGAGGTTACATCCATCAACGGAGATGAACAGCCAAAGAAGGATTCAGCCCAGAGCATGATTCCCGAAAGCGATATTAAGAATATGGTGGAATAGCAGGTGCGACAAGCCTTAGCCCAGTCTAAGAGCAGAACATCTATTCAGATGGGTAGAACTTACCCTAAAGAATTTGATGGAGTCCAATACCCGAAAGGCTTCGTACCAATGTTTAAGACTTTTGACTGTACGGGAAACCCTGGCAGCATGTCGTACATTTTCGTGCTAGTTGCTGCTATGCCAGTGGGAGTGACGCTTTACTCTTTCGTCAGTTCGTCAGTAGCTTGTCGGGGATTGCCTTTTATTGGTATGCAGAATTGCCAAACGGTTCAGTCAAGACATTTCAGAATTGGAAAACCTTTTCGTTAAGCGGTTCGCTGGGGCCCGACACCACATCACTATTGGTGATCTAGTGGTGGAGCAACAGAAACCGAACAAAACCTTGGTGGATTACATACTTCGATGGAGGAACTTAAGTATGAAGTGTGAACCACAGCTTCAGGAACAACATGCAGTCGGTATCCTGCTTGAGAGCATCCATGGCCCGATAACAGTTCTCCTCAAAGGATTCACAATTAAGACTTTCGAGAGATTGTTTACTAAGGTCAGGAACTTGCAGGAGGAGGCAAGACAACTGAATTTCGTCAATAAAGCTGATAAGCAGAAGCCAGTGAAAGGATTTGAGAAGTAATCTGGAATCGTCGCGGCAGTGGATAAAGGTAAACAGCTAGTGCAGATACAGTGAGAGCGGCCATAGCCAAGTTACCAACCACCGCAACGGACTTATCAACAACCTCAACAAAGCTATCAGCAACCTCGATCAAGTTATCAGTCACGGCAGTATGATCAACTGCCGCCTCGCCCATTATACATCATGAAGGAGCTATTGAATAAGGAATACCCCTTCAAGACTGAAGCATTGAGCAAGATGTTTCGCAGTTTGATGAAGACGCCCGACTTTCAGCTACCAGAGCTAAGAAGGCCAGAAGAAATCGACAAGAAGGATCATCCAAATTACTGTCCCTACCGTAGGATGCTCGGACACAAGATAGAAGACTGCTTCACCTTTAAGAATTGGCTCAAAGATAACCTTCGAAAGGGGGACATAACGATCCTGAAGGAATACATGAAGGAGCCCCAAAAATGAGGTTTTGTCTATGTTATTTCAACGGATCCTATTATTCCGATAGACCCGTACACGACCGATGATGGATGGAGTACTATCTAGATGAAGTATTCAAAGAAAATTTTGGATCATATCCAGACCGCTTCAGTGTGTATTTCAACTCAAAGTTTGAAACCTGCCAAGCCGGCACTATCGCTTGCAATTGAAGAACCGCCCCAGAAGGAGGAGAAGATCGTGGAAGAAGAAAAGACCGAGGCTCCAAAGGGTAGACTAGGGGCTGCTTTTCCTAATTTGGTTGTTTTCGATTCAGGGGAGAAATCCCTTGGACCTCTGACTCTGTATAAATATTTGCTAGCCCCGGTGGGATCTTATAATGATAAGAGTTTTGGTGTTGGCTACGTTTTGACTGTTTCTAACGATTACGTAACGAACGAGAGCCAATCTAATTCGGATCTCAATTTCCATACGAATAATGATTCTCAAATCATATAAAAGCTCGACGACCACGAAGAAGTAGAAAACGATCACAATAATGGCTACGAGAGCTCAAGAAGAGACGAGTCCATTAGTGAATTCCGAGGAGCTCCGATCGCGATAAAATTAGAGCTGTCATATTCTGAAGCAACTTCAGAAGAGCTAGTAGTTCTGATTCAAGAGGAGATACCGACAGACTCGACACCAAATTCAAAAGAAATAACAGAAGTCAATCTTAGAAGTGAAAAGTTCTACCCCGAGAGTGGGTCCGAAAGATAAAGGAAAGCAGGTGGTTGCTCAGGAAGAGTCAACCCCAGCAAAGGAATTACCCACTCGGGAGGAAATTGAAGAGCCTGGTAATAAAGTGGATTATAATGTGCTAGCCCATCTTTGGAAACTACCAGCCAAACTGAGCATCTACGACGCTCTGATCCTGTCAAAGGAGATGAGGGAAATTTTGATCAAGGCCTTACTTGATCTAGAAATTTGTTTAGCTCAAATGGTCGGTAATTCCTTAGACGAGATTTACTCATTGAAAGAACAGTGCAGTGTTACTTTCACGAATAATGATTTACTGCTTGGAATAGCTGATCACAATCGAACAGTGTACATCTCAGTCAATATTGGAAAGTTCACGCTCTCCAGGGTGTTGGTTGATCCGGAAGCATCGATCAACATAATGAACCTTCAGACGTTAGTATATTTGGAAATTGATGCCTGTGATCTTAAAGTAGACAAAATTTTACTAGGAGGTTTCAATCAAAAAGGAGAAAGAGCTCTTGGATCGATAACACTATTAATGAAGATCGGTGATTTGGAAAAGGCAACTGCAAAATTCCACATAATTGATTCTGAGACATCATTCAAGGTTCTACTGGGTCGGTCATGGATCCATGAGAACCGGATGGTACCGTCGTATCTGCACCAGTGCATAAAGTATTATGAAGGAGGACAAAAAACAATGTATCAAAGGTGATTTGCAACCATTCTCTGTATATGAAATTAGAATCCACGAAGATGCTGCCTCTACGCGCCTCCGAAGAAAACAGTCTTTCCAGAAATATCATACCAAATGAAATAAGAAGAGTTCGAGATGATGAAGAACCTAAAATTCTAATTCAACAGTTACTCACCACTCCCTTACGGTGAGATGGTGAAGGTTTCTCCAAAACTCGCACTCGAGGTCGAGGCTGGGGACGAGGTCGAGGTAGAAACTGTAGAACAGTTGAACAAAAGAATCTGGTTATTAAGGTTGATTGGGAAGATAATTCCAAAGAAGAAGAAGAAGTCAAGAATGAAGCAATGAAGATAAAACAAAAGAAACCCTAGCTCAAGATCTTTCTCAAAGATGAAAAGAATGAAGAATACAAAGCGATGTATGACAAGATAAACCACTATGTACATACTTTGACCCTAACCCCGATCTACCCTAGTAAGGTTGAGGGTATGGTGGTCAATGAAGTACGTGGTGGTGGTGCTAAGCTAATCAAGTTCTACCGTGGTGCTTCTTCTTCCAAAACTAAGAATGATGTAAAATTTGAAGATGTTACTTTATCTGAATTAATGGAATTGACCTTTGAGTGGTATTCTTCCTGTGTTCAGAATTTAATACAATGTGGTATCTTGCCTAAGCAATGGTCAAAAGGTCAATCACAGCGCTTTGAAAAATTATGGAATAATACAAGTCGACCGCCAAATTCATTGCATGGTCTCGGATTCGGCACAGTAGCGCCAGTTGATGATTCAGAATTTTTCTTGGTTGTCACTTGCGAGCCTAATGAAGATTGTCTTGAAGCTTCAGATGATCCAAAAGATCTACCAATCGGAGACGCTCCGCCAGAATTTGAAGAAGAAATTAAATCTACAATAGACGAGTTAATGGAAGTTAACTTAGGTACTAGCGAAGAGCCTAGGCCGACCTTTGTTAGCTCCTTACTCAGTAAAGAAGACTCTGAAAACATGATTAAGCTATTAATGAAATTCAAGGACATTTTTGCTTGGAGTTATATGAAATGCCTGGATTAGCTCCAGAAGTCGCAGATCACGGGCTAGGAGTAGATCCCACTGCCATTCCAGTCAAATAAGCTCTGAGAAGAATGCATCTGGAAATCGAGCAACAAGTAATAGCTAAAGTTAAGAAGCTCATCGACGCTAAATTTTTCTGTGAAGAACAATACCGACTTGGTTAGCCAATGTGATACCAGTCAGAAAGAAGAATGGTCAAATCAGAATCTGTGTGGATTTCAGAGATTTGAACAAAGCATGCCCAAAGGATGAGTTCCCGCTACCAATTCCAGAATTAATGATCGACATCGCTTTGACACATGAAATCTTCTCATTCATGGATGGATCATCAGGATACAACCAGATAAAAATGGCACTAGAAGATGAAAAGCTCACAGCCTTCAGAACGCCAATCAGAGTACACTGCTATACAGTAATGCCTTTCGGATTGAAGAACGCAGGAGCAACTTACCAAAGAGCAATGACGAAGATTTTTGATGATCTCATTCACAACCAAGTCGAGTGTTATGTGGATGATGGGGTCATCAAGAGCAAACTAAAGAAAGATCACCTGTATGATTTGAGAATTATTTTCGAGCAATTAAGACAATTTAACCTTAAGATGAATCCCTTGAAATGCGCCTTCGGCGTCACCTCTAGGAAATTCTTAGGATTTGTTGTCCGACATCACGGAATTGAAATCGATCCAGAGAAGATTAAAGCTATCTTAGGAATGCCGCCTCCTAAAACCTTAAAACAACTACGATCCTTTCAAGGGAAGTTGACATATCTTCGACGCTTTATTTTGAATTTGTCAGAAAGGTGTCAGCCTTTTTCTGCTTTAGTTAAGAAGGATGCCAAGTTTACTTGGGACTCCAAATGTCAACATGCCTTCGATGACATTAGACGATATCTAATGACACCTCCTATCTTAGCAGCCTCATTCTCAGGTAAACCGTTAATACTTTATACCGCGGCTTTAGAAGACCCCCTCGGAGCCTTGCTAGCCCAGGTCAATGACGAGGGGAAAAAAAATTCTCTCTACTACCTAAGTCGTTGTCTGATTGTGACGGAGGTGAAGTATCCAATGATTGAGAAGCATTGTTTAGCCCTTATCTTCGCTGCTTAAAAGCTCGGGCATTACATGCTTTCTCATAAGGTCAACCTTATTTCGAAGTTTAATCCATTGCAATATTTGATGACCCGCCCTACACTCTCTGGCAGACATGCCAGGTTCTCAATGATAGTATTGCAATTTGATATAACTTTTGTTCATCTTCGTGCCATAAAGGGACAAGTCCTAGCAGACTTCCTCACAGCGCACCCTTTACTGGTAGAATTGCCTCTCAACGATGACCTGCTCGACGAGCAGATAATGAGCTTAGAAGACCCCGACGATCGACGTTGGGAACTGTACTTCAATGGAGCGTCCTCAGCACAACGACACAAGGAATTGCAAACGATAGTGCCTGGTAAGGTAGGAATCGAACTAATCTTTATAACACCAGAGCGGGGGACGTTAAGGTTTTTCTACCATTTAACAGAACCATGTATAAACAATGAAGCAGAATACGAAGCCCTTATAACCAGATTGGAGATAGCCATTCAGATGGGGATAACAGTCATTAACATCTACAGAGATTCTCAGTTGATCATTCAAAAGGTCACCGAACAGTACAGAATTTTGAAACCAAGACTCGAGCAGTACATTCAGTATACAACGAAGTTGCTGAAGCAGATTCCGAATGTAACGATCTATAATATTCCCAGATGAGAAAATTCTCTCGTAGATGCGTTAGCCCGCCTTGCAAAAGAATTTGCCTGCTTACAGGATGAATTAGTCGAAATGTCAGTTCAGGGATGACAGGTCCTATCACAGCACGACATGGATACAATATCCGAATCAGAAGAAAAATAAGAAACAGTTGCAGCAGTAATAGAAACTACAATGGGTTGGTGGCAGCCATTAATAGACTACCTGCAAACAGGAAAACTACCGGACGATAAATCATTAGCCCATTAGATCAAGAAAAGAACTTTGCCATACACATTAATAAATAATACCTTATACAGAAGGTCTTTCGATCAAATGTGGCTAAGGTTCCTGAGCGAGTCCGAAGCTCGTGAAATTGTTAAAGAAGTGCACTCAGGACTTTGTGGCACTCATCAGTCGGGTCTGAAGATGAAAATGAAAATTAGAAGACTAGGATACTACTGGCCCTCGATGATGACCGACTACATGAAAGTTGTCATGATTTGTCACCAGTGTCAAGTGCATGGAGTGGTTCTACATCAACCTCCAAATGTGCTACATCCGACAATTGCATCGTGGCCATTTGAGTGTTGTGGCATAGATATTGTAAGTCTGATAGAACCGCCTTCTTCAAGAGGACATCGCTGTATTCTTGCAATTACAGATTACTTTTTAAAATGGGCAAAAGCAGTACCACTCAGAGAAGTGAAAGCACATCACTTGCTACAGTTCTTCAAGAATCAAGTCGACTACCGTTTTGGTGTACCGCGCAGAATTATCTCAAACAACGGGTCCGCTTTCAGAAGTACAAAGATCAACAATTTTGTCAGAAGGCATGGGATAGATTGGTACTATTCGACAATCTACTAACAAAGAGCAAACAGCTTGTCCGAGGCTTTTAATAAAACTCTCGTCCAAATCCTAAAGAAAACTTTGGACGATAACAAAAGAAATTGGCACAAGAAGTTATTAGAAGCCTTATGGGCCTACAGAACAACTTTCAGAACTCCTACTCAGTATACACCGTACGCTCTAGTGTACGGGTCTGAGGCAGGCTTGCCCTTGGAAGTTCAGCTTCCATCTTTCAGAATTGTGGTTGCGAACAAGATTACTACAGAAGAAAATACCAAACTAAGACTAGAAGAATTGGAAAGAAAAGAAGAAAAACGACTTTCAGTGCAACAGAAACTCGAATTGTATCAGGCCAAGATGATTCAGGCCCACGATAAGCTGGTCCGCCCAAGGACATTCCAAGTCGGTGACTTGGTTCTAGTTCTCAAGAGTCTTATTCTTGCACACCGCAAGATAGGAGGTAAATTTGAACTGACTTGCGAGGGGCCGTTCGTGATCGAGACAGTCTACTATGGAGGTTCCTACCAACTGGTGAATTGCCGTGGAGAACGATCTATACTTTTAATCAATGGATGATATTTGAAGAATTATTACGCAACCTGATGTTTTGAAGGATGAACTTTAAAAAAATGAAGTCTCACTCCTAGAAGCATGAGTGGAGTAATCATTTGTAACTGGGTCCGAACCTAAAATATAAAAATGGATGATAAAAATCATTAACAAAAAAATGTGTTAAAAAGAAAATATGTGAAATCACAATAATAAAATTTTGATCCTTCCTTTCAAATCAGCTCACACCTGATCTTTCCCCATCTTTTCCTACTCTTATTAAAATTTGAAAGAAATGAATAAGAATTTTCCATTAATAAGTAAATTTTCTTATTATTCTTGTCGGCATATTTTTTTAGGTTGTGTTTTATATTGAAAAAAGAGGGGGTCGCCTAACAGAAGCTGTCGGCGAATTTTTAATTTAATCAAAATAAATAATTTGAAAAGTAGTATTTGATTTTAAAAATAATTTTAAATTTGAAGGTTTTAAGATATGAGATTGAACCGATCTCACATCCCAAATAGTTTATATAAACGAGCACCGCACCACAAATCGTGTATCTATCCCTAAAGATGAGACACACCGCTCGACGGTGGGGCTCGATTAAATAAACTAGAAGATTTGTGACACCCGTTTGGTCCGCGAACCAATTTTATAAGCCGACAAAATTCCCCGTTTAATATGAAAACATTAAACAGGGTTTATATTACCCGGGTTCTTCAAAATTCCCTATAAGGGCAAGCCCCTATAGTTAATTACATCTTAAGTGACGGGAATCACCTAAGAAAACTCTCGATAATAATCAATAATTCTCGCTCTCAAGGATTTCAAAGTTTAAGTTTTCAAGGGATTGAATTTTGGAATTTCAATAAGGAATGGATCAAGTTTGGAACATTTTGTTTTGTGAATCCAAAGGAAGAAAAGTAGGAGAAATCACAGATTCGAATTGAACTTCGGTAATTTCCCGACTATCCTATTGTTTGGCTTAAATTTAGGAAAATCCTAATGTTCATTTAAATGTTTTGATTTTGTCAATTTTAATTAATTAGGACTTATATTTATATGATAGAATCATACAAATAGCCTTGAAGATGTGAGGGTTTATGTCGTATCGACGACTACCTCGAATCCTAAGTCCAGGTTAGGGCTTAATTTGCAAGACAAATGCCTAACAAAAGGTTGAGGATTTATGTTGCACTAGGCAAACTACCTCGAAATCCTATGGCTTGGTTATTTAATTCTAGGAAAGTTTTGCTGAAGTAGGTTCAAGTTTTACTGATGACGATGGTCGTGCTGCCCACCATGCACCGAGCTCGTTGTTGTTGCAGAGGTTTAGTTTTAGAAATCATAAATCAGGAGATGAGAAAAGTGTTTTGGTTTAGAGAAGTCTTAATTTTCCAAGTGTTTTTTTTATGTTTTGATTAAAACAAATCTTAAAGTTCGATTATAACGACACCGGTTAAGATCCCACGGTTCCATCCTTCCGCATCATTATTTTTATCGGATTCACTTAGTCCGGATGAATTTGCTAAACTCAACCGAATGAGTTCCACACTTTCATTTAGACCGTGGGAAATCCCGTTAGCAACACGTAGGTTACATCATCCGAGGTATTCCCGATCATCCAACGAGACGTTTTAATTTAGTTGCAATTGTAGTTTTGTGTTCCGTTTGTGATTAAATTTTGAGTTGTTTTATATTTTGAAATGTTGTGACGGTGAATTTTATCTTGCAATGACTTTTAACTTAATTTGGTTTCAGCTTTAGGGCTATCCTAAAGGTGTGAGTTTTCATGCAACAAGCTTGTTTATCATGCAAGAAAAGTAAGTGCAATGCAGGTTAAGTAAATTGCAATAATGTAAATTGCAAGAAAGTAGATTGCAATAAAATAAAAGCGTACCTGAAGGGTCTTCCCGTCATCCCAAGCTACACATAAAACACAATTAGAATATTTAAGCAAGTTCCTAGGTAAAGCTAAGGGAAGGGTTATGATTTTCTACCAAATTCCTAATCCTATAGCTAGTCATCTCCTATGACGTCTAGGTCTTTGTATTTTGGTTTGAGGACGATTTTCTTCATCAAAGAACGATTAAGTCCAATTATTCTTATAAATGTCCTATCATATTGAGGAAGTGCTTAAGAGGAATCTTAAACATCTTTTCAATATTTCTAGGATTGTTTTAAGTCCAAATGAATTTAATTATACAAATGAATTAATCGTCCAAGAATTCAAGTTTTGTTAACTTGCTCAGATGAACTAGGACATTTGAATATCCTATAAGTGAAGTAACATTTCATTTAATGTTCTGTTTAGGAGTTATGATAACTAAAACTTTCAAGGGTAAATTGGTATTCCAAATGATTTGATTTAAGTTAAAGGGTTTAAATTTGGAATAATGTTCAAGTTGCTTTATATTTAATTTAATTTAATTTAATTTAATTGAGTTTGATTTGATGTTGAATTAATTTAATTTGATTTGATTTGATTTTAATTTAATTTGATTTAATTTAATTAAATTAAATTAAATTTAATTTAATTTAATTTAATTTAATTTAATTTAATTTAATTTAATTTAATTTTAATTTAATTTAATTTAATTTAATTTAATTTAATTTAATTTAATTTAATTTTATTTAATTATTTAATTTAATTTATTTTATTTAATTTAATTTAATTTTAATTTAATTTAATTTAATTTATTTAATTTAATTTAATTTATTTAATTTAATTTATTTAATTTAATTTAATTTAATTCAATTATTTAATTTAATTAAATTTATTTAATTTAATTTATTTAATTTAATTTAATTTAATTCAATTATTTAATTTAATTTAATTAATTTAATTCAATTTAATTTTAATTTAATTTAATTTAATTTAATTAATTTAATTTAATTTTTAATTTTAATTGAAATTTTTAAAAGGATTTAATAATTAAGTCTTTTAATATTTTAAATTTGAGTTATCATTTTAATTAAGAATTGAATATTAATGAGATAATTAATTTAGGGATTTTTTAAATTAGAGAATAAATCTCTTCCTAATAATATCCCTATTTTAATAATTCCAATTTTATTATTCTTCCAAATTTAATCCATTATTTAATTAAAGTTTAATCATTTTAAAATTGCTTAATGGGTTTCTACCCTTTAATTATTTAAATTTCAATCATCCAAATCAGATTAGGATCAAATATTTTACTTGTTAATTTTTTTTATTAAACCTAAAGTTTTAATTAAGGATTAAAATTTTAATTACCACATTACCCTTTAAGCTTAATAATTTCATAACTCACTAAATTGAACTCAAATGAACTTGAAATTTTTATGTGACTTCACTCATATGTCAATAAAGACATGAGAGGAGAAAATGTGATTTTTCTGTATTTAATTGATTTATATAATTATTTTTGGTGAAAAATAGAGATTTCCAAGGAAAATTTAATAACATGACCAAGGGAAAGTTTCTGTCCTTAAGAAAATTAGGGGACATTCCTAATGACCAGAGGACCACTTGGACCAATTTTGGTGATTTTTTGAATTATATTATTTTTATTATAATTATTTTAAGTTTTGGAATGTTAATTAATTTAAAAATAAAATAAATGTTGAAAAATGAATTTTATATTTTTCAAAAATCTCTCTGATATCAAGGAAACCAGAGAAGATAATTTTGTAATTTTTTAATTTTTCTATAATTTATTATAATTATTTTAGTGAAAATGCTAGAAAACATATTTTTTAATTTTAAAATTACCTTAAAGCTTTAAAATTTAATATCTCACTAAATAGACCTAAGAAAAATGTGGGATTTGTTCCTATGTGATTAAAATTCAAAATGTGACATTTTGATGAATTTTATTATTTTTGTGATTTTTATTATTTTTTAATTATTAAAAATATTAAAATATGATTAAAAATCAACTTTTTTAGAAAATTGAAATTTTAATTTTCTTAAATTCCCCTAATATCAGAGAGGCTCCAAAACCAATTTGGTGAATTTTTAAAAAGTATTTTAAAAGTTATGAATTTTTAAAGTTTAAAATGACTAAGTGGCTTAATCAACCCAATTAGTGGGGCTAACCAAGTCCAATTGACCTCAAATTTTTATGATGGGTTCCTCTGATCCTAAAGGTCAGTGGAGAATTGATTTCAAGTCAATTTGATGCATGATTAACTTTAATTAATTAAAGACCTATTTTGGGTTTTTAAGCCAATTAGTGGTTGTTTTAAATGAACTAAGTCAAAACCTATTTTTCCTAAGGTTCTCTCGGTCATAAGAAACATCACCAAATTTTCCTAGAATTTATTTCACAACATGCGATTTATTGGAATTAAAATACTCAAAACAAGTAACTCGAATTTGAAAAATCAATAACTTTTCATAGGATGGCCTCGACTTTGGAAAATTCAGGGAATGTTCCCAAATTCAGAGGCTTCAAAAGCTCTATGGTCTCATGCCATGGTGAATTGTATGCATGCATGGAGAATTAAAATAATGCAGAGAGTAAATAAATTATAAAAAATAAAATACTTCGATGAAATTAAATGATTTCTTTTCCACATTATTCTCCTCTCATTCACCGAGCAAGAGGGTATTTTTATTTTATTTTTCTGATTTTTCTACACAGAGATATGAATTTTTGAAGTTTAGGGAATTAAATAAATAGAAAAATATCCTAATTTTCTATTTATCCACGCGGCGCCGCGTCAACCTCGGCAGCCTCCGAACGCCACGTGTCGCGCTCCCATTCGACGCCGCCACCCGAGTCGGCAGCCCGGGCCCCGCGGTTCTCGTACCGTCTCCCGGTCCGACGCCATCTGAGCCGTTCGTCCGCGCGTGTATTGAATGGACGGCATCCGTTCATCGTCCCCAAGCGTCCTCACCCGAGAGCCGTCCACACTAAATCCCTAAGATCTCACTCGATACTCAATGGATTTTTATGTTCTTATGCTCTATGGATTCGTCTCGAAGAGACGAACACATCTATACGGTTAACATGCATCGAAAATAAGGCATTTGAAATGGAGAATCTCCGTAAGCTCGGGATGAAGAATTAGCTCATACCTTTGCTCGCAGAAGTGTGGCTTCAATCCGAGAGTTGTTGCACCTTCGATTGGATCCTAGCAAGCTCCAGCATGAAGTCTCCCGGTCTCGGTGAATTGTCCGGATGTGATTTCGACCAAGCCCGATCACAAAGCTTCGGAGGCCGGAGCAACCGGGTGGCCCGGAGATGGGGCTTTTACCGGCGGACACCTTCCCTCGGTCCGGTGAAGGTGTAGAACCAATCAATTTGGGAATTGGCTCACCGTGGAGAAGTGTCCCGGTTTTCGGTGGAATTTCAACTCCGAAATCGAGCTCGCAGCAGGAGAAATGGCAGGGGGATCTCACCTGGGAATCAAGTGCTCGTGTATGGGGAGGAGTCCGGAACAATTTTGGCGCAGTTTTGGCAAGGTTTGTGCTTAGCTCCTCTCATGGCCGAGAGGGGTGGAGTTTAAGTCAGGAGAGGGTGGAGGGCCTCCCGTGGGGAGTCGAGGCATGGGATCACCTGCTCTGGTGAGGAGAAGAACAGACCATGGTGACCACTAGGCATGGGGCAGCTCAACGAAGTGAGAATTTCAATGTTGGCTCACATGTGAGCTCTCGGCCATGGTGTTTTCCGGCGGCCCGGTGGCCGGCCGACAGTGCATGGGTCACCATCTCGACTAGTGGAGGTCGTGGCTCGGCAATGGTGAAGTCAATTAGGCTTGGACATGTGTAAAGTGTTTGAATTAAAATGGAATGGGGAGGGGGTCATTTTGGCTTGAAATTGGTCAACCCATTGGTTTGGGTTAGGTTCACCTCCCCATGGCCGGTCTCGGGCCGAGAAGATCGGTTAGGCTAGCCGGTCAAGAGGTGGTGATGTCCTTATCCAAGAATATTTGGATTAAATCTTGGTTAAGGGGAGACATGCTTAAGGCTAATGACTTTTAGGAGATGGTTAAAGGACCTCCTCCTTTTGCCATTAATGGCATGGTCACATGCCAAACTTTCATGGCTTCATATGGCTTGTGAATGGCTCATCCTTGGCTCCATTTCGCTCTGGGAAAAGCTTCGGTCAATTTCATGAAAATGGGTTTTAAGAATTTTTGATAATTTGATGGAAATTTGGTATGAAACTTGATTTGGAATAATTTGATGGTGAATTTAGGACTTAGGGACAATTTTGATTAAATGGATGATGAAAGGAAGTGTCATGTGGGCTTTGGATGAATTTGGGCTTTTGAATTTCAAGGGAGTGGGCTTTTAGGAAAGTTTAAGGGAAATGGGCTTTCGATTTTAGGATGGGCATTTGATAAAAAATTTTGTGAAGAACTTTGTCAAATAAAAGTCATAATTGGTTTAGGGATGTTCTATGAAGGGCTTGGAATCAATTTGATGTGATTTGGAGTCGAATCGGTTCGAACTTGGATTTATTCGGTAAGTGGGCCTATGTAGGTCCAAGTGGGCCAAGTTGGGCTAATGTTGGGCTAGGGTTGAAATTGATATAAAATCAATGTTGAGAAATGTTTATGGGGGTGTTTCAAAGAGGTTTTGGCTTTGGTCGGGCTTTGATTTTGGGGTTTGGGGCTCATTCGGGTTCACTTAGTGGTTAAACTGGGTCAAATTGGGGGTTTTGACAAAAGTAGGGTAAATTGACAAAATTGGCCAATGGTGTAGTTGGATAAAATGAAATTGGTAATATTTGGGATTTTCTGGAATTTTCTGGGAATTTTCTGAATTTTTAGATTTTTAGGCCAAGAGGGGTATTTTGGGTATTTGGAGGGTATTGGGAGGTTTTCTTGGAATTTTTGGTATTTTTGGGTATGGATGATCAGTTTAAGTGATGTGGAAATGTTTGGGAATGATTTTGGAGAATTTTGGGTGATTTGGAAATTTTTGAGAATTTTGGGTAATTTTAAGGGTTTTGGGTAGGTTTAGTAGGTGTAGGGTCCCGGGGTCAAAAATCGAAAATTTGGGAAATTGAAGATTGGGTGAATTTGGGTGGAAAGAAGTCATTTTGGTTGAGCCATGAAGCCATATCAAGCCCACATGAGCCATGAAGGGACTCACTTGAGGCATTCACTATGTTGTTCCTAACCCTCTAGCCAAGGGCTTAGGGGTTAAGGACCATCCATGCGAATCACCTACATGAGTCGAGAGGTCGAGTTAGGTATGGGTGTGATTTTATGAAGTATGTGGAAGTGTAGTGTGTAGGTGTAGTGTATAAGTGTGGTGTGTGTAAGTCAGCCCCTTCACCAGACCAGGCCACCCAAGGCAGTCCTAAGGCCAAAGAGTCCTATAGGAACTCATCCTTTAAACTTCCACATTTGATTTCAACCCTCTAGGTGATTAGGGGTCTACAGTCAAGTTTGTGGAGTTTGCAGGGAGTTAAGAAGTGGTTTGAATTTCTAAAAGGTGGGTCCCAATTCTAGTCCTCTAAGATAGTCAAAGGAAAAGCCTAAGGCTGGATCCTAAGCACTAAAGGGAAGAAGAGAAGACCTCATCAAAAATGAGGTCAACAAATGGACCCCCAATAGGTGTGGTGAGCCGACGGAGCACACCGCGCGTATTGGTGTTGACCGAAGCGATCAACAAAACCAACACGGATGTCCAAGTGATAAACTTAGGACGAAGTAGAAGAGTTTCTGCTGGGGAGTGTCAAGTATATCTCCGAAACCGGAGATTCCCGAACTCTCGCCGGGAAAGGAAAAGGAGGTGAATTCCAAATCACATGATCTGGGGGAATTTCGATTTAGATTTTATTTTGTTTCAATTTAAGTTTTGATGTGTGAGTTTAGATTTTAGTTTGGAATTTCAATTTAGATCGAAGTTTTGTCAAAATTAATTTGAAGGATTCGATTTGAAATGAAAATCGAATTCGAGGTTTTAGATGTAACATCTTCAACCTCGAAAGAAAATTGAATTGATCAAATCGAATCATTGCAATGAGGAGAGATCTCGCAGCAATGCGGTATTGGATGTAAAATCCTTAACCTCAAGAGTTTGATTTTGATGTATTTCAAGTGCAATAGGAAAAGAATCCTAAAGCAAGGCAGTCTTGGATGTAAAATCCTCGACCAAAAAAGGTTCGAATTCGATGTATTTCAAAGGCAATAGAAAGAATCCTAAAAGCAAGGTGATCTTGGATGTAAAATCCTCGACCCAAAAAGTTCGAATTTGATGTATTTCAAGTGCAATAGAGAAGAATCCTAAAGCAAGGCGGTCTTGGATGTAAAATCCTCGACCCAAAAGATCGAATTCGATGTATTTCAGATGCAACAGAAAGAATCCTGAAGCAGTGTAGCCTTGGATGTAAAATCCTCGACCCAAAAGTTTGATTTGATGTATTTCGAAGGCAATAGGGAAAGAATCCTAAAGCAAAGGCAGTCTTGGATGTAAAATCCTCGACCCAAAAGGTCGAATTCGATGTATTTCAAGGCAATAGGAAAGAATCCTAAAGAAGGTACTGGATGTAAAATCCTCGACCCAAAAGTTTGAATTTGATGTATTTCAAAGGCAATAGGAAAGAATCCTAAAGCAAGTGCACTTGGATGTAAAATCCTCGACCCAAAAGTTTGAATTAGATGTATTTCAAAGGCAATAGAAGAGAATCCTAAAGCAAGGTACTTGGATGTAAAATCCTCGACCCAAAAGTTTGAATTCGATGTATTTCAAAGGCAATAGAAAAGAATCCTAGAAGCAAGTGCACTTGGATATAAAATCCTCGACCCAAAAGTTTGAATTTTGATGTACTTCAAGTGCAATAGAAGAGAATCCTAAAGCAAGCAGATCTTGGATGTAAAATCCTCGATCCAAAAGTTCGAATTCGATGTATTTCAAAGGCAATAGGAAAGAATCCTAAAGCAAGGCAGTACTTGGATGTAAAATCCTCGACCCAAAGGTTTGAATTTGATGTATTTCAAAGGCAATAGGAAAGAATCCTAAAGCAAAGCGATCTTGGATGTAAAATCCTCGACCCAAAAGTTCGAATTAGATGTATTTCAAGGCAATAGGAAGTGAATCCTAAAGCAAGCAGGTCTTGGATGTAAAATCCTCGACCCAAAAGTTTGAATTCGATGTATTTCAAGTGCAATAGGAAAGAATCCTAAAGCAAAGGCAAGTCTTGGATGTAAAATCCTCGACCCAAAAGTTTGAATTCGATGTATATTTAATTCGAGATCTAGAAGAAATTGAATTCGAATTTGATTGAGACCGGATTCGGAATCCGGAAAGATTGAATTTGGAAATTTGGAAGGATGAGTTTGAACTCGATCGAAATTTGATTTAAGATTTGATTTGAAATTTGGAAGATCAAATTTGAAATTTGATCGAGATTGGATTTGGAATTCGGTCGAGAATTTGATTTGAGATTCGAAAAGATCGAAATTTGATTCGAAATTTGGAAAGATTGAATTTGAAATTTGATTTGAAATTTGGAAGGATGGAATTTAAGATTTGTGTTGATTTCGTTTATGTTTTAATGATTCAAATTTTATTTTATCGTTTATTTAATGTTCATGTGAATTTGGTGTTTGTCATTTCAGATTTTTAAAGAAAGTTTTCTTTTATCCTTTTTTTTATTTATTTCTTTTCTGTTCTTTGTTCGAAGTTCATTTAACTTTAATGGCGTTTCCCAATCAATTTGCACAAAAGAGGTGAAGGCCAAAAACGTGACATGGTCACTTTCATTCCAATCATGTTGAAAATACATCATACAACTCGATCTGGAATACATTTCATACAATCCATGTAGACTCAAAACGGACTGTGTATGATCTTTGTTGGTCCATCAAAAGAAGCATTTGTCAAAAAAATCCATGTCTGAATAGTGGGGTACATGGTTAATAACATCACCTTCCAAGCCATCCCTGGCAAGGATGCCGACCGGATGTACGTTGGAGGTGTGATATTTCCCATGTAACTCACGACTCGTAAGGCCGGAGGTTCTCTAGCTCGGGTCTCGGTCGGAAATGGTAAGGTATCTTGCTCGTCGTCCATTCTCCTCGAAAGTAACCGAGATCCGCTCCACCGGCACTCCCGGTATGCAATGCTTAGCGATATCCGCTCCGTTGCCCTTCGCATCATGACGGAACCCACCGGTAAAGGTATCTTTACCGGCCCTCGGAACTCACTCCGGGCCTCGCTATTCGGAGGTCGAATCCGAACATGATGTCACACTCGTTCAAGAAAGAGACCGTGCGTAAAGGTCCGACGAAGTCGTGGTGATCTATATGTGGGGGTATGCAATCACCCCGTTTCGTAGATGTTGATAATGCAACCATTGGGTATGCAATCCGTCGGCAGTACCCTCCATGTTATCAATCTTTTTACCATTCTCCCGATGACTAATGGCATCGGATCTACTTCGCCCATGACGGAGTATCCCCGTGGGTTTCCCTTTCGTCTTCAAGCAAAGTCTGTAGCAAGATCCGCATTGTATCGTGATTCTTCCTTTCCCCGGCATCCATCTCCGGGGTTCCGAGTATGTGTTTTGCCTCGTGCGGCCTCGCTCGGCCCATTCTCTTCAAATCCCGGATACAATCCACGATTTGCCGTTGTTCATACTCCGAGAATACGTCGGTATGTAGCTCGAGGCCCTCTAAGTATGTTAATCCTTCTTCCTTTAATTTTCTCGAAGTATTCAAAAGTTTTCTTTTCAACATTCCGCATTCTCTCCAGCCTCGTATTCCGGAATGATCCGCAGATGGCGAGGCCTTGTGACATATTGTGGGATATATGGTTCAATCCCTTCACGTTCCCCTCGCATACCTCGGCTCCTCGTGATGATGCCCGTCGGGACATCCCCCGGGTTGCTTCCGCAACAAGGTCATGCATTATCGGTGGTTCTATCCGATGGCGTGGTAGCCTTCTTTCTTTCGATCTTCCGGAGATTTCCCCGGTTCTTTCTCGTTATCCTAGGAGCCGGCCTCCTTTCTTCGAGTTCCCGGTGAACCGGTGTCCTCGAAATGTGTGTGCCGGCATTAGCAATTGTTTCGTCGCGCCGGTCCGCGACCTAGTTTTGTTAACATCTTACTGATACGGCGATTCTTATTTCTTCGTTGCGCGGCCGTGAGAGTAGCTCTCCGCACTTCGAATCTCTCGTGGGCGCGGCGCCGACAAGCCCGCCCTCCGCCGTAGCGACTACGGACTTCATTTTCTTATCTTCTTCGGTGTTTGCTTTTCTTTCTCGTTGTTGGATCGGTGGCTCGGGCCACCCACTTTCATCACCGTTCGCCCGGTAGTTCTTCTCGCTAATCGGGACCCGACCACATTCCTCGTATCGTAGGCTCCGCCGGTGCGAAATCCGAGTCAATCTCGATTATCGCTCCATCTTTCACCCTCTTTTCATCGAGTGCAAGGCTTACGCCATTCTTAAAGTTCAGGACCAACCGCCCGTTCGACATTTCCCTGTGAAAAGACAAGGAAAAGGATCAGGGGCTGTACTAAGAACAAGAACATTAAGAAAATGTTTATTAAAGACATTTTTTTATTATATATTTTTTTATTATTATTTTTTTTCAAATTTCACAGGAATGAAGTAGGATAAGATCGGGAAAGAGATTTTGATTTGGAAAAGAAAACAAGGAAAACATATTATCATGATTTTATTTATCTTAGCACATTTTATTATTTTTGGGTTCGGACCCAATCATAAGTAATTACTTCGCCCGTGTTTCTTAGGGATGAAGAATTCATTCCTTCGAAACATCGTGTAGCCGTAATACTTTTTCAAGTATCGTCCGTTGATCGGAAGCATATGTCGTTCTCCCCGGCAACTCACTAGCCGGTAGGAACCTCCCGAGTATACCGCTTCAACCACAAACGGTCCTTCCCAAGTGGGTTCAAATTTTCCTCCTATCTTCGCGTGTGCAAGAATAGTCTCTCGAGAACGAGAACTAAGTCACCAACTTCAAGGTTCTCGGCGGACCCGCCTTGTCATGCGGCTCGAACCATCTTAGCTTGGTATAGTTCTAAATTATGTTGCGCCGCAAGTCTTTTCCCTTCCAAGTTTTCTAATTCTTCGAGTCGTAATCCGGCGTTTTCTTCTCGTCGTGATCTTGTTTGCAACCGCAATTCCGAGTGAAGGAAGCCGAACCTCTAAAGGTAACATCGCCTCGGACCCATACACTAGAGCGTAAGGTGTAGCTTCGAGTAGGAGTTCGAAGGTTGTCCGGTAGGCCCATAAGGCTTCTAACAATTTCTCGTGCCAATTTCTCTTATTATCGTCCAAGGTTTTCTTTAAGATTTGAACGAGAGTTTTATTAAAAGCCTCGCCGAGGCCGTTTGCTCTCGGGTAGTAAATTGTCGAGTATCGCGCCGATTCCGTGTCTCCCGACAAAATTGTTGATTTGTGTGCTTCGAATGCCGACCCATTATCCGAGATGATCCCGCGCGGCACTCCGAAACGGTAGACAACTTGGTTCTCGAAAACCGTAGCACGTGGTGTGCTTTCACTTCTCTAAGTGGAACTCGCCTCTCGCCCACTCGGAAAAGTAATCCGTAGCCGCAAGAATAAAGCGATGTCCTTTTGAAGATGGTGGTTCTATCGGACCCACTATATCCGTGCCCCAACATTCAAATGGCCACGACGCAATTGTCGGGTGCAGCACATTTGGAGGTTGGTGTAGAACCACTCCGTGCACTCGGCATTGCTGATAGCTCTCGGCGATTTTCATGCGCTCGGTCATCATCGAGGGCCGTAGTACTCCTAGTCTTTTAATTTTCATTTTCATCTTCGGACCCGACTGGTGAGCGCCACAGAGTCCTGAATGCACCTCTTTAACAATTTCACGGGCCTCGGACCCGCTTAGGCATCTTAGCCACATTTGATCAAAAGACCTTCTGTACAATGTGTTATTTATTAATGCGTAGGACGCAGTTCTTTTCGATCCGATGGGCTAGCGACCTATCGTCCGGTAGCTTTCCCGTTTGTAGCTAGTTCATTAATGGCTGTCGCCAATCTTCTCGTGTTTTCCGTCACCGCCGCAACCGTTTCTTTTCTTTTTCTCGATTTGTGTATTGTGTCTATGTCGAGCCGTGATAGGACCCGACGTCCGTGAACCGACACTTCCACCGATTCATCTTGCAAACAGCAAATTCTTTTGTGAGACGGCTAAAGCATCCGCTAAAGCATTCTCTTTTCTCGGGAATTTTGTAGATTGTCACATTTGGAATCCGTTCCAACAACTCGTATGGCATACTCGGAAGTATTGTTCGAGTCTTGGTTTAAAAATTCCGTATTGTCCGGCGATCCGCCGAATGATTAACCGTGAATCTCCGTAGATGTTGATGTCTCGTTATCCCCATTCGAATAGCTAATTCCAGTCCCGTTATGAGGGCTTCGTATTCCGCTTCGTTGTTTGTACACGGTTCCGTCAAGTGGTAGGAGTATCTTAACATCCCCCGCTCCGGCGTTATAAAGATTAGCCCGATTCCCGCCTTACCGGCACTATCACTTGCGATTCTTCGTCTTTGTGTGCCGAAGATGCTCCATCGAAATATAATTCCCAACGTCGATCATCGAGGTCTTCTAGGTTCATTATTTGTTCATCCGGCAAATCGTCATCGAGAGGAGATTCCGCCGCAAAGGGTGCGCCGCGAGGAAGTCCGCTAAGACTTGTCCCTTTACGGCACGCAGAGGCACGAAAGTTATATCGAATTGCAATAATATCATCGACCATCCGGCAAGTCCGCCGGAAAGTGTTGGACTAGTCATCAAGTATTGCAATGGATTAAACTTCGAGATCAGAGTTGACCTTATGAGAAAGCATGTAGTGCCCGAGCTTTTGAGCGGCGAAGATCGTGGCCAAACAATGCTTTTCAATTGCGGGATACCTTACTTCCGTCGGAAGTAAATGACGGCTTAAGTAGTAAAGAGCATTTTCTTTACCCTCATCATCGACCCAGGCTAACAGGCTCCGAGAGAGTCGTCTAGAGCCGCGGTGTAAAGTATCGCCGGTCTACCCGAGACCGGGGTCGCTAAGACAAGAGGTGTCATTAAATATTGTTTAATGTCCTCGAAGGCCTTCTCGGCATTTCTCTTCCCAAATAAATTTGGCATCCTTTTTAACTAGTGCCGAGAAAGGCCGACACCTACCCGACGAGTTCGAGATAAAGCGTCGAAGATATGCCAGCCTTCCTTGAAAAGATCATAGTTGTTTTAAGGTTTTGGGAGGCGGCATTTCTAAGATAGCTTTAATCTTCTCCGGTCGATTTCAATTCCACGATGTCGGACAACGAATCCTAAGAATTTCCCGGAGGTGACGCCGAAGGCGCATTTTAAGGGATTCATCTTAAGGTTAAATTGTCTTAATCGTTCGAAAACAATTCTCAAATCATACGGTGGTTTTCCTTTACTTTGCTTTCGATGACCACATCGTCCACGTAAGCATTCGACTTGGTCGTGGATGAGATCATCAAAAATTCTTGTCATTGCTCTTTGGTAGGTTGCTCCCGCGTTCTTCGATCCGAATGGCATTACCGTGTAGCAAAATACTCCGATCGGCGTTCGAATGCCGTAAGCTTTTCATCTTCTCGGAGCCATTTTTATCCGGTTGTATCCCGAAGATCCATCCATGAACAAGAATATTTCATGTGTCAAGCAATATCAATCATTAATTCTGGGATCGGTAGAGGGAATTCATCCTTCGGACATGCCTTGTTTAAATCTCTGAAGTCTACACAAATTCCGATTCGACCATTCTTCTTTCTGACTGGCACTACATTGGCTAGCCAAGTCGGGTATTGTTCTTCACGGACAAATTTAGCGTCTATTAGCTTTTTAACTTCGGCTATGACTTGTTGTTCGATTTCTAGACGCATTCTTCTCGGGACCTTGTCCGACCGGGACGTAAGTAGGATCCACTCCTAACTTATGAACCGCAACCTCTCGGAGCCAATCCCGGCATCTCATCATAGTTCCAAGCAAAACAAGCCTTTAAATTCCATTAATAATTCGATTATTTCTTCGGAGTCTTCTTTGTCGAGTAAGGAGCTAACAAAGGTAGGTCTAGGCTCTTCGCTAGTACCTAAGTTAACTTCCGTTAACTCATCTATCGTAGATTTGATTTCTTCTTCGAATTCCGTGGAGCGTCTCCAATTTGTAAATCTTCGAGTTCGTCCGTAGTTTCCATGCAGCTTTCATCGGACTTGCAAGTGACAACCAAGCAAAATTCGCATCGTCAACCGACCCTACCGTGCCGAATCCGAGTCCATGCTTTGAATTGGGAGGACGACCGGAGTTATTCCATAATTTTTCAAAATGTTGTGATCGGCTTTTTGTCCATTGTCGAGGTAAGAAACCACGCCGAATTAAATTTTGAACACAGGGAGAGTACCACTCAAAAGGTAATTCCATTAATTTCGATGAAGTGACATCTTCGAATTGTACATTATTTTCGCTTTGGAGGAAGAAGCACCACGGTAGAATTTGATCGGCCTCGCACCGTCTTTACGTACCTCTTTGACCACCATACCCTCGATCTTGCTCGACCGGATCGGGGTTAGGGTCATAGTACGTACGTAGTGGTTAATCTTCTCGTACATTGATTTATATTCTTCATTCTTTTCATCTTCGAGGAGATCTTGAATTACGGCTTCTTTCGACTTATTTCCGCCGCTTCTTGTTTGATTTCTTTTCTTCTTCGTAACTATCTTCCCAATCAACATTGATGGCCGGTTTCCTCTCGTCCAACCGTCCTAACGTCTCTACCACGACCTCGTCCCCGGCCTCGACCTCGGATGCGAGTTGTGGAGAAACCTTCACCATCTCGCCGAAGGGAGTGGTGAGTGATCGTTGGACTAGAACTTCGTGTTCTTCGTTGTCCCGAACTTTCTTTGCTTCATTTGTTACGGTATCTCCGGAGAAGATTGTTTTCTTGGCGGTGCATAATAAGCCGCGTCTTCATGGATTCCAATCTCATGTACGGAGAATGGTTGCAAGTCACCTTTGATGCACTCGTTCCCCTCCATCGTAGTATTTGATGCACCGGTGCAAAGATGATGGTACCATCCCGTTTTCATGTATCCATGGTCGGCCCAGCGAGCGTCGAACGATGTTTCGAATCGATTATGTGAAATTTCGCGGTTGTCTTTGCTAAGTCACCGGTCTTCATCGATAGCGTTATTGACCCGAGGGCTCTTTCTCCTTTCGGTCGAATCCTCTTAATAACATTTTGTCGGCCTCGAGCTCACGAGCATCAATTTCCAAGTATGCTAGTGTTCGAAGACTCATTATATCGATCGATGCTCCCGGATCCACCAATACTCCGGAGAGCGTAAACTTCCCAATTGTAACCGAAATGTACAACGGTCGGTCGTGATCTCGTCGTCCCAAGTAGTAGGTCATTGTCCGTGAAGGTAACGCCTCGTCGTTCCTTTAACGAGCAAACCTCATCTAAGGAATCTCCGCCATTCGAGTTAAGCAAATTTCGGGATCAAGTAAGGCCTCGATCGAGCTTCTCTCATCTCCTTTGATAAGATGAGAGCATCGTAAATGCTCGCCTTAGCCGGTAGTTTCCTAAGATGGGCTAGCACGTTGTAGTCCACTTTGTTCTCATGCGTCTCGGCTTCTTCTCGAACGGGTATTTCTTCCGCCTGGGGTTGGTTCTTCTCGAGCAACCACCGCTTTCCTTTGTCTTTTGGACCCATTCTCGGAGGTAGAACTTTTCCACTTCTTAAGTCGACTTCGTAATTTCTTCCGAATCTAGTGTCGAACTTGCCGGTGTCTCCTCCCGAATCGGAATGACAAGCTCTTCCGGATTATCTTCAAAATCCGAAGGCTCTAACTCTATCGTAATCGGAGCTCCTCGAAACTCGCCGTATAGATCCGTTGCTTCGTTGAACTCTCGTAGCCTCCTCGATGGATGTCTTCTTCGTTATTTTGATCGTCGAGATCGTGTATGATTCGAGAATTGTTGTTGGCATCGAAGTCGATGTCCGGATTGTCGCTAGTTACGTAATCGTTAGAAACAGCTCAAAACGTAGCCAACGCCATCACCCTTATCATTATATGATCCCACCGAAGTGAGCAGATAATCATACAAAATCGAGGTTCGAGGGATTTCTCCCCCGAATCGGAAACAACTATCCTAGGATAAGCAGCCCCTAGTCTAGCCTTAGGAGTCTCGGTCCCCTCTTCTTCGTCAATCTTCTTCTTTTCTTCGATCGTCTCCCGTCGAGGTGGCTCTTCTATCGCAAGTGATAAGCATCGGCTTAACAGGTCTCGAACTCGAATCGAAGCTCGCACCGAGGCGGTTCGGATGTTGTCTAAAATCTTCTTCGAAGACCTCGTCCAGCGGTAGTCCATCCATCGTCGCTGCATAGGGATCTATCGGAATGACGGGATCGGCTGAGATAACATCGACGGAACCTCCTTTCGGGGTTCCTTCATGTACTCCTTCGGGATTGTTATATTTCCTTTCCGAAGGTTGTCGTCGAGCCAACTTTTAAAGGTAATGCAATCTTCTATCTTGTGCCCAAGCATCCGGTGGTAGGGGCAAAAGTTGGGATCACCTTTCTTGTCGACTTCCTCCGGTCTTTTAGGTTCTCGGCAACTGGAAATCCGGAGTCTTCATTAGGCTACGGAACATCTTCGGCATCGCTTCATTTTTGAACGGATATTCTCTACTCGAAGCTCCCTCAATGTACGTTGCGGGCGAGGCGGTTGTTCATACTGCTGAGACGACTGATAGCTGGACCGGGGTTGCCGGTAATTCCGTTGTGGTTGCCGCGGCCGTTCCGGTGGTATTTGCAGACGGCTGCTCGCCTTTATCAACCGCCGCAATGATCCCGGATTTCTTTTCGAAGGTCTTCACCGGCTTCGCTTGTCCGTCTTGTCGGCAAAACTTAATTGCTTCGCCTCTTCTTGCAAGCTTCCGGCCTTGCTTAACAACTTCTCAAAAGTCTTAATAAGTGAATCCTTTCGAGGAGAAGTGCTATCGGGCCGTGAATGCTTTTAAGCAAGATGCCGACCGCATGTTGTTCTTGCAGCTTGTGGTTCACACTTCATGCTTAAGTTTCTCCATCGAAGTATGTAATCCACCAAAGTTTCATTCGACCTTTGTTTCTCTACCACTAAATCACCTATAGTGATGTGGTGCCGAGCTCCGCAAATCGCTCGATGAAGAGGCTCTCTAGCTCCGAGAATGTCTTCACCGAACCGTTTGGTAATCTCGCGTACCCGCCGAAAGCGATTCCCGACAGATCGCCGACGAACCGTCGAAAGAGTAATGCATCGCTCCCGCCGCATTGCAACAACCGGCACGAAAGTGTGCAACATGCCGTCGGGGTTCCCGGCTCCGTCGAATGTCTTCGAACAGAGGTGGTACGAAGCCTTTCGGTATTGGACAGCATCGAATTCTTCCGGGTAAGGTCTACCCGTCCGAATGGATGTCCCGTTCTTCGATTGTGCTAAGGCTTCTCGCACTCCGTCGCTCTACCAAGTTCTTGATATCCTTTTCAGTGGATCATACTTTGTGTCGTATCCTTTTCAATCGGTCATCCCCATCGACGGATGTAATCTCCTTTCCTCCGTCTACAATGTGAATGACCTCTCGGGGTGTCTCTCTATGTGGTTGTACTTCGACTCCGGAGAGTGGCCGCAGCTACGGCCATCTCTTCCATCCTTTTCGCCATTCGAGCGATCGTGTCGTCTTTTTCCCGAAGCCGTCTTCTCATCGCCCGGCTCCTCTCTTCTGCGCCGCAGGAGCACCTTGCGAAGCCGATGAAGCTCGTGTCTCAACCATGTTGATTTCTCGCATATTCGTCGTCCATGAACTCCGATGAATCGATCTCATCTCCGAACTTTTCTTCTCTTTCTTTTGCCAACCGCTCTGGATGTCGGTTCTCAACTTTTCCATGGCATCTTCTAGCGGAGCATTCTCGTGTGTCTTCGCGGTTGTCATGCGATACCGCCGGGTCCCTTTTTCACGAGTCCCCTTTATCGCAAGTAGCGCTTTCTTCGCATTCCAGCCTTCCGGCGAGACTTTCTTTTTCGGGCCGCCGTTTCAACCTCAACTCGCCCGAAGAGTGGGACGCCATACCATCCTTCTAGCAGCAGAAGGTCTAGGACCGCATGGTCTCGTCGCCAAATGTCGGAAGGTGGTATCCTCCCTAATCCGTAATCCCAAGACTACGACAGGCGGGCTAGCCTTTATTCTCTTGCTCGGCTTTTCCGTCATGACGGCGGGCTCTACTCGGGGCCCAAGACGGATTTGACCGGCACCCGCCCTATCCTTCGTAGAATCTCCGATACGGGGTAGTTTTCCTTCCTTGCTAACTTTTCTACCAAAGTTCGCAGTCGAGCAAACGGCGTAGTTCTAGTTCTTTTCTTGCGGCTATCGTTGTAGTATGCGGGCCGAGGTAATGTGGCACGCAATCTTGCGAACATTCTCCTCATCCTCTCGCGGCGGAGAGGGGATGGAACCCGCTTCCTCCCAAAAGTGGTATGTAGTCGAGGCAATGGTGTATATTCCGGCAACTCCGGAATTTCCTCCAGAAAGCAACCTCGCAGCCTCCGCTTCTCCGGCGATCCTTCTACTTCGTTTCTTCTTTGGGTCTTCGTCGATGACTGGAATCTTTGAACCGGACCCGATTTCGAAAACGTAAGGTCTTACAGAAGATCCGTACCCTCCACGGTGACATGTGCTTACCATAATTCCGGATTTCTTTCCCCTTCGATTCGGCGTAAGTCGGGGTAGGTGCGAAACAACTAGACCAAGTGGGGTAGTAAGAACAGATCCTCCCGCGGACGCGCAGCATTCCTCCTAGCTCGGGACCCTTCGCAGGAGGAAACTCTTGGGTCGACCTAAGGTCGAACTCGCGCGTGGCTCCTCGCCTTCGATACCTTGTTCGTCGCGTGCAAAGAGGGAGACGTCGGTGACCTCGACGTTCGTGTTTTCAAATCCCCGTCCAAATCGGATGATCCCATTGTCGGGCAAACTTCATCCTTATAGACAGCGAAGTCCAGTCCGTTGGTGAAGGAGAAAATCGCTTCGGGGCTTCCATTTCTGCAAGGTAGATTCTGGTTGTCAGTCCCAAGTTATGCTTCTTTTCTTTAGGACGAGAAGAAAGGAATTGAAAAGAGTCCGAACTCATTTTTGTTCATGTATTTATAAGAGGGAATCATTTGTTAAAAGAGTCACTTATTAGAGGGTTTGTTTATTTAGAACGGAATGTTCAAAAGTGTAGAGAAGGTAAGGAATCTGATTCAGAGTTGGAAAGGAAAAGAAAGTCTTAAGTAAGACTTCTCGACTCGAAGGATCATTCCTAAACTGACACCTATCGGGGTCCACCCCACCTCGTAAATGAGGTAAAAGGATCTCGTAACCTCTCCGCTTAGGGGTGTCTAAACAAATGGCTCCTAAATCCGAGAGAATGTTGGCTATACTCATTCAAGATAGAAATGAACATAGTATTCCAACGGAAAGAAGGGTAGCTCGATCCACTAGGGACATGGATACACTTCCGATTTTTGAAAGCGCAATTATCTGATTATAATGGAGAGAAGAATTTTCCCCAGCGGAGTCGCCAGAAATCTGTCTGCATATTTTTTTAGGTTGTGTTTTATTTTGAAAAAAGAGGGGGTCGCCTAACAGAAGCTGTCGGCGAATTTTTAATTTAATCAAAATAAATAATTTGAAAAGTAGTATTTGATTTTGAAAATAATTTTAAATTTGAAGGTTTTAAGATATGAGATTGAACCGATCTCACATCCCAAATAGTTTATATAAACGAGCACCGCACCACAAATCGTGTATCTATCCCTAAAGATAGACACACCGCTCGACGCGTGGGGCTCGATTAAATAAACTAGAAGATTTGTGACACCCGTTTGGTCCGCGAACCAATTTTATAAGCCGACAAAATTCCCCGTTTAATATGAAAACATTAAACAGTGGTTTATATTACCTGGGTTCTTCAAAATTCCCTATAAGGGCAAGCCCCTATAGTTAATTACATCTTAAGTGACGGGAATCACCTAAGAAAACTCTCGATAATAATCAATAATTCTGCTCTCAAGGATTTCAAAGTTTAATTTTTCAAGGGATTAAATTTTGGAATTTCAATAGGGAATGGATCAAGTTTGGAACATTTTGTTTTGTGAATCCAAAGGAAGAAAAGTAGGAGAAATCACAGTATTCGAAGTGAACTTCGGTAATTTCCCGACTATCCTATTGTTTGGCTTAAATTTAGGAAAATCCTAATGTTCATTTAAATGTTTTGATTTTGTCAATTTTAATTAATTAGGACTTATATTTATATGATAGAATCATACAAATAACTTTCGAAGATGTGAGGGTTTATGTCGTATCGGACGACTACCTCGGAATCCTAAGTCCTGTTAGGGCTTAATTTGCAAGACAAATGCCTAACAAAAGGTTGAGGATTTATGTCGCACTAGTACAAACTACCTCGAAATCCTATGGCTTCGTTATTTAATTCTAGGAAAGTTTTGCTGAAGTAGGTTCAAGTTTCGTCGATGACGATGGCCGTGCCGCCCACCATGCTCCGAGCTCCTTGTTGTTGCAGAGGTTTAGTTTTAGAAATTATAAATCGTGAGATGAGAAAAGTGTTTTGGTTTAGAGAAGTCTTAATTTTCCAAGTGTTTTTTTTATGTTTCGATTAAAACAAATCTTAAAGTTGATTATAACGACACCGGTTAAGATCCCACTGGCTCCATCCTTCCGCATCATTATTTTTATCGGATTCACTTAGTCCGTATGAATTTGCTAAACTCAACTCGAATGAGTTCCACACTTTCATTTAGATCGTGGGAAATCCCGTTAGCAACACGTAGGTTACATCATCCGAGGTATTCCCGATCATCCAACAGACGTTTTAATTAAGTTGCAATTGTAGTTTTGTGTTCTGTTTGTGATTAAATTTTGAGTTGTTTTATATTTTGAAATGTTGTGGCGGTGAATTTTATCTTGCAATGACTTTTAACTTAATTTGGTTTCAGTTTTAGGGGCTATCCTAATGGTGTGAGTTTTCATGCAATAGTTGTTTATCATGCAAGAAAAGTAAGTGCAATGCAAGTTAAGTAAATCGCAATAATGTAAATTGCAAGAAAGTAGATCGCAATAAAATAAAAGCGTACTCTGAGGGTCTTCCCGTCATCCCAAGCTGCACTTAAAACACAATTAGAATATTTAAGCAAGTTCCTAGTAAAGCTAAGGGAAGGGTTATGGTTTTCTACCAAATTCCTAATCCTATAGCTAGTCATCTCCTATGACGTCTAGGTCTTCGTATTTTGCTCTGAGGACGATTTTCTTCATCAAAGAACGATTAAGTCCAATTATTCTTATAAATGTCCTATCATATTGAGAAAGTGCTTAAGAGGAATCTTAAACATCTTTTCAATATTTCTAGGATTGTTTTAAGTTCAAATGAATTTAATTATACAAATGAATTAATCGTCCAAGAATTCAAGTTTTGTTAACTTCGCTCAGATGAACTAGGACATTCGAATATCCTATAAGTGAAGTAACATTTCATTTAATGTTCTGTTTAGAGTTATGATAACTAAAACTTTCAAGGGTAAATTGGTATTCCAAATGATTTGATTTAAGTTAAAGGGTTTAAATTTGGAATAGTGTTCAAGTTGCTTTATATTTAATTTAATTTAATTTAATTTAATTGAGTTTGATTTGATGTTGAATTAATTTAATTTGATTTGATTTGATTTTAATTTAATTTGATTTAATTAAATTTAATTTAATTTAATTTAATTTAATTTAATTTAATTTTAATTTAATTTAATTTAATTTAATTTAATTTAATTTAATTATTTTATTTAATTTAATTTATTTAATTTAATTTAATTTTAATTTAATTTAATTTAATTTATTTAATTTAATTTAATTTATTTAATTTAATTTATTTAATTTAATTTAATTTAATTCAATTATTTAATTTAATTTAATTTATTTAATTTAATTTAATTTAATTCAATTATTTAATTTAATTTAATTTATTTAATTTAATTTAATTTTAATTGAATTTAATTTAATTTAATTAATTTAATTTAATTTTTAATTTTAATTGAAATTTTTAAAAGGATTTAATAATTAAGTCTTTTAATATTTTAAATTTGAGTTATCATTTTAATTAAGAATTGAATATTAATGAGATAATTAATTTAGGGATTTTTTAAATTAGAGAATAAATCTCTTCCTAATAATATCCCTATTTTAATAATTCCAATTTTATTATTCTTCCAAATTTAATCCATTATTTAATTAAAGTTTAATCATTTTAAAATTGCTTAATGGGTTTCTACCCTTTAATTATTTAAATTTCAATCATCCAAACCAGATTAGGATCAAATATTTTACTTGTTAATTTTTTTTTATTAAACCTAAAGTTTTAATTAAGGATTAAAATTTTAATTACCACTTTACCCTTTAAGCTTAATAATTTCATAACTCACTGAATTGAACTCAAATGAACTTGAAATTTTTATGTGACTTCACTCATATGTAAATAAAGACATGAGAAGAGAAAATGTGATTTTTCTGTATTTAATTTATTTATATAATTATTTTTGGTGAAAAATAGAGATTTCCAAGGAAAATTTAATAACATGACTAAGGGAAAGTTTCTGTCCTTAAGAAAATTAGGGGACATTTCTAATGACTAGAGGACCACTTGGACCAATTTTGGTGATTTTTTGAATTATATTATTTTTATTATAATTATTTTAAGTTTTGGAGTGTTAATTAATTTAAAAATAAAATAAATGTTAAAAAATGAATTTTATATTTTTCAAAAATCTCTCTGATATCAAGAAAACCAAAGAAGCAAATTTTGTAATTTTCAGATTTTTTTATAATTTATTATAATTATTTTAGTGAAAAAGCTAGAAAACATATTTTTTAATTTTAAAATTACCTTAAAGCTTTAAAATTTAATATCTCACTAAATAGACCTAAGAAAAATGTGGGATTTGTTCCTATGTGATTAAAATTCAAAATGTGACATTTTGATGAATTTTATTATTTTTGTGATTTTTATTATTTTTTAATTATTAAAAATATTAAAATATGATTAAAAATCAACTTTTTTAGAAAATTGAAATTTTAATTTTCTTAAATTCCCCTAATATCAGAGAAGCTCCAAAACCAATTTGGTGAATTTTTAAAAAGTATTTTAAAAGTTATGAATTTTTAAAGTTTAAAATGACTAAGTGGCTTAATCAACCCAATTAGTGGGGCTAACCAAGTCCAATTGACCTCAAATTTTTATGATGGGTTCCTCTGATCCTAAAGGTCAGTGGAGAATTGATTTCAAGTCAATTTGATGCATGATTAACTTTAATTAATTAAAGACCTATTTTGGGTTTTTAAGCCAATTAGGGTTGTTTTAAATGAACTAAGTCAAAACCTATTTTTCCTAAGGTTCTCTCGGTCATAAGAAACATCACCAAATTTTCCTAGAATTTATTTCACAACATGCTATTTATTGGAATTAAAATACTCAAAACAAGTAACTCGAATTTGAAAAATCAATAACTTTTCATAGGGATGGCCTCCGACTTTGGAAAATTCAGTGAATGTTCCCAAATTCGGAGGCTTCAAAAGCCCTATGGTCTCATGCCATGGTGAATTGTATGCATGCATGGAGAATTAAAATAATGCAGAGAGTAAATAAATTATAAAAAATAAAATAATCGATGAAATTAAATGATTTCTTTTCCACATTATTCTCCTCTCGTCACCGAGCAAGAGGGTATTTTTATTTTATTTTTCCGATTTTTCTACACAGCAGATATGAATTTTCGAAGTTTAGGGAATTAAATAAATAGAAAAATATCCTAATTTTCTATTTATCCACGCGCGCCGCGTCAACCTCGGCAGCTCCGAACGCCGCGTGTCGCGCTCCCATTCGACGCCGCCACCAGAGTCAGCAGCCCGGGCCCCGCGGTTCTCGTACCGTCTCCTGGTCCGACGCCATCTGAGCCGTTCGTCCGCGCGTGTATTGAATGGACGGCATCCATTCATCGTCCCCGAGCGTCCTCACCCGAGAGCCGTCCACACTAAATCCCTAAGATCTCACTCGATACTCAATAGATTTTTATGTTCTAATGCTCTATGGATTCGTCTTGAAGAGACGAACACATCTATACGGTTAACATGCATTGAAAATAAGGCATTTGAAATGGAGAATCTCCAGAAGCTCGGGATGAAGAATTAGCTCATACCTTTGCTCGCAGAAGTGTGGCTTCAATCCGAGAGTTGTTGCACCTTCGATTGGATCCTAGCAAGCTCCGCATGAAGTCTCCCGGTCCGGTGAATTGTCCGGATGTGATTTCGACCAAGCCCGATCACAAAGCTTCGGAGGTCGGAGCAACCGGGTGGCCCGGAGATGGGGCTTTTATCGGCGGACACCTTCCCTTGGTCCGGTGAAGGTGTAGAACCAATCAATTTGGGAATTGGCTCACCGTGGAGAAGTGTCCCGGTTTTGGGTGGAATTTCAACTCGAAATCGAGCTCGCAGAGGAGAAATGGCAGGGGGATCTCACTGGGAATCAAGTGCTCGTGTATGGGGAGGAGTCCGGAACAATTTTGGCGTAGTTTTGGCAAGGTTTGTGCTTAGCCCCTCTCATGGCCGAGAGGGGTGGAGTTTAAATAGAGAGGGTGGAGGGCCTCCCGTGGGAGTCGAGGCATGGGATCAGCCTGCTTCGGTGAGGAGAAGAACAGACCATGGTGACCACTAGGCATGGGGCAGCTCAGCAAGTGAGAATTTCAATGTCGGCTCACATGCGAGCTCTCGGCCATGGTGTTTTCCGGCGGCCCGGTGGCCGGCCGGCAGGCATGGGTCACCATCTTGACCGTGGAGGTCGTGGCTTGGCAATGGTGAAGTCAATTGGGTTTGGACATGTGTAAAGTGTTCGAATTAAAATGGAATGGGGAGGGGGTCATTTTGGCTTGAAATTGGTCAACCCATTGGTTTGGGTTGGGTTCACCTCCCCATGGCTGGTCTTGGGCTGAGAAGATCAGTTAGGCTAGCTGGTCAAGAGGTGGTGATGTCCTTATCCAAGAATATTAGGAGATGGTTAAAGGACCTCTTCCTTTTGCCATTAATGGCATGGTCACATGCCAAACTTTCATGGCTTCATATGGCTTGTGAATGGCTCATCCTTGGCTCCATTTGGCTTGGGAAAAGCTTCGGTCAATTTCATGAAAATGGGTTTTAAGAATTTTTGGTAATTTGATGGAAATTTGTATGAAACTTGATTTGGAATAATTTGATGATGAATTTAGGACTTAGTGGACAATTTTGATTAAATGGATGATGAAAGGAAGTGTCATGTGGGCTTTGGATGAATTTGGGCTTTTGAATTCGAAGGAGTGGGCTTTTAGGAAAGTTTAAGGGAAATGGGCTTTTGATTTTAGGATGGGCATTTGGATAAAAAATTTTGTGAAGAACTTTGTCAAATAAATGTCATAATTGGTTTAGGGATGTTCTATGAAGGGCTTGGAATCAATTTGATGTGATTTGGAGTTGAATTGGTTTGAATTTGGATTTATTTGGTAAGTGGGCCTATGTAGGTCCAAGCGGGCCAAGTTGGGCTAATGTTAGGCTAGGAATGAAATTGATATAAAATCAATGTTGAGAAATGTTTATGGGGGTGTTTCAAAGAGGTTTTGGCTTTGGTTGGGCTTTGATTTTGGGGTTTGGGCTCATTTGGGTTCACTTAGGGTTAAAATGGGTCAAATTGGGCGTTTTGACAAAAGTAGGGTAAATTGACAAAATTGGCCCATGGTGTAGTTGGATAAAATGAAATTGAGAATATTTCGAATTTTCTGGAATTTTCTGGGAATTTTCTAAATTTTTGGATTTTTAGGCCAAGAGGGGTATTTTGGGTATTTGGAGGGTATTGGGAGGTTTTCTTGGAATTTTTGGTATTTTTGGGTATGGATGATCAGTTTAAGTGATGTGGAAATGTTTGGGAATGATTTTGGAGAATTTTGGGTGATTTGGAAATTTTTGAGAATTTTGGGTAATTTTAAGGGTTTTGGGTAGGTTTAGTAGGTGTAGTGGTCACTGGGGTCAAAAATCGAAAATTTGGGAAATTGAAGATCGGGTGAATTTGGGTGGAAAGAAGTCATTTTGGTTGAGCCATGAAGCCATATCAAGCCCACATGAGCCATGAAGGGACTCACTTGAGGCATTCACTATGTTGTTCCTAACCCTCTTAGCCAAGGGCTTAGGGGTTAAGGACCATCCATGTGAATCACCTACATGAGTCAGGAGGTCAAGTTAGGTATGGGTGTGGTTTTATGAAGTATGTGGAAGTGTAGTGTGTAGGTGTAGTGTATAAGTGTGGTGTGTGTAAGTCAGCCCCTTCACCAGACCAGGCCACCCAGGGCAGTCCTAAGGCCAAAGAGTCCTATAGGAACTCATCCTTTAAACTTCCACATTTGATTTCAACCCTCTAGGTGATTAGGGGTCTACGGTCAAGTTTGTGGAGTTTGCAGGGAGTTAAGAAGTGGTTTGAATTTCTAAAAGGTGGGTCCCAATTCTAGTCCTCTAAGATAGTCAAAGGAAAAGCCTAAGGCTAGATCCTAAGCACTAAAAAGAAGAAGAGAAGACCTCATCAAAAATGAGGTCAACAATTCTCATTCTTAGTACGTACCCTTAATCCTTTCCTTATTTTTTGCAGGGAAATGTTGAACAGGCGGTTGGTTCTGAACTTCAAGAATGGCGTAAGTCTAGCACTCGATGAAAAGAAAATGATGGATGGGGCCGTGATTGAGATTGACTCTGATTTTACACCAGCTGGCTTGCAATATGAGGAGGCTGATTGGACCCCTATCGACCGGGAAGAATTTTGTAGTCAGACAGTGGTAAAATTGGGTAGCTCGAGTCAGCAATCTATTGTTAGAAAGAGGAAAGTGAACGCCGCTCATGTAACAGGAGAAGACAAGAAAGTCAAGTCCATGGTTGCTACAGCAGAGGGTAGTCTTGTCAGCGCCATGCCCACAGAGGTTCAAGGAGTAAGGAGAGCTACTCTCACTCCTACACAACAGAGAAATAAGAACCGTTGCATTCACAAGATGTTGAGCAAGCTAGCAGCGGACCGACATGAGGAGAAAGTTGCTACCGTCAGTGTAAGCACTTCTAAGAAGCTAGTTTGACAGGAACCAGAAAAGAAGAAATCAACTCCATGAACAGCAGAGAAGATGAAAAAAATCCTGAGAAAAATAAGAACAGAATCGGCGCCACGACGCCAGATGGATATACAGCTTTGAAGAGTCTTGTTGTGAAAGCAACCCCAGAGGATGTCTTGACAGAGACTATCCCTGAGGAGCCGAGACATGCAGAAGAGAGTGATGGGGTTGAACCATACATCCCATAGTACATTACCAGACCTCACTGATTGCAGATAATCCCAGAGTACGAACTGGAGAGACTGTAGAGAATTGAAAAGAAAACCTTCGAATATTTTGAAAGAATTCGAGGCAAGAAGATCAACATCCTGGAAGGCCTTGAGCTGCATACGAATGTGTTCTCAGACTACAAGCAACAGCAAATTTTGGATTGCATCATCGAGCTTCAGAAAATGGGCCTAGCTGGTCGTTTGAGAGAAAAGACCTACTTAGAACCTCAGAGGTGGATGAAAGGAAAAGGTTGCTACAACTTCACCGAGGACAAGAAAGGAAATCTGTCAGGGATACTCCATCGCAGTGAGGTGGATCTGATGCCTGGAATCATCAAGAGGATGGTGAAAAGGATGGCGACATGGAAGGTATTACCTGCAGATTGCATACCCAATGATCGCATCATTAACAAATATAAAGAGGGCGACTGCATACCTCCACACATAGATCATCACGACTTCGTCAGACCTTTCTGCACAATGTCTTTCATCAACCAGTGTAACATCATGTTCAGATCAGACCTCCGAATAGCAGGCCTCAGAGAATTCTGAGGGCCGGTGGAGATACATTTACCCGTAGGTTCCGCCTTAGTGTTAAAAGGAAATAGAGTAGACGTAGCAAAACACTATATTCCAGGGGTGCCTGTTCAGCGAATCTCCGTCACTTTCAAGAGGATGGACGATAGCAAAATGCCTTTCCACTTTTAGCCTGACTCAGAGTTAGAGAGCCTTCGGCCCTACGAGCTGTGAGCTACATGGAAAATAGCACACCTCCAATGCACATTTGAACGACATTCCTGCAAAAGATGGCTTGGAAGGCGATGTTATTGTCCATGTGTCTCACTATTCAGACATGGATTTCGACAAATGCTTTTGGAAGAAGCCTGCAAGAATCTTACACAGTCCGTTTTGGATTTATAAAGATTGTATTAGATGCTTAATTTTCAAGGAAAATATCATCATGTTTTGGATCAAGCTATATGATGTATTTTCAGCAAATTGGAATGGAAATGACCATGTCGTACTTTTCTCTCACTTCTTGTGTGCAAATTTGATTGGGAAACGCCACTAAGTTGAATAAACTTCGAATGAAGAACGATTTGAAAATAAATGAGAACTCTTTTAAAAATTTGAATGTCAAAACGAACTCCAAATTAACACTAATTCTAATTGAACGAAAATAAAATCGAATCACTAAAAAACTAAACGAAACAAATCTAAGTCTCAAATTGAATTCTGATCTAAATCCCCTGACCTGAACCTTTTGATTCTTCTTAAAACCTGAATCTATTTGAAACTTTTTCAAAATTTGAATCCTTTCCTCGACTTGTCGCTAGGTCGATTCTTTCTGGCTTGGTACGCTTACCAGTCCCTTTCAATCTTTTCTCTGTGTGTTAGAGGATCGACCAGTTCTATTAGCACGGAGCCACGAATGTTATTCGATTTCGTTCTGATGGCATAGAGCTGGGTCCCTCTTCATACGGATCTCTTTTCCAAAAAAACCTTCGGGCGAGATTTGAAACACCTTCATATCCCTTTCATCGTTTTCGAGACTGGTACCTAAATTCCAGTTCTCTCCTTTCGAGGTCGGTACCTAAATTCTGACTCTCTTTCGAGGTTGGTACCTAAATTCCAGTCTTTATTTTCAAGGTCAGTACCTAAATTCTGACTCTCACCTTTCGAGATCGGTACCTAAATTCTGATTCTCAGTTTCAAGATTGGTACCTAAATTCCAATTCTCTCCTTTTCGAGGTCAGTACCTAAATTTCGACTCTCTTTAAGGCTGGTACCTAAGTTCCAGTCCTCATTCTGAGGTCAGTACCTAAATTCTGATTCTCATCCTTTTCGAGGTCGATACCTAAATTCTGATTCTCTTCGAGGCTGGTACCTAAATTCCAGTCCTCATTCTGAGGTCAGTACTTAAATTCTGATTCTCATCCTTTTAAAGGCCAGAACCTAAATTCCAGTCCTCATTCTGAGGTCAGCACCTAAATTTTGACTCTCATTTTTTGAGACCGGTACCTAAATTCCAATTCTCATTTCGAGATTAGTACCTAAGTTCTGACTCTCATCCATTTCGAGGCTGGTAACTAAATTTCAGTCCTCATTTCCGAGGTCAGTACCTAAATTTTGACTATCATCATTCGAGATTGGTACCTAAATTTTGATTCTCAGTTTCGAGACTGGTACCTAAATTCCAGTTCTTTCCTTTTCGAGGTCGGTACCTAAATTCCGACTTTCTTTGAGGCTGGTACCTAAATTCCAGTCCTCATTCCAAGGTCAGTACTAAAATTCTTATTCTCATCCTTTTCGAGGTCGGTACCTAAATTCTGACTCCCTTTGAGGCTGGTACCAAAATTCCAGTCCTCATTCTGAAGTCAATACCTAAATTCTGATTCTCATCCTTTTCGAGGCCAGTACTGACTCTCTTCGAGGCTGGTACCTAAATTCCAGTTCTCTCCTTTCAAGGTCGGTACCTAAATTCCGACTCTCTTCCTGAGAATTGATACCTAAATTTCAATTCTCATCTTTCAAGATCAGTACCTAAATTCTGATTCTCATCACTTTCGATCGATACCTAAATTCAGATTCTCTCTCTCTCGAGGTTGGAGCCTAACTTCAAGTTTCTCTTCTTGAGCCTAGAGCCTAAATTCTAGTTCTCTTTCAAACTTTCGAGGTTGGAGCCTAACTTTTAGTTATCACATTGAATCTTCGAGACTGGAACCTAAATTTCAGTTCTCTTTTCAATCCCGAGGTTGGGACCTAGGTTCCAATTCTAATCTCAAATCCATAATTTCCTTGAAATCAATCTTAAATCAAACTTTAATCAAAATTTAAACTCAAAATTAAAATTTGAAATAAAAAATGAAACGAATCTAAAATCCAATCTCTTGAAATCTTGTGATTTGAAATTCACCTCCTTTTTCCCCAGCGAGAGTTCTGGAATCTTCAGTATTGGAGATTTACCTGATACTCCCTAGTGGAAATTTTCTACGCTTTGTTCTAAGTGTGTCACTTAGACGTCTGTGTTAGTTTTGTTGATCTTTTTGGTCAACGCCAATATGCACGGTGTGCTTGGTTAGCACACACCACACCTATTAGGGGTCCATTTGATGACCTCATTTTTGGTGAGGTCTGATCTCTCTCTCCTTAGTGCTTAGGATCTAGCCATAGTTTTTCCATTTAACTATCCCAGAAGACTAGAAATGGAACCCACCATTTAGAAATTCAAACAAATCTAGATTCTCTTTGGAATCCTACATAGATGGTCATTAACCTCCAAGTCACTTGGAAGGTTAAGACCAATGTGCAGGAAGACAGGGATGAATTCCTATAGGATGTTCAAGCCTTAGGACAACCCTGGGTGGCCTAGTCCGGTGAGGTCCAGTTTGCACACACCACATTGTTGCACATGTCTGAACCCAAAAAACACTCTTACCCAACTTGGCTTCCTGACTCATGTAGGAAACTCATATGGATGGACCTCAACCCCTAAGCCCCTGGCTAAGAGGGTTAGGAACAACATATTGAGTACCTAAAATGAGTCCTCTTAATGTTCTTCTGAGCTTAACATGACTTCATGGCACAACCGAAATGGTTTCATTTTACTCACATCTAATCAATCTTCATTTTTCCCAAAATTTCAATTTTTGACCCCCAGGGCCCTAAACCCACCAAACCTACCAAATACCCTTGAAATTGCCCAAAATTTCCAAAACTGCCTAAATTAACCAAGATATCGCAAAATCAATCCTAAATTTTCCCCACCACTCAAATTGATCATCCATGACCAAATATATCAAAATTCCTAAAAATAGCCCTCAATACCCTTCATGTACCCTCCTTGTACCCTAGATAGCCTAAAGATTCCAAATCTAAGAAAATTTTAAAAAATGCCAAAAATTCTAAATTAATATCCACGTCATTTTCTTCAACTGCCACATACCCCAATTTTGTCAATTTAATCCAATTTGATCAAAAATTCCAAATTGGCCCTTGAGGTCCAAAGTGACCAACGAACTCAATCCATCCCAAATTAAACCCAAATGTCACCCAATTTTCCTCAAAGTTGTTTTGAAATCTTCCTAACATCCCCACAAACAAAACACTGCATTAATTTACCCTAAATTTGGAACCAAACTTCACCCAAACCTAACTCAAACCAAAATTCCCCAAATTGGCCTAAACCAATCATGAACCCAAACAAGCCCAAATCCCAAAAATCATGACTCAACCAAAATTGAAAACTCTTTTTCACACCTCCATAAAAATTTTGCAATATTAATTTCACATCAAAACCAACATTAGCCCAACTTTAACCCAAGTTAACCCAATTTAGCCCACTTTGATCCTATTATTAAAAGACCCAAATTAAACCCAATTCAACTCCAAATGACCCCAAATCTTTTCTAAAACTTTCATAACACATTCCTAAACTAAATGCAACATTTATTTGGCACAACCTTTTACCAAATTTTTATCCAAAAGTTTATTCTAAAACCTAAAAGCCCATCTCCTTAAAACATTTTAAAAGCCCATTTTTCACCAAATTTAAAAAAAATAATAAAAATATATATATATATCCAAAATCTATTCCAAGGCCCATATGGAATTTTTTTTTTCATCATCCATTTAATTGAAATAATTCTCTAAGCTCCAATTTCATCATCAAATAATTCTAAATCTAGCCTCATGCCAAATTAACCCTAAATGTCAAAAATCCCAAAATCCCTTTCTCATGCAAGTGAGCCAAGCCATTCCCAAGCCATGAGTAAGCCTTGGAGCCATGCTTAAGCCACATGAATCCATGAGAACATTAGATTTGCCATCACTCCATAAATGTAAAAAGGAGGAAGGCATTTAAACACCCCTTAAAAGTCATTAACCTTACTCATGCTTCACCCTAACCTTAAATTAATCCAAATGATTTTGATGGGGACTTCACCATCCTTCCCTTGGTTCACCCAACTGATTTTCCACCAGTCTAAAGCCATCTTGAAGGGTGAACCAAATCCAAAAGCATGACTTGACAAAAATGACACCAAAAGAGCCACTTCCCCCATTCCACTTAAATCAAACTCTTTACACATGGTAATACCCAATTGAACTCACTAAACCCCACCCCTGACCTCACTGTTCAAGATCGTGATCCATGCCTAGCTGGACCACCTCCTAGCTAGCCGAAAACCACCGAGACGAGAGGCTTGATTTGATTTAAAAATTCAAATTGAGCTTGTTGAGTTGTTCCAACCCAATTGGACTTCACAGCTCTTCTTCTCCTCCCCTAAGCAGCTGATCCCAACCTCTAATTGGCCCTGGTAAGCCCTTTAGCCATGGCTATTTAAATAGCCAACCTCCACGGCCAAAAGGTTGGCTGAACCAAAGTCTCTCAAAACCTCTATCCAAGTGGCCTAAATTCTCCCCCTAACACAGAGAAGAAGTTTCCCACTATTCTCCTACCCTCATCCCCATTAATTGAGCTCAATTTCATATCTCAATTCTCAGGCCAAAACAGGACACTTCACCACAGTGAGCAAAATCCCAAATTGATCAACCCTACACCATCACCAGAACAAGAGAGGAAGTTCCCCAGTGGAAGCCTCCTCACCAAGCCACCCATTTGTGCTGGAGACCAAAGCTTCAAATCGGGTTTGGTGGAAATCATACCTAGACATTTCTACATAACCAGATGCTTCATCCCTAGCTTCCCCAGACTCCAGCGAACATGCCAAGCTCCTCTGATTGAAGCCTCACTTCTTAGAGCCAAGGTATTGTGAGAGCTTATTTTGATTCTTCATTTTTTTTGAGTCAATTTCAAAGCATCATAGCCATATAGATTTGTTTTCCTTGTTGAGACGAGTTCATAGAGCCCAAGATCACACTATTTAGTTGAGAAATGAGGGAGATCTTAAGGTTTGAGTGTGGACGGTTCTCAGGTTAGGACACTTGGGGACGATGAGCGGATGTCGTCCATTCGCGCGTGTATTGGATGAACAGTGGAAATCAAGTCAGACGAGGAGATGGAACGAGACAGTGAGCCACGTGGCTGCTAAATAAGATGGCGGCATCAAACAAAAGCGTGCCGCGTGGAGCATCGACCCGGACAAGGATGACGCAGCGCTGACGTGGTTAAGTACAAAAATAAGGTTTTTTTTGAATTATTTAAATGCCCTGACATTTGAAAATTCATATCTTTGTGTAGAAAAATCGTAAAATTAAAATAAAAATACCCGCTTACTCAGTGAACAGAGGAGAACAATGTGAAAAAAGAATTGATCCATTTTGTTGAGTATTTAATTTTTACTTAATTAAACACTAATCTAAGTATTTTAATTCTCCACACACACACACATTTCACCATGGCATGAGACCATAGAACTTTTGTAGCCTTTATTCTTGGGAACAATCCCTAAATTTTCCAAGGTCAGACTCCACCTCTATGGCAAGTTATATATTTTCCAACTTTTTGTGGTTGTTTTAGCATTTTAATTCTAATAATTTGTATATTGCTTAAAAAATTCTAGAAAAATTGAGGGAGGTATCTTATGACCAGAGGACCCTAGGAAAATTATGGTTTGATTTAACTCATTAAAAATAACCCTAATTAACCTAAACACTTCATACTAAACTTTAATTAATTAGGTGTAACTACACATTAAAATCACTTGAAATCAATTCTCCACTGTCACTTAGGATACAGAGAGCCTCACATAAAAATTTCAAGTCAATTGGAGAGCCTATTAAATGAATTAATTAAATGACATAGCTATTTTGAAAATTTAAAAATTCATAAAACCCAAAATATATTTAAAAAATTCAGTAAACATGTTTTGTGACCTCTCTGTGATTAGGGGAGTCCAAGAAAAATAAATTTACATTTTTCATAAAAAATTGATTTTTAATCATTTTTTAATATTTAATAATTAAAAATTATAAAAAATTAAAAGAATATAAGAATTCACTTAAACGCTACATTTAGTCTCCTAGTCACTTGGGAATCATCAAAATATTTTTCCTAAGTCTTTAAGTTGAGATATTAATTTTTAATGGCCTAGGATAATTTTTAACATTTAAAAAATGAATTTTCTTAACCTTCCACTAAAATATTGGTAATAAATCAAAGAAAAATAAAAAAATATAAAATTTGTTTCTTTGAGCTCCTCGAGGTTAGAGAGATTTAAGAAAAATATAAAATTCAGTTTTCAACTTTAATTTTATTTTATAATTAACTAATAACCTAAAACTTGAAATAATTATAATTATTAAAATTAAATTAAAAAAATCACCAAAATTAGTCTAAGTGGTCCTCTAGTCAGTAGGAACATCTCATAATTTTCCTAAGGACAGAAACTTTACCTTGGTCATGTTGATGAATTTTCATTGAAAACCCTTATTTTTCATTAAGTTAATTATATAAATTAAATTAAAAATGGAAAAATCATATTTTCTCCTTTAATGTCTTAATTAACATGGGAGTAAGGTGACATAAAATTCTCAAGTTCATTTGAGTTTTATTTGATGAATTATGGCAAACATATGCTTAAGAGGGCATTAAGGTAATTAAAAGGTTTTAACCTTAATTAAAATTTAGGTCTAACCATGGGGAAAATATGCTTAGGAGGGTAAAATATTTTGATCCTAATTTTCATTTGGATGATTGAAACACGGGGAGTTTAAGTGGTAGAAACCCATTAAATCATCTTAAACATTAAAAGAAAGAAACATTAATTGAATTACATGAAATTTGGAAGATTAATTAAAGCTTGGATAATTAAAGATTAAAAAAAATGTAATAAAAAAATCCCAATCCTCTAAATTAAATTCCCCAATTAATAATTCAATTAAACATTATTTAATGTCAATTAATGGAACTTTAAAATAATGATTAAAATTGATATTTAAAAAAAAGAAAAAAGTAAATTCTTTTGTTTAAAATCTTATGATTGAACTAAAGATACTAAAGGAAATTAATTTGAAAGTCCCCAAAACTTAAATTAAGTCTAAAATTTTAAAACATTTAAAGATCAATCTAAAAACTTAAAATCATTTAAACTAATAAAACTTATTTGAATTGAACAACTTGAACACTATTCCAAACTTAAGATAATCTAAATAGAGAAAGAATATTAATCATAACTACATTACTTTAAACCATCAACTCAAACTTTAAATTAAGAATGGTTAAAATCTTTAATGAACCAATTTGCCCCTAAAGGCTTTCATTAACATAACTCATAGTTGAAGCATTAAATGAAATATCACCTTACTCACAAGGATAATCAAACATCCTAATTCACTGAGCAAGAATAGTCTGGGTGATTGATTCATCACCATAATGAAACTAATTGAACTTAAAATAATCCCTACAATGTTTAGAAAGATGTTTAGAATTCAGTACTGAGCACTACTCTAACTTAAGGGGATGTTTTAAAAGAACAGTGAGACTTCATTGTTGTTTGGTGAAGAAAATCATTCTTAACAAAACACCAGAACCTAGATGTCATAGGAATTGACTAGTAATAGGACTAAGATTTTGGTAGACAACCAGAACCTTCCCTTAGCTTTACCTAGGTACTTTCTTGTTGCAAATATATAAATGTTTTAACATGTGTTTTAAGTGGAGGTGAAAATAACGGGAATGCCACCATGTACGCATTTACGTTTATTGCAATTTACATTTGACAATTTATTAAAATTATTACTTTCCTGTACTTATAAATGTGTGAAAATGATCGAACCCAGCATGTTTAAACAACTCAAAATTTAATCACCAACAAAATGAAGCTGCAATTATAACTAAAATTAAAATGTCTCGTTGGATGATCGGGAATCCCTCAGATTATGTAACCCACGTGCTGCTAATGAGATTTCCCACGGTCTAAATGAAGGTGTGGAACTCATTCAGTTGGGTTTAGCATTCATTTGGACAAAGTGAATCTGATGAAAATAACGATGCCGGGATGACGGAACCATAGGATCTTAATCAGTTCTGCTCAATCAACCTTAAGATTTGTTTGAATTAAAATGCTAATACATCTCAATTTTCAACCCTTCTAAACCAAAACACTTCTCTCATATCTTGATTATCACCTTCTAAAACAAAACCTATGCAACAACAAGGAGCTTGGAGCACAATGGGCAGCACGGTCATGTTCATCAGCAAAACTTGTGTCTACTTCAGCAAAACCTTTCCTAGAATTAAATAACCATGTCATAGGATTTCGAGGTAGTCTGTCTAGTGCAACAAAAATCCTCAACTTTTCGTTAGTCATTTGCATAGTCATGTTATGCAAATTACGCCCTAACAGGTCTTAGGACTCTGAGGTAGTCGTTTGGTATGACATAAACCCTCACATCTTCGACGCTATTTGCATGATTATTTCATACAATTATAAGTCCTAATTAACTAAAATTGGCATGATTGAAACATTAAATAATTCTCTCAAATTGAAGCTAAATCATAGGATAGTTGGGAAGTCACCGAAGTTTACTTCGGGTCTATCACATCCCCTACTTCTCTTCCTTTGGACTCCTGAAATAAATTGTTCCAAATATGAGCTATTCCCTATTGAAATTTCCAAAATCTAATTTTTTTGAAGCTTTAAACTTTGAAATTCTTAAGAGCAAAACCACTGATCATTATCGAGAGTTTTCTTAAATAATTCCCCTCATTTAAGATGTAATTAACTATAAGGGCTTACCCTTATAGGGAATTTTAAGAACCTAGGTAATATAAACCCTGCTTAATTCCTTTATATTAAGCAGGAGAACTTGTCGGCTTATAAAATTGGTTCGCAGACCAAACGGGTGTCACAAATCTTCTAGTTTATTTAATCGAGCCCCATCATTAAGCAGTGTGTCTATTCCTCGGGATAGATACACGGTTTGTGGTGTGGTGCTCGTTTATACAAACTATTCGGGATGTGAGATCAGTTTAATTTCATATCTTAAAATTTTCAAACTTAAGATTATTTTCAAAATCAAATGCTACTTTTCAAATTATATATATTTAAATTAAACACTCAACCTAAAAATATGCCGACAAAAAACTTATTTTTGGGGAGGAAACAAATTAACTTTTATTTTTTCTTAATCAAATTATATGTTCAAAAATATTTTAAAATGACTTAAAGTAGTTGAGCTTAACTTTAGATAACTAAATTTTTTATTTTATTTAAATATCATAGTAGATTTAAATGAATTTTTTTAGTAATGAAAGTTAACTTTATGGGTTAAGATATTTAGTATAAGAGGATTAGATTATAGTTAACTATTTAAAGTAAAGAAAATTGTATTTTTGAAATATTAAGAGTCTTAGAGGTTTATGTGAGGAGAAAAGATTGTGACTCTATGATGAATCATTAAAAAGCTAATATATGTATAAAGTAAAAAAATGTTTCAAGTTCCAACTTTATGAAGAGGAAGGTAAAGTTTAAAATTATTAAAAGCTATCCAGATATAGTAATTTTCACATGAAAAGAGAAAAAAGTAAAAAAAAAACAAAAGAGAGGATTGAAAATAAATCCTAAAAAGAAAAAGAAAAGAAAAAGAAAAATATATGTGAGGAGATGCTTGGGGGAATGCTTAATCAAAAATTGGCTTCGCTTGAATCAACTTGAAGGAAGAGCTTAACTCCATTTCTAAATTTATAGTAAAGTATTAGCATCCTTACTAATAGAATTTTCATGAACTTCTTTTTCATATGATACTTCAAACACCCTTAATGTGGCAAATTATGATTATTCTTGAAATAAATAGGAGATTAGAACTCTTAGATTTTATTATTAAATGTTCTTATACCTATATTTTTGACCTAAGTTATTGAAAATATTTCTAAAAATATTGCTATTAAATTCATTTAAATAAAAAAATCATAGTAATCATTAAGTAAAGTTCACTACTAAGAGCAATATTTTTTATAGTAAAAGGATTATTTGAGGACAAGTAAAATTTAAGGTTGGGGGATTTTGATGCACCAAAAATATTTTTGATTTTTCATATATATTTCGTACTCATTTTTGGCGATATTGCACTTTAATGGAACATATTTTTCATGCTTTGTTGCAAGTATGATGATTTTAGGTAAATTGGGCAAAAAGAAGCGAAAATGAACGAATTTGGAGCTAAAAAAGACAAAAACCAGATTTTTGAAGATGTAGCGCCGACAGCGCCCAAACCAGCACTGACAACGCATTTTTCTAGAGATTTTAGAAATAAAAGTAAGGATAGGTCGCTGACGGCACCCTATTGCCCACCAATGGTGCCCAATGTCAGTTCAAGCTAGATTTAATGTATTATGATGCTTTTTTTGAGGGATACTTGAAGAAACTCTTGAGAAATTCCCTCATAGATGAATTTAACTTGTTTTAGCAACAGAAATTAGTGTGAGCAATGTGAGTAAAGTGTGTGTGTGTTTCTGTAAGTGACATAAAGTGTGTGTGAGTAAAGAGGAAGTCTTTAGAGAGAGTTTAAAGTCTAGGGTTTGGTGTTAAGTGTTATTTATTGAGAGATTCTTCTCAAAAGAGTTGTAAGAGGAGAGAGAAAGGGTGAGCTTGCTTCTTCCCTATCATTCCAAGAGAGAATTGTGTGTTGTTGTGAAGTGAGAAGGAGATCCAAGGGAACATCAAAGGTGGTTTGATTAGAGAAGAAATTAAGATAAGTTTTATTTACTTCTTATTTTTTGTATGACGTTGTGTTTATATATAAAATCTTTTTTTGTCGTATCTTTCCCATGAATTCTGAGCAGATTTCTTTGTCTTTCTCCTTGCAATGATAATGGTGATGTGATAGTTTAGATTGGATGTGTCATATAAAAGATAAGAAATTGTGATGATTTTCCACTTCTTTCTTCATTTACTTTTTGATCTGGCCATTTGATTTTTAAAGTATTTTATGAAATATACGATATGAAAGGGCTATGCTTTCTACAACAAAAGTGGAGATTACATTCAAACTCCATGGATGGTGAAGTTCATGGGGGTTGGGTGCAATTAAATACAAAAATATGTTTATTGGGCGTAGAATTGGAGATTTTAGGGTGATAGACTAAAATCCCCAATTTGGTCCAGGTGTTTGAAAACTAAAGCGAGAGTTAGCCTTCTAGGGAAGGGAAGTGGGAGCTCTAGAGTGAGAGTCAGTATCCTCTCAGCCAAACCACATACTTAGGGACTAAACCAAAGATTAGCCAATATTCTTTATAGCACTCAGAAGAGGGCAAAGAATATGTATGCTCCCATGTGGCACATACCAAATTATACTAATCTTTATCATTCACTCACCATCATATCATTGTAAGGGGCGAACACTTTCTCTAAATTTGGACATTGCATTACAGAAACTGATTATTGTAGTAGTTACTTTAATTTGAAGCTTAGAAAGTAATTTAGTGATTTTAAAATCTCTAGTGTCGTTATACCGTAGAATTTTTGGTAATACATCAAGTGCTTTGCAAATTGAATATTGGATTTTTGTGCTACACTTTAATGTTTGCTTCCTCCCTGTGGGATCGATAACCAAGACACTGTTAGAGCCATGTATTAAAACCCCTCACCAATCTCTCAAGAAAAGTGAAAATTTACAATAACTAAAGCTCCTTAGGAGTTCTTGGCTTCTCTTCACTTCTCCTCTGTTTCATAATGCTTCCTCCTTCTTTAAAAATCTCTCTTGGAACTGTTTAAAACTACCACATAAAACCTCAAGTAGTGATGAAGCAACTGCAGAAAAACACCGCACCTTGGCTCCTAGAAGTTGAAGCTTAGGTGTCGGCCTCTTGGGTTATTGCACTGCTTCTGGCGTCTATGTGCCAATAAGCTGTCGCTAAGGCGCTTGGAAGGAGCGCCTTAGTGCCAAAAGTTTGGTGCCTTTACGCCAGACTTGTTGTTTCCAAATACTTCATTCAGCTCCTTTTTGCTCCTTTTCAACTCCACTTCGCTCAATGTGTCCTACCTACTATACCTGCAAGAAAAACCATAAGAATACCATTCCTTAAAGTGCATTTTTATCCAAAAATAAGAGTAAAGGACAAAGAAAATTAAGCATGCTTTGGACACATCAGCTGCTAGGGCCAGAGTTGGGAGCTACACTTACTATGAACCACGTAGGTTGTAAGTCATGTAGGCCGTAGAGCTGAGTTGTGAAGGTTTCTGTAGGTCGCGAGGGCCAGAGTTGGGAGTGGCATGAGCTATAAACCACGTAGGCCGTAGTTGGTCACATATATCGTAGTGGTGACATGTTATGATGTCAGCAGGTCGCGAGGATCAGAGTTGAGAGCTGCTTGACTTTTGAACCACGTAGGTCATAGTTGGTCACATTAGTTTTAGTTGTGAGCTGTGACGATTGTCGACATATTTTTATGTTAAGTGTTTTAAAAAGGGGGTTGCCTATAGAAGTTGTGGGCGAATTTTAAATTTTAAATTTAGATATATATATATACATATATATAATTTTAGAAAATGGCATTTGATTTTGAAAATAATTTAAATTTTGAAAATTTTAAGATATCAAATCAAACTGATCTCACATCCCAAATAGTTTATATAAATGAGCACCACATCACAAACCGTGTATCCATCCCTAAGAATTGACACACAGCTTGATGATGGGGCTCGATTAAATAAACTAGAAGATTTTGACATCCGTTTAGTCTGCGAACCAATTTTATAAGTCGACAAGTTCCCCTGCTTAATATAAAGGAATTAAGCAGGGTTTATATTACCTGGGTTCTTAAAGTTCCCTATAAGGGCAAGCCCCTATAGTTAATTACATCTTAAATGTCCAAAGACACTCAAGAAAACTCTCGATAATGATAAGTGGTTTTGCTCTCAAGAATTTCAAAGTTTAAGGTTTTCAAGCAATTGGACTTTGGAAATTTCAATAGGGATTAGCTCAAGTTTGGAATAGTTTATTTTAAGAATCCAAAGGAAGAGAAGTAGAGGATGTCACAGACCCGAAGTGAACTTCGGTGACTTCCCAACTATCCTATGGTTTGGCTTCAATTTGAGAGTTTATTTAATTTTTCAATCCTGCCAATTTTAGTTAACCAGGACTTATATTTGTATGACAGAATCATACAAATAGCCTCAAAGATGTGAGGGTTTATGTCGTACCAAACGACAACTTCAGAGTCCTAAGACCGGTTAGGGCTTAATTTGCATAATATGATTTTGCAATTGCCTAACGAAAAGTTGAGGATTTATGTTACACTAGGCAAAATACCTCGAAATCCTATAGCTGGTTATTTAATTCTAAGAAAGGTTTTGCTGAAGTAGATTCCAATTTTACTGACAACGATGGTCGTGCTGCCCACTATGCTCCAAGCTCCGTATTGTTGCTGAGATTTAGTTTTAGAAAGTGACAATCATGAGATGAAAGAAGTGTTTTGGTTTAGAGAAGTCTTAAAGTCCAAATATTTTTAATGTTTTAATTAAAACAAATCTTAAATTTGGTTAAACAGAACCAATTAAGATCACACGGTTCCGTCATCCCGGCACCGTTATTTTCATCGGATTCACTTAGTCCAGATGAATTTACTAAACTCAATTGAATGAGTTCCACACTTTCATTTAGACCGTGGGAAATCATGTTAGCAACACGTGGGTTACATCATCCGAGATATTCCCGATCATCCAATGAGACATTTTTATTTAGTTGTAATTGTAGTTTTGTTGTTATCTTTGTGATTAAATTTTGAGTTGTTTTATATTTTGAATGTTGTTGTGGTGGATTTTATCTTGTTGTGACTTTTAATTTAGTTTTGGGTTTCAGTTTTGTGGCTATCCTAAGGGTTTCAATTTTCATGCAGGGTGACAATTTTGTTTAACATGCAAGAAAAGTAAAGCGCAGTACATGTAAGTAAATTGCAATAACAAAAAAGCGTACCTGGTAGAGTCTTCTCGTCATTCTAAGCTGCACTCAAACATATGTTAGGGCATTTAAATATAAGCAACAAGCACCTAGGTAAAGCTAAAGGAATGGTTTTGGTTGTCTACCAAAATCCTAATCCTATTGCTAATCAATCCTTATGACGTCTAGGTTCTTGTGTTATGTTAAGGATGATTTTCTTCATCAAAGAAAAATGAAGTTACACTGTTCTTTGAAAACATCCCATCAAGTTAGAGAAGTGCTCGGAATTAAATTCTGAACATCTTCTTAAACATTTTAAGGATTACATTTAAATTCAGTTAATTTCATTGAGGTGACGAATCAATCACCCAGGTTACTCTTGCTCAGTGAATTAGGATATTTGATTATCCTATAAGTGAAGTGACATTTCAGTTGATATTTCATTTAAGAGTTATAATAATGAAAGTCTTTAGGAGCAACCTAGTTTGTTAAGGGATTTAACCGCTTTTTTTAATTAAAGTTGAATTGTTGTTTTGAGATAATTCAATTTCCGAATTCTGTTTGGTTTTCTTTTAAGTGGTTTAAGTTACTTAAGTTGAAAGCAATGTTTAAACTATTTAATTTCATTAAATTTTGATGATATAAATTTTGAATTAATCATATTGATTTAAGTTAATTTTAGTTATTAATTTAATTTTAATTGATTTAGTTTTCACATTTCAATTAGAGGTTGTTTTGAGATCATTTAATGTTTTGAAAATTGTTTTAGATTTGTTATTAAAATGATTCTGGATTAGTTTCAAATATTTTAAGTTTCTTTTAATTTGATTATTAAATGATTTAATGTTTTAAATTTTAATTAATTACGGATCATTTATTATTTAATTAATAATTTCAATTATAATTATTAAGAATTGAATGTCATTGTATTATTTCAATTAGGGATTTTAGATCAAAGAATTAGTATCTTCTTAAGTTATATCTCAAATTTTAACAATCCAAAATTTTAATCAATCTTCCAAAATTTAAATAATTTAATTAATTAATGTTCCATCTTGGTATTTTTAAGGTGATTAATGGGTTTCTATCCTTTTATTCCCTAAGTTTCAATCATCCAAGGGAAGATTAAAATCAAATATTTTACCCTCCCCCTTTATTAGGCCTAAAATATTAATTAAGGTTAAAATTCTTAATTACCATTACTCCCTCTTAAGCCTATTCACTTCATAATTTCCTAAATTGAGCTCAAATGAATTTAAAATTTTTGTGTCACTTCACTCACATGTCAATTAAGACATTAGAGGAGAAAATGTTATTTTTTTCATTTTTAATTTAATTTATATAATTATTTTTGTGGAAAATATGGATTTTCAATGAAAATTCAACAACAAGACCAAGGTAAGATTTCTATCCTTAGGAAAATTATGGGATGTTCCTACCTACCAGAGGACCACTTAGGCGAATTTTGGTGATTTTTTGAATTATATTTTATTTATTATAATTATTTAAATATTTAAGGTATTAATTAGTTTTAAAATAAAATTAATGTTGAAAAATAGATTTTATATTTTTATTAAATCTCTCTAACCATAAGGAGTCCAGAAAAACAAATTTTATATTTTTATGATTTTTTTTTGATTTATTAGAATTATTTTAGTGAGAAAGTTTGAAAATTCATTTTTTAAATATTAAAAATTGCATTCAGCCTTTAAAATTCAATATTTTAACCTAGAGACTTGGGAAAAATATTTGGTTTATTCCTAAATGATTACGGAGCAAAATATGACATTTTTGTGAATTTTAATGTTTTTTAATTTTTAGTATTTTTAAATTATTAAAATATTAAAAATAGGTAAAAATGAAATTTTTAAAAAAAATCTAATTTTAATTTTCTTAGACTCATCTATTATCAGAGAGGTCTCAAAACCAATTTGGTGAATTTTTGAAATTTATTTTGGGTTTTATGAATTTTTAAAGTTTGAAAATAGCCATGTGATTTAATTAATCCATTTAATGGGTTAAACCATTTCCAATTGATTCCAAATTTTTATGTGGGACTCCTTTGATCCTAAAGGTCAATGGAGAATTGTTTTCAAGTGGTTTTGATGTGTGGTTAATCCTAATAAATTAAAATTCAATTTTGGGTATTTGGGCCAATTAGAAGTATTTTAAGGGAATTAAGCCAAACCATAATTTTCGTAGGGTCCTCTAGTCCTAAGATACTTCCCCTAATTTTCCTAGAATTTTCTAAGCAACATGCTAATTACTAGAATTAAAATGGCAAAACAGACACATAATTATGAAAAATCAATATCTTTCCACATAGATGGTCTTTGGCCTTGGAAAATTCAGAGAATATTCCTAAGAACAGAGGCTACAAAAGCCCTATGGTCTCATGCCATGGTGAATTGTATGCATGAGTGGATAATTAAAATACTCAAAATAGTATTAAATTAATTAAAAATAAAATAATCAACAAAATAGATTAATTTTTTTTCACATTATTCTCCTATGTTCACTGAGCAAGAGAGTATTTTTATTTTGTTTTTGTGATTTTTCTATACAAAGATATGAATTTTCAAAGTTTCTGGTATTTAAATAAATAAGAAAATCCGGATTTTCCTACTTATCCACACGGCGCCAACTCAACCTACGGAGGGTCGAAGCTCCATGCGTCGCTCCCTGATTCGGCGCCACCATCTGACTTGGCAGCCACGCGGCCCGCGGTTCATGTCTCGTTACTCCATCCGATGCAATCCTGGCCGTCCATCCGATACACATGCGATTCGACGGCTGCTGGTCATCTTCCCAACTGGTTCAACCCGAGAGCCTTCCATCTTCTAACCCTAATATCTCACTCATTTCTCAACCGATTTTCATGTTCTTGTGCTCAATGGAGTGGTCTCGACAAAACGAACACATCCATATGGCTAACATGCTATGAAATCAAGCCAAACAAAATGGAGAATTGCTGGAAGCTCGGGAGGGAGAAGAGGTCAATACCTTGGCTCTGAGAAGAGAAGCTTCAATCAGAGAGTTGTGGCACCTTCGATTGAGCCCAAGGAAGCTCTAGATGAAGTCTCTGGCTCTCAGGAATTGCCTAGGATGACTTCGACCAGGGCTGATTTCAGACTTTGATGGCTGGAGAGATTGGGTGGTCTGGAGAAGAGGCTTTCACAGGGGAACTCCTTCTAAACCTCTAGTGAAGGTGTGAGAGGAGTTAACTCGACTTCTGTGGAGATTTGAGGAATGTCTTGTTCTGACCTGAGAATTGAGCTCCAAAAATGATCTCGATCAGTGGGATCTAGGGCAGGAGGACACTAGGGCTCTTCTTCTTTAGGCTAGGAGAAGGTCTGGGAGCAATTTGGGGAAGTTTGGTTGAAGAAATTTTAGCACCTTTGACGAGGCCAAAAGGTGGAGATTTTATAGCCATGGCCAGAGAGGGGAGCTCAGGGCCAGGCAATGAGTGGTTTAGGCCGCTTAGGGTGAGGGCAGTGCAGGCAGGGTGACTGGTGAAAGGATTGGCCACTGCCCAGGCTCAATTTTGAATTTTAAAGGACAAAGGGGTGCTCGGGCGTGACTGTTCTGACAGCTGGGGTGGCTGGCAAGGACGGTCAGGCGGCTGAGCAGGCTGAGGAGGAGTGGAGGAGGAGTTTTTGTTCAATTAATTTGGCAGATATGGTTGCTTAAAGGGAGATTAAGGATGGGCATGGCCTTAGCCATGTGGCTTAGCCCATTGGTCCAAAGTGGTGGACCATTGGTCCATGGCTCATGGGGCATGGGTTAGGTCAGGTCAAACCAACCATAGGAGGTCTAGGGGTGGTAGCCAAGGGGTTGGTTTGATCAATTTTGGTTTGGTTTAGTTCAATTGGTTCATGTGTACACATGGGTTCACATGGGTTTGAGTTGGGATAGTTTGAGTTCGGGTTAGAATTGGATCAAATTGATTGGCCAACATTATGTAGATGATTGTAAGGAAGCTTTTTCATGAAGACATGAAGTGGATTTGAGTTCATTTGGAGTTTCAATTTGGAGGATTTTGGGGTCTTGGTCAATTTTGGTCACCATGGGTTAGGTTGGGTTTAGGTTTGGCTAGATTTTGGTTCAAGGCCAATTGATGGTCCAAAATGTTTCAAATGATTGTTAGGAAGGGTTTAGGATAGAAATTGGGTGGAAATTTTTGGCTTAAGGGATTCAATTTGGAGATTTAGGGGTAGGTGACAACTTTAGGGCAAATTTGGGATTTTGATTTCAAATGAATTTTGAGTTGGGTTAGGGTTTAAATTGAGAGCCAATTGATGTTTTGTTTGATGTATGGATGAATTAGGAAGAATTTTGAATTTAAATTGGGGAAAATTGAGTTGAATTGTGTTGTATTTGGACATGTTTGGGTTCATTGGTAATTTAGGGCAAAAATTGGGGTTTTGGGTTTAAGTTGAAATTGGATTCAAATGAGAGTCAGATTGGGCTTGTTTTTGGTTTAAATTGGTATTGGAAATGTTGAATTGAATTTTAGAATTGAGTTTAAGAAAAATTGAGGTCAATTGAGTTGACTTGGTTTGACATTGGGTCCATATCGGTTAAAGATGGGTCAAATTGGGGATTTTGATAAAAGTTGATTAAATTAGCAAAATTGTTTTATGGTGTAGTTAAACAAAATGAAATTGGGAATATTTGGGATTTTTTGGAATTTTCTGGGAATTTTTGGAATTTTAGGCCAAAAGGGGTATTTAGGGTATTTGGAGGTTATTTGGAGGGTATTGAGGTATTTTTGTGGATTTAAAAGGCAGGTATTGTTTTGAAATGATTCTTAGGATTTTTAGGAATTTTGGGTAATTTTTGAGAATATTTGGATAATTTTGGTGGTTGTGGGGGCCATTTAGGTAGTTTTAGGTAAGCTTAGGGGACCCAATGTCAAAATCAGAAATTTTGGCAATTGAATGTGGTTTCAAATAAGGAAGAATGAGACCATTTTAGTGGAGTCAAGATTGAGTAAAAATTGATTTTGAATGGAATTAGGGTTTGGAAGCATGTGTCATGGACTTAGCTAAGTCCAACCACTTTGGGACCAAGTCTAGCCAAATGGTAACCACTTTATGATCCTTCACATATTGACTTTAGCCATCTTAATCAAAGATTAGTGGCTTGGGTTCAACCATGTGAGTTTCAAAAGGGTAGAAAGGCAAGGGTTCAAGGTTTAGGTTAAGTGGCTTAGGGGTGTGTGTGTGTGAAAGAGAAGCTCAAGTCACCCAAGGTCACCCAGGGTAGCCCTAAGGCTTGAACATCCTATAGGAATTCACTATTGGTTGCCCATATGGTGGTTTTAACCTTCCAAGGTGATTTAGAGGTTTACAACCATCCAAGTGGTGTCCCAAGAGGAGTCAAGAGATGGCTGAATTGCTAAAGGGTGGGTCCCAATTCTAGTCCTCTAGGATAGTCAAGAAGAAGTCCTATAGCTAGATCCTAAGCACTAAGAGGAAAGAAAAGACCTCAACAAAAATGAGGTCAACAAGGATGTTTGTAGGTTATGGCGGTCAGATTCGATAACTAGATAAGTTATGAAGCATGTAGGTCGTAATTGGTCACATAAACCTTAGTGGTGAATTGTGATGACGTTCGTAGACCATAGGAGTTAGAGTCAGGATCTGCATGAGTTTAGAGCCATGTAGTCCGTAATTGGTGATCTAAGTTATAGTGGTGAGCTGTTGTGATGTCTATAAGCTGCGGGGGGCTGAGTCAAGAGCTACACGAGCTGTGAACCATGAAAGTCATAGTTGGTCACGTAGGCCGTAGTGTTGAGTTGTTGCGATGTACGTAGGCTGCTAGGGGAAGCCAGAGGATGCACGAGCTATGAATCACATAGGTTGTAGCTGGTAGCGTAGGCCATAGTGGTGAGCCGTGACGACGTCTATAGGCCGTAGGGGCTGTACACGAGCTATGAACCACATAGGCATAGTTAGTTATGTAGAATGTAGTGGGGAATTGCGATGATGACGATAAGCCATTGAGGACAGTGTAAGGAGCTTCAGGATGGAGCTTTAAGAGTACGGAGAAAGTAATCATTTTAGGTTATATTGCTACACTATCTTTGGGAGGCGTCATTGTACATACTATAAGTAAAGCACGATTTTACTTTGCAATGCACGTCAAGGTTCTGCAGTACACGATGTGACTTTATAAGGGACTTTGATTTAAGGAGCAGCTAACGACCGATAATGGTCGACGGTGGCTTGCGGTGATGGCTGTTAGTGGCGAGGATCGTTGAAGGTACTAAAGGCGATAATGGGTAGAGTTGGCCAGATGTGAAGTGGCCCGAGTTGATCGGAGGGCAGCCAAAGCTGGATTAGGTCAAAAGTCGGTGAAGGTTGTGGGGACCGAAGTCGGCCATAGTTGGCAAGAGGTGTAGGGAGGCTGGAGTTGGCCAACAGAAATCGGCAGACGATGACAAGAGTTGTCTAGAGGCAACGTTTGCCAGAGGTGATAGTGACTAGAGATGGCTCAAGACGATAACTGCAAAAGGCGACTGAGATCGGAAACGGAGGCAGTGACCATAGTTGACTGAAGGTGACAGTACTGAATCAAGTGGATCCGGCTAGAGGCAAGCCTAGCGGAATTGGCGATTCTAGACGAAAGTGGCGGCGACCAAAGTCAGTGGCGGCCAAAGGCTGCGGACATGTTGTGCAGGAGGCTAGGCTTCAAATACTTCTTTTATAAGCTCTAAACTTGTTGTTGTCCAATTTGTAGCTCTCCCTCCTGAGGGGTTTGTGGCTCTATTTATAGAGTCTATATTACAAATAATGAATGTATCCAATCCACTCTTGATCAGATGTCATGGAGAGATCGCCTTGATCGCACGGTGTTTGATGAACATTTGACTGCCTTAATTATGTTAGAATTTAACAATCTTGAGGTCGTTGGATTCGTCTTATTGAGATTCTCGATTTGACTATAAGCATGCAATATTCATAATATGTTTGACCTTATAATTATGACTGAAAAGCTTCCAAAAATAATTTAATGACTTTGATAGAGCCTTTTTTGAACTTAGATTGGACAAATTTTAGTATTGTTGGGTTCATCTTGTCGAACCTGTCAGTTTGACCGTTAGTTTATTGAAATTAGTGCTCAGGATGAGTTTAAATGTTTGACCGTTATTTTGAAGTTTAAATGTTTCTTGCATAAAAATTACTTCGAGATCCCTGCCATGCCTTAGAGATTCATGTCAGATAATGAAATTTTGTTGGTGGAGTATATATATATGTATATATATATATATGTATATATATATATATATATATATATATATATATATATATATATATATATGACTGTGTTTTACTCTATCAGTTATATACAGTTTTCTATTAAATTTTATATTAATAAAATAATTAATTTATTTTATTAAAATAAAGTCCTTTATTTAAATAATAATCAAAATACACTTAAACTCACATAATTCTTGATCACATTATATAATCAAAGTGTGGTAAACAGTTATCACAGAAGCCAGTACCAACAAGGACAAGATTTAAAGCAGAGTAGGCCCAAAGAAAATTTAAATATTCAAATCTCAGAACTTTCACACATTCAACTAGTCAGATCGTCCGGAATAAAAATTAGTGGTACTATACAAGGTAACATCATCGTAAAAATTAAATCGGTTAAATTTCAATTTCTAAGAAAAGAATATTAGCTTAAAAAATCATTTATAGACATATCACACAATTCTTATGTCGTAATTAGTACTTTAAGTTAATAAAGTAGGTTAAACCATTATTTGGCAAGAAGTTTTAAAATTGTTATCCTTCGTGAAAAATAAAATTATGAAAACTTCTACGAAGATAGCCCAAGATTAAGGGCTAATTTGCGGCAGTTTATTTAGTGCAGTAGAGTTTTGAAAACACATCTGATCTGTTTGGGTAAGCTGTGTTTTGACAGCTTATGCGTTTTCAGTTTTCACACTTCACCTATCTAGGTGGGGTGTCAGTTTTCTGGCCGCGGTCTGACTTATCCAAAAAAAAAATTTATAATAGCCTCCACACCTAACTTATTAGCAGATTATTTTTAATCAATATATCAACATATTATTCAATAAGTATCGCAGCTGACCCAAACAAACAATTAAACAAGCACTAGATCTCTCTCTCTCTCTCGTCCATCCTTTATTAGCCAATAACATTATTGGCGTAGATTCTTAGATATTTTTTCCCATCAATCAACTTTGTTTAATTTACTTGGCACGAGGCAATTCTTTCACTAATTTGCATTCTTAATACTAATCATTAAAATCTGGACCTCAATTATTGTGATAATCAGAGGAATAAAGCCGTCATATTGCATGATCAAATTCATTTTTTGATAATCAAAATTAATTCATTTTTTTGACGAAGTGGTTCATAAAACAAATAAAATCAATTCAGATCTTTTAAATTCGATTGGGCTGTTGAAATTGTCAGCAATAGCTATCCATCTAACACGACAATTATTGAGAATCCCACTCATAAATCTTTCACTAGTCAGAATTGCATCACCCTGCTAGAGAACAAAAGTTTATTCTAAAAAATATTTATATTTTCCTGTTGGAGGATTTAGTTCAAGAACAATTTTTTTTTTTTTTTTTGTTTTGTTTTTTTTTTTTTTTTGTATTTGGTTATCTATGGTTGATTTTTTTATATTAATCAATGTACCATTTTAGTGTCTATTTGGCATAAATATATGTGACATTAGGTATGCACAGAAATGAAATATGGTATCTTCATATAAATAAATATGAAGATTTAGTTTTATATAAATATATATAAATTTAATGATAAAAATGTAATTTACCCCACATTTAATAAATATGGAGTCTTATATATATATATATATATTGCGTGCTACAAAATTGATCCAGTAAACTGACAGTTTTACATTCTAGCTTTGCATGCAAACTTCACACACGCATACCAAAAAGAAAACAAAAAAAAAGAAGGGGGAAAGGAAAGAAGAGCACATGAGATACTTAAAAATTTTCAGAAAAAATTTTGAACTAAAAAAACTGCAGTGCCTAACCTAAAAGTAATTTAATGGTTGGCTAATATTTTAAAGATATGTTCTTCACTTTAAAGAGTTAATGGGATAAAAAAATAATGTATTTAACACTAGCTTGATCTCCTTTGATAGTAGTTGAAGCAATGGAGGTGAAAATGATAGTCAAGTGAAATAGTTTGATGTCGATTGTTAGAAAATAATGGTTGGATAAAGGCTTTCAAATAACAGCAGTAAGAAGACAAAATTTTGGTAATAGCGGATGGATGATGTTTGTTAAACAATGATAATAATGATTGGGTGATGGTGGTCAAATAATGATGGTTGTATATTATTAATGAATATAGATAAGTTGTCTATGGTTAGATGATGGTGGTTATTGCTTGTGGTCTTTATGTTGGAGGTTGAGTAAAGATCAAGGGTTCTTTATAATTCTTAGCTCTCGTCTAATTTTAAGTAAACTTTTTTATGTGGAGAATGACATTTCATTCAAAAATTTTGAGAATGACAATTTGATCATCTTTTATGTAGTCTTTAAACAATTCGTCAAATAGCTAGATTATTGACAATTGGATTCAATTGTTTATTGTCATTTAGCCTTTACGATTGCTAGATTTCTTTTAGTTTGAAAAAAACTATATAGTTCTCTTTTACTCTCTCTTTTCTTCTCTCTTCGATTCATGAATTTCATATTCCAGCTTAGGTATTCTATACACAGACAACATGTGATTCAACATTTCTTATTTCGAATTATGTAACCTCTCTCTCTCTCTCTCTCTCTCTCTCTCTCTCTCTGTGCGAGCGAGCATGCGCGCATGCACGCGTGTGTGTGTGCTCTATGTTTCTTGGAGTGCTAATTCCATGTGATTTCCACAACATGTTCCATTGCCTTTTGAAACAAGTTTTAGGCATTCAAGTTTAAAGTGAGGGGGAGAAAGATGGATTTGAGATAGAAGGTGGATTATCTCAAGGCTCAAAGAAGAGAAAAAAAGTTACATACGAAGCCCGTACGTAGAGCTACGTACCTGCTCCAGTTAAATACATTCACCTAAGCCAAAGGTGTATGTCAGTGGGACCCACATTAATTTAAAAATAAAAAGTTGAAAAACAGTGCGCTGTGATTGCAGTTCGTACGGGCTCCGTAAGTAGCATTTTCTCCAAAGAAGATGATCTTTATAGTATTTGTTGGTTGGGTCAAAATATATGAATCTAACTAAATAACTGAATCTACATGATATGGATTGAGAGCTTACTTGAAAATAAAATGAAAAATTAATCATTACAAAGAAAATATAAAAATAAGTCAACTTAAATCATGAAATTTTTTTTTCTTTTTCCGGTGCAATCAAACAAAATTTATAGAAACTTTTTGTCTCAAAGTAATTGACCTTTCTTGCAAGCTTATTTTTAAACAAATTAAGGTTATCTTTTTATGACCAAATAAACTTAAAGTTTTTTAAGTATTAATTTCATTATTATTAAATTTATTGTCATAACTAAACTTTCATATTAACAAATCAATTCGCATTTTCACAATATTAGAATATCATGATGGTTAAGAAAATAATTTTAAAATAAAAATACAATAAAAAAGTTTTCTTAATTTACGTATGCATATATTAATTCATCAAAATAATTGTGCAACTTATTCTTTGATAATGATAGGAGTAATGCAATTATGAGATTCTAATTTTGCCGACGCTCTTAGCATGTGAACCATATGCTTTTCCCGAGGGGTTCTGTTTTCACATCATCCAACGAAATAAAGAACTAATTGACGGAACATATTTCTAGTGATTCTTCGAATCTACTACAGTGAATTTCCATAGCAAAGTACTTTTAGTCATTGAGAATTATTATTCTGTGATTATTATTCTAAGAAGTCCTAGACATTATTCCGAATCCGAATATATATATATATATATATATATATATATATATATATATATATATATATAGGAAAGAAACGTCGGTGGCTCCTTACGTGTTAATCGGAAAAAATTAGTACGAAAGGGGGGGAGGCCAATCCACACTAACACAAAATACAAAAATACAATACCCACTCAACCCCTGAGGTTCAGTCTCCCACTAATACAACTTACGCCAAAATGCTCTAAAAAGGTGTCAAAAACAAAAACTTTAACAGAAAGAGAGGAACATTAAAAAAGAGTAAGAGCAAAAGAGCCTAACAAAAACAGTGAGAAACCAAGGTTGAGAAGGAAAGAAGAAACAGGTGCCTAGAAAACCAAATACAGATCCGTCACTGCAGTAAGATCATGAGAAAAGCCTGCATCAGAACCACTGGTGGGTAGAGAAAATTCTGCACAGCCATCCTGAAAAGAAAACAAATATGCAAAGCCCAATGTCTTGCACTCCATAGAGGAAAAACCATTCGTAAGATCCAAACGAAACGATCAAGAACCTGTGCCATGCCAAACCTTCTTACGAACATAAAGTTAGAGACCCGAAGCAGCATAATCAAGATATGAGACCTTCCAATATTAAAGGGTGATATAGAGGCAGGAAGTTAAAAATAACCATGATAATATATAACTCCTGCAGATCAGCTAGAAACAAAACAAAACTAAATACGTCGAATGTAAGGTAAATCCATTGTATCACCGTGTAAAAGTATTGCCAGATGTCTGTGTGGAGCTTTACCCACCATAGGTGTATTAGTACCATGCTTAGCCGACCGAGTCAGTGGCTTATTAGCTTCCCTATATATGAAATTCAGCTTGACACTGTAAGGAGGAAACGGCAATGACAGTCCATATCCTCTTAAATAGATAGATAAGATTCCAAGGTATGTCGATTTCCTTGTGGAACATCTTTACCGAGTAAGATTGAGTCGATTCTACAATTAAAGCATTAAATTGAAAACAAATGGCATTTTTGAGAGCAAGTAACGAGTGCCCAAATTTCAGCATGCAAAGGGGTATCAGCTATGACAGGGGAAAAAAAGTAAAACCTTGTTTTGCCACCATGGTCCTTGTACAAACCCCCAGCCCCAGCAGTGAACTCATTCCAACAGCCATCAATATTTATTTTTATCCAACCCCTTTCAGGTGGCTTCCATCTAACCAGTACTGGTTTTTTAATAGCAAGTGAAGGGGGAGCTGCACTTTTAGTAGCTCTTTGACAGTAAGCTTTGATATGAGCTATTGTTTTAAGGGAAATAGGGTGCTCCTCGAAGTGTGCTTAGCAGCATTACGGGCATTCCATATAAACCACGGGACAACCAAAGGAAAGGAGGACAGAAACTTCCCACCATTGGCAAGATCTTTCCAAGCACAAATGTAATCCTCAATACAAAAAGTATTAGGCCATTTTATGTTAAATAAAGTACCCAAAGCATTCCAGATGTCAATAGCAAAAGAGCAATTGAAAAAATGTGATTGGAAGATTCTTCAACTTGGAGACATAAAGAGAAAATAGAAGCCATTCTTAAACCCTTTAGTTTCAAAATATCGTCTAAAGGAAGCAAAGATGAGAAAAACCGCCAATTAAAGAAGGCCATAGAAGGTGTAAACAAGGTATTCCAGCTGTATGCACTCCAGTGACAAGCAGGAAAAACATTTCTAGCCTGATACAAAAATTTGCTAGCAGAACAGTTATTGGCCTTCTTCCAGTGAGGCCTATCTTTCATGCTATTACTAATGGGAAGTTGATTAATATACATTGCAGCATCATTACCAAATAAGGTTCTCAATTTCACAATATCTCATTGATCATTCAGCCATAGATCAGAGACAACATTGGAGAGATTTGAAGAGTGTTGAGATGTGTAGGCAGTTTGGGCTAAGCCCCAATTATCATGCCATAAAGATACCTTACCATCTCCCAACTCCCAAAATATGAAATTGCTAGTGTATTCCCTGGCCTTCACCACAGCTTTCCAAATACGCGAGTGTCCTTTTTTGTATGAGACAATAGAAGGGTATGAAATACTACAGTATTTGGCATGCATAAATTTAGCCCAAAGAGAGTCACAAAGCCTGAATTTATACCAGAGCTTACTCATATTAATCTCCACAATGTGAGGAAGAGACTTGAAACCAAGCCCACCAGAAAATTTTGGTTTGCATAACTTCTTCCAAGAGCACCAGTGTTTCTTGGCACCACCCCCTCCCATAAAAAACGATTGAAAAGTGTTTCAATGAAATTCAGTGAACTTTTTTTTGCATTGAAAACCTGGAGTGCATATAAAGGAATACCTTGTAACACACTAGAAATGAGAGTCAATCTACCTCCATTTGAGAGAAATCTATTCTTCAATCATTAATTCTGCATTGTATTTTAGAAATAATTTCATCCATCTGAATTTGCTTGCATCTACCTCTTATAAGATTAACCCCAAGGTATTTAAGAGGCAAAGAAACATTTTTAAAACTAGTGAGGATAGAGGCCCATTATTTTTTACAGGGAGTGATAGAGTTACTAAAAATAGTCGGCATTTCTCTCGTATTAAAGGATAACCCAGATATAGTTTCAAAATCAGTCAAAACCTTTAAGATTCTTCTTATAGCAAGTTTGGAGGCATTAGAGAAAACAATAATGTCGTCAGCATAAGCCAAGTGTGACACCAGAATACCAGCTTTATTATAATAATGCATATTTCTATGCCTTTCATGAAAATGATTAAGCATTCTAAAAAAATAGTCAAAATCTATTATAAAAAGAACAGTGAAAGGGATCACCTCGCTTGATACCTCTAGTAGCAGTGAAAAAACCATGTGAGGTGCCATTGACCAAAACACTATAATAATTGTTAGCCAACCATATCTTAATTAAACTGCAGAACTTATGTTCAAATCCTCTAGTATTAAGAACATTATGGATAAAATCCCAATTGATAGTGTCAAAAGCTTTTTTTATATCTAATTTAATAATGAGATTCCCCCCTCTACAAGTCCTGTCAAGATCCTCAATAAGCTCCTGAGCTAAAAGAATATTATCCGTGATTTCTCTACCTTTTATAAAGGCAGACTGTTGAGGGGAAATGATAGCATTTAAATGTGGTTGAAGTCTGGCAACAATAATCTTACTAATAACCTTTGTGATTGTAGAAGTTAAAGATATAGGCCTAAAGTGTTGCCAATGAGAGTTATCCTTACCTTTAGGGATAAGTACCAGTAAAGCAGCAGAGAAATACTTACATGGATCTGCTCCTTGAAAGAAACTTTGAATTGCATGAATAACTTCCCTCTTGATAATGTCCCATCAAGTAATATAGAACCTTGAGGAAAATCCATCAGGACCAGGTGCCTTGTTTGCATTAATCCCCTTAAATGCTTGAAAAATTTCCTCCTCATTTGGGACATCAGAAAGCTTAAGAGAAGCAATATAATGTTGTTCAGAAGCAAAAAGCTCACTTTTAATAGAAGAAACATGTCCTGCATTAGAGAACAAATTAGAAAAGTAATGTACTGCATTTAGACCAATCCCTGTAGCATCAGTAATAACCTGCCCATCCTGAGTAATTATTTTAATAATTGAATTTGAGTTAACTCTTTGTTTAATAGATGCATGAAAATAACTAGTGTTCCTGTCACCATGTCTAAAATGAGTATCATGAGATTTTTGTTGTAAGAAATCTTCCTCCAGTGAGATCTCAGCTAAAAGATTAGAATGAGCCTGTGAGAGCTCATCAGCTATCTCAGGGCTCATACTTTCCATAGCTTCCAAATTATTAACCAACTGTTGGGACTTGAGAACTCTAGTATGTATATTTCCAAAAATGTCAAAGTTCCATTTCTTTAAGCCTGCAGCTATATTTTTGTGCAGTTGTCAGAGAACAAACCAAGGAGTACCACAGCCAGGCTTCCAAAGTCCAGAAATCAGAGACAAAAAAGTATGATGTGAAGACCAAATATTTAGAAATTTAAAATGAGTGAAAGCAGGTTTTGTATGAAAATTTAAAGAGAGCAAAAGCGGATTATGATCAGAGGAAACATGACTTAAATGCTGAACCCAAGATGTATGGTAGTAATTTAAAAAACTTGAATTAGCAAAAAATCTGTCTAGCCTCTGGAAAAGCTTGCCACGTCTCCAAGTGAAAGGATTCCCTGTAAATCCCAAGTCAAACAAATCTACTTGTGAAACCAGTTCACAAAAGTTCTGAATCTGCGTGGAGTTTGGCCTTGTGCCACCTTTCCTTTCAACAGGAGACAAAATCATATTAAAATCACCACCAACACACCAACTCTCATCTAACGTAGAACCAATGGCATTTAATTTATTCCACAGAAGGTATTTTTCAGAAAGTAAAGAACTAGCATAAACAAAAGTAACCCACCCTTTGAACATATCAGCCTATATATATATATATATATATATATATATATATATATATATATATATATATAGTGAAAAGAAGAGAGAGAGAGAGAGAGAGAGAGAGAGAGAGAGAGATGTTAGTTTATTTTGTTAGTATGTACATATATTCAATTATATTATTCAAATAAATTGTTGATAAGTACACAAATAATTAAGCTTTGCTAAACAAAGTAACTATATGATCATATATTATTTGGATAGTGTTTTTGGCTATCACATAAAAGTAAATATGAGAATATGGAATATGAAATGATCTAAGGGAAAGTGATGCATGATATTAGTTTGTAACATATCACAAAGAATTGTAATATGGCATTTTAGTCGATGTCTATACGTCCTTGTTGTGTAAGATTTCATCTTCACAAGTTGTTGTAGATATTCACATTTATTAATATTTTAATTACTACTTCTATCTTTAATTATAATTAATAAATAAGTTATTGAAATAAATAAAAATAAATGTTATGTTGTTAGTTTAAGAAAACAATTGATTAATATAATAACTATAGTTTATAGTTTCCTTTTCTACTCCACCTCAACTCAATATAAACCACAATGATGTAGGGTTAGCCATTTGCATACGATTAAAATAGTTAAATTGCTAATGCTTTGTTAGGTTGACTCAAGGTATTGGACTAGTGAGTAATTCATGTATGATGAAGACTTTGGGGAGCATACTCTTAATCCTCCATGTCTAACCATGTGCATTGCCCAAGCTTCTTGATTAATAGCTATTTTATGATGGTAACTTACTATTATATGACGAAGGTTATCCCATTTGATGTATGTTGAAAGTGAATACCATCTCTAATCATCATCTTTATAGAGAGCAAAAAGAATTTCAGTTGGTAATATATCCTCAATCAAATTTATGATATTTCAAATGTTTAACAATTTTCAGAACAGATACTTAAAGGATTATGACACCAATCTTAAATAAACAAATCCTAGTACACATAGACTAAACTTACCGTAATTTAATTCATTAATTCAGTAAAGTTATTCAAAATATTGGACGGATTCCATTTTTTGTGATGGTGCTCTATCAATTAGGAGAACCCTTTGTAGTGAAGCATTACAGATGTACAAATCTTGCATGTGGATCTTTAAGGTATGATATTCTAGCGTTGATGCTGTCTTAAAATGATTGGTAAGAGCAATTAGGATAAAGGTTAGTTAATAGAAACCCTCCAGGTTGCTTTGAAGCATTAATACTTCGAAAAGTTAATATTGTTATATTCAACAGTAAAAGATTTTGAGAGACTGTTTCAGACATGCCATGTGGCGTATTTTTCTTTTTCCCATGTGGCGTCCAATAATTTAAATTTTGTTAAAAATGTAGTCATTTGGGTACATTCCGTGAAATCTTTAACAATTGAATCTTTTGCTAAAATGTGACAATTTCTTTTTTTGGCTCATCACCCCTTTTCTCTGGACATACATCTGGAGGACGTAATAATCGCTAATTATATACGCCATATGTCAAAGAGTACATTTTGGTGGATTTACATACGAAGCACATAATTTTTATGTATTTATATATTCACACCTAAACTTGCATATTTACAGAAATAGCTCTCAAATATTTAACATCACATCTAAACTAGTATTATTACCACTTTTAATAGTGAAGTACACCTTTTCTTGTATAGGTTTATAACATCAAAGTGCAATTATTTTTGTTTCTTTTCTCTTTCTATATTTTTGAATGAGTCTTCACCTTATCTGTTGTGGTATAACTCCCTTTTCCGAATAACTTTCCCTCCTGGATCATAAGAATAATCTGGAGAAGAAAGAGACCAGAAAAACAAGGTCATACAATAACAAATCAAAACAAAGAGAAAGAAAATATGGAGAGCTATGTACAAAAAACCTATCAAGGATAGGTAAAGTATGTCCACTGAATCAAGATTAAGCGGAGACACCTTTGACCAATATCAGTGAAAAGAGTACCTATGAGGATTACCCATAACAAGAGATTTAGTTGTTTTTCCTTTTATGGGGTCCAGAGTGCTCCCAAAGGGACGTATCTTACTTGATTAATTATATCCTGAGGGTTGCTCAAGAATACTCTTGATCTACATGAGTTTTGCTTATATTAGTAGTGACAACTAGCATAGGGCTATCAAAAAATAGTTATATCACAGGGGAATGTTCTGATGCTTTCAAAGCTCCCATTATGCCACGGGGCGTGAGTGAGTCTCTTGTTGTCCTCACACGGGTAACAGACTCATCGGCATATGGAGCCTGTTAAATAATTGAATCATCTCGACGAGTAATCCTGATACATCAAAACGTATCTGAGGCGTAACAAAAAAGTACAAATCATTGTATCCCAAACAGGCGGCAGCTCATTAGTAATCAGACAGTCAAGATGACAGAGCTCAATGAGGGTAGTCAAGGAGGAGTAATCCCTAACAAGTAGAGGTATTTAGGTTGTGGCACCACATACCTATGATCCCAAGCCACTAGGACCCTAAGTCTACATGGTCGTGAACGTAGTTGACCCAACACATCCAGAGATTCTTAGTCAGCAATCCGTGAATTGCATCATCCATGGGAACCTTGACAGCTCTAATGTTAAATGAATGAAACTATTTCATATGACAATCAAGTAGAGCTCCAAGTGGAGAACTTATACTCATTGAAGTGAAAAGGATGCTGATGGAAAGGAAGAGAAAGGGAGGTTCAGCTACTAAGCTGAAAAATGCTCCAGACAAAATGATTTACATCTAGTCTGGTTTGAGAAGCCTTCTAACGAACTAAGCATACTAGACAACCAACTTAGTAGAAATCTATGATGGGCTAGTCGAGTTGAAGAAGCACGGGGGTTTCTTCTAGTGACATGCATATGATGCAATTATGAATCACAATCCTAAGTGTGGAGACCCTCCAAGGGTCCAAGACTGCTTTCCAAATTTGGAACGGCCCCAAAATATGTTTTATCCTTATTTGGGTGAAGAACCCTACAAAAGTGGAAGGACCAGTAGTCCCGGCTACCATGCCGGCAAAAATCCAAGAACTAGTGGTCCAAAATTCATGAACTGGTCCCGGCGGCGTGGCCACGCTGCATTCGGGACAGGTCACGCCATTGTTTAAGTTGTCGCACATTGGGGCTTGGCATGGCCATGCTTGAGACCAAGCATAATTACGTCGGGCACTCTATCTGGGCGACGTGGTCATGTCACTTGAATGTGGTCACATCAGTTGACGAACTTGGCACATGCTGAGATTTGAGCGGGGTCACACCCATGTTACTGCGAAATTATGTTGTAGTCTCCATTTAATTGGCTTGTACATGCCACCTTCAAGTATGGTCACACGTATCACACCCCATCTCTGTTTTTCGAGAAGGTTTCGGCGTGGCAACGCCCAGTTTAGGCTTGGTTACGCCATTAACGAGGGGTGGCCGCGCCTGAATTAGGCATGATCACGCAAGATCCTAGAAATATTAGCCTTCCAGTAAAGCTCGTCAAGAGCATTCTAGATTTCATCGGATCTCCGGAGGAGCGAATGTGAGCAGGTAATGATCCTTGGACCTCCGTAAGGACTGTAAGTGCTTTTCAAAAGAGATCGAGAGGTCAAACTGTCTACGTATAATCGAACAGAGTGGTTTTAGCATGAAATTCGTCTATCTGATTCATAAGCTTAAGGCAAACACGTATGGAGAAACCATCAATGGTCTATTTCACGGGAGCACATGTAACAACCATATACACTCTCATGCCACAGGAACAAATGTCAACGCAAAAACTTACAAAAGCATTGTTGGTTTGACAACGCTCAACTCGAAACCTGGCTATGATCGTGTGGAAGTGTCGTGCACTCAGCGAGGATGTCTCACGTATGTCACATCAAAAATGGATTCCAACAACTACGCATGTAAATATGAAACCTTGCTGTGAATATGTAAATACAAAAGAATTGTGCGCTAGGTATGTAAATTTCCCTTAATGTTTTGCCTATTGAATCTTGTTTCAAACTCTTTTTCATTCTTCCTCTCCCGCACTCTCAATTAATATTATTCTTATAATTTTAGATCCCTGATATCAAATGTGGGAACCTTTGATCATTTAGTTTTCTTAACGAAAGGTTGGGCGCTATGCTATTCATTATGAGGAGTCCCAAGTATTGGATACTAAACTAAAAAAAAAATTAGGGGGGGGGGGGGGGGCGAGGGGGTGGGTGGTGGCGGGGCGCTGAAGTGAACACTAAGGTTCTAATCAAATGGTTTTTACAAATATCTCATTTACATAACCATCAAACCCAATATTGTCCTTAGCTCTCTTCATCTGATCATCTTCTTTGCTGTAACATTTTCTGTCCAGAATTATGTTAAATTTGGAATTTTAGTACCTAGACGCCTAAAGACCATGTGAACATTAGCACCAGGTGCCACCAAAGAATAATAATACATACCTACACATACATACATACATACATACATATACATTTGCATATATATATATATATATATATATATATATATATATATATATACATATATGTGTGTGTGTGTGCGAGCCACATTCCTTATTCAGTTGGTGGCGGGTCACTATAACTCCCATCTGGTAAGGGTTCGGTCTCCGCTGTGGTACGTGTTTGGTCGAATTACGTACACACGACGCGAGATTCTCATTATAGACCCTAAACGCATCATAAATTGATATTTTGGCCTCTGTCAAATATCGATTTTCATTAATATATATATATATATATATATATATATATATATATATATAGTTATATTTATATATTTATAGAATTAGTATGTGGGAAAGAATGGTCATTGCTTAACAAAAAAATTGACCCATTGTATAAATCTCCGAAAATTTTTCTGCTGGTTACTAGTCAGACAATGAAGGCATAATGCAATTTAGGTGCTCCGATTTATTTATCAATAGATTAGAAAAGGTCAAACTCTACAAATCGACATACTTTAAAGCCTAAAATATAGCTTCTGGTTGGCTAATGAGCATACATATATTACCTGCTTTCAAAGAAAATACTTATTTTAAATTTGTTGATCTTACTAATCCGCCAATTCGGCATATCAAAAAGAGAATTGTAATTGATTGGCATGGATGAAAGAAAACCATTATTACGAATCAGTCTACAACATCCAGATTTCAGTATTCCTTCTTAATTTCAAACCAGATTTTTTTACTTCTTACATGTAGGCGATTGAAGAAGTTTCTTCCTAAATTTTCATTACATAAGGAATATCCAATAACTTAAAAGTCCAGCTTTAAAAGTTATAGCCAAAGGAAAAAAGCAAAGAAGAATGGGCTTCTTGCCACATCTCAGATAATGATACAAAACTTTGAAAAGTTTAATTTTCAAGCCCAAAATGTAAAACTAGGCTCAAGCATAGGTTAGATATCATGTAATTGTTGATTTCATAAATATATAGTTGGCAAAATATTTTGACTATATTACTGCAATAAAAACAATCAATATAACCAATGACAAAAAATCTTTGTAAATATATGTATATTTAAATTATCCATAACCAAGTAGTTAAATTAAAAAAAAAACATGATTACTCTTCTTAAGCCCTCTCGAAAATTTAAATTAGCTTCATACTAGTCCATTTTACACAAGAAATGGCTTGGCTTACCAAAGGATAAAACACACAAGATTGATAATGGGAACTAGCTATGAGATGTCTCCGACGACCTATATTCCTTTTCTCCTTTATTATTTGATTCAATCGGAAGGCTTGTTATTTGGTTTTTAATGGTGCTCCCATTCCTTTTTTTTATTTTCATTTTTGTTTCCCACTCATCTAGTGTTTGTGGCCAAATCTAAGCATTGAGATTGATGAAGAAATTGTTAGTCTTGCAATTCTATAGGGTAATATAGCTCATAGGGGTAATAATTTGTTGGATTGGTCTCCTCTATTTGGTAAAAAATCTACTGCAATTTTTTAAGGTCCTCAAAAATTCTATAAGGATATATTTTAGATAAATATTTCAATTCAGTTTTCTACCAATCTTAATTAACTTGTCAACTAAATGGTAAAATAGTGATTTGTAAAACTGATAAGGAAAATATTGCTTTAGTAGCTCATTTTAAATTAGCTGTTTTGGGTAAATTTATTTGTGGTGGGCATGCAATTAATGATTTTAGGGAACCTTTTATGAATCTTAAACTAATTAGTTGTCTTAAACTTGATCTTCTGGACAAAAGAATATGTTTTGATTTACTTACATGATAGATGACTAATTTGGACTTTTTGTTAGAAGAATTTATTTCATTAATAGTTTTCTAATAAAAATCTTTAAACAAACTCCAATAATTTATGACATAGAGTATTCATTTTTTTTCTAAATTGGATTAATTTAACTAGAAAATTTATTTATTTCATAAATCATGGCATAGTTGATTTCTTAGTTACTCTCATGTAGTGGTTTATGCTATATCTTCTCTATCTTGACCTTTTAATGCAAGGATATTAATTGAAATTCATTTATTTGAAATATTTGATATTGAAGTTTGGTTGTATTCCAAGAAGTATGGATATTTAAAAATATGAGTTTGAAAATTTGTTATTTTTGTAAATGTAAATTCAAATTATATGGTCATTCTTTTGGTAGACTTTTCAGCTTTATCTTAGAATAAGATTTTCTTGTAGGATACTTATACCAAATTTTAAACATATGAAGGGTGTTGTTACTTCTTGGGTTCTAATGTCTCAACTTAATTTTATTAATGTGATTTCTTATGAGCCTCAAGTGGCAAGTGTGGACATTTGTACTCCCATATTTAAGATACTATATATGTGATTAAGGTTGAGACTAAAATGGAGTATTTAGTGTCATGTTTCTAATCCTAATATAGCCATTGATGTTCTAAAGATGATTATAATTTGTTAGATAGTAATGCTATATTTGCTAACAATGTCTTATATGTGAAAGATAATTTTGGTTAGGATTTTGTTTGTCTTTTGAATCTTTGCAGACATGAGTAAAATGTTTAGATCCTTTAAGGTCTTCAAATGTAGATATTGATGTCTCTCAATATTATTAGGTGTATGTTTAGTTTATTCTTAATTAAAATTAAATAGAGATTTTTGTTTGTCGATTCTGACTTTAAAATTGTTAAATAAAAAGGATGGTAAGCCTTTAAAATGTTTAGTTGATTCTTCTTATAGTACTAACAACTATAAAATTGTGTCTACTAATCGTAATGTCTAAACTCATAGTTATGACTGTGAGAGTTGTTCATAATCATTATTCAAGAAAAAAGAATTAAATTATTAAAAACTTTTTATATTTTAAAAATATAATTTTATTGGAGCCAATGGTTGATAGTTCAAAATTTTTATTGTTAGTATTTTATTTATGATTTACAAATGGTTGCTTTAATTATAGTGATAGAAGCTGGTTTTAGTAGAATAATTATATTAATTTTTACAATTAACTTTTTTATCAACCATTCTATTCTAATTTTCTTAATTGGCTTATTTATTTATTTATTTATGCTAGTAGTAACAGTGTTGTTAGGAGATATTTATAGGATAATCTGGATTTCATTTCTTCTCTATTTTATTTACCTTAGTTAATAGCTAATGATTTCTATTATTTTTTAAATTATGTTAAATAAGTGGGGAAAACTCTAAAAATTATTTTATGGAGGATTTTATGAAAATAATTATGGATTTTGATCCATTGATTCTTGATATTGTAGTAAAACATTTATTAGGAGTAACTGAAGAATGTTGGAAATACTAGAAAGTGTCTTATGGCTTGTTTCTTAGCTTAATTTTATTGAATGCTTTAAGATTGAAAATTTTAGTAAAGCTCCAGTTAATTATGCTTCATTTTTAGATTGTATTACTAGATTTTGCTCTGTAAGGTCTTCTTCCTTATAGATTTCAAAAAATGTAGCTTCCATAGAAAGATATTTTGATGTAGTTAAGTCTAAAAGGAATAAATCTTTTATTGGCTCTATCTTATATATAACCTAGCTGATGATAAAAATATTTATATTTGTTCTGAAATCTTAGAATTAAAACTTTTTGGGAATTTTTTTAAATTTGGAGGGATAGTGTGCTGTATATTTCTTTTCTTGAAAGGCTTTCATAGATTCAAGAAACATGGAAAATTCTTTTTATTATCTGAGAGATTATTTTCTCCTTCAAATTTATGAGGAAAAACTTTGGAGCAAAAGGATGGTACAGAAAAACTATAGTGCGGTGATATGAATAGTAAATATCTTTATTAAATAGTTAAATGAAACGGCTTACAAATATAATTACAAATATTAGGGATTCTAGTAGTTTGTAATTTAGCACTCAACTATGTATTCCCTTTTTAAACTATTTTATTAAGGAGATTGCAAGTTGAACCTTTTAAAAATATTTTTATCATATATGTTCTTTTTTTGGTGGCTGATAATTTAATTTTAGTAAATCCTCTTAGTATTGTTAAAATCAACCATCTTATCATCAGTATTGATACTTGATTTGGTACAAGTATGAATATATTATTGTGGCTGTATTTTAGCCTTGTTGGGATATTATTTAGTTTGATCGTTGTAATGTGGTAGCAAAGTAATTTGGAGGCAATATACTTATGAAAATTTTCTCTTACTTCTATTATTTTAATTTTGAAAAGGATAGTCTGACTAATAGATAAGATATTTATCCTATTAGTCTATCTATTGTTATTAATACATTTTTTTAAAGAAAATTACTATGGCTAGATTTACCAAATTCAACTAAATGAATTTAGTACTTTCATTCGGACCGTGGAAAATCTAGTTATAAGCCGTAGTTTGCCTCCTCCGAGGGATTTCCGATCATTCAAAGAGATGTTTTAATTTAGTTGCAATTGTGATGTTGTTTTGCTTGTGATTAAATATTGAGTCTTTTTATAATTTGACTATTGAGGCGGTGAATTTTATAATTTTTTTATTTTAATTTTAATTTTTTGTTTTAATTTTGCGACTATCTTAAAAGTGTTTGTTTTGACATGCAAGGTGATCTTGTTGTTTAACTTGCAATTTCGCGAGTGACCCACAAATTTATATTATGATATTTTAATTTGATTGCAACGAAACCAAAAACTTGACCCCGCTATATTATATGTATATAATAGTAATTGTTTATGTTGTGGATGCTACGCAAGTATATGTATCGTATCGAGTAATACGAGTGTCTAGTGGAGTCTCGGTTATCGATTTCACAGGGAAAGAGAAAATTAAATAACTGACTAATTTTAAAATAATAATAATAATAATTTTAAAATAGTATACAAAAATTTGGAGTTCTAAATTTAAGCGCAATAAAGTAAACTAAGTATTCTAATCAGGTAACTTAACTAAGTAGAAAATTAATACAAATTGCAAATGCAGGAAATAAAACTAATTGCTAAATAAGTCTTAACTATTCAGAAAAAGTATCTTTCCCCTTGTTTCGAAATTTAAGTGATTGATGAATTTAAATAGATAATGTTAAGGTATTGTGACAAATAGGAGCATTCCTATTCTTTACCCTTTGGACTGTGTGTAAAGAATATTGACTAATCCTATGTTTGATTACCGAATCACGGCTAAGTCGGGAGGATACCGACCGCCACTTCAAAGCTCCCACGTTCCCTCGCCCGAGGGCTAACATCTACACTTCACTCTCAAACACAGGACCGAATTGAATATTTTAGTCCGTCACACTAAAATGTTCAATTCTACGCCCAAAGGATATTATTTCTCTATTTATTTGCACCTTCCTTCAAGGCTTTTGAATTTCCCCGAATATCAGATGTAATTTTTACTATAGTTGATAATCAACATATTTTAACAAATCAAATGGCCAGTTTGAAAAGTAAATTAAGTTTTAAGTAAAAATTATCACAATTTATTAATATATAAAAGTACTTCTATTTTATTTTTATCAAGTCACTTAATTTCATAAACAGGGAGAAAGACTAAATAAACTACTCAGAATGCATGGAAACTAAACTAAGCATGGATTTCATTTAAAGTTAAAAACAATAAATACAAATACTTATCTTAATTTATCCCTGACGTACTCCTCGCAGTTCCTTTTCGACTCTTCCTTCCAAGATGACGACGACTCACTAACTCACTAAATACTCACTAAACACTCAAAATAACTCACTTATAACACTTAGAACACAAAGACTGCACACTAAATGACACTAAATAACTTAAAAGTAACACACTAAAGACTTAATTTCGGCTTCTATATATAGAGGTGAGCAAAGGACCAAGAGGTGTGTAAGCATCCCTTCAAAAAATGTCCAGGTTCAATGTATCTGCACCATTTGAACTAGCTCACCGTCGGCGACGAACTACCTCGGCTGTCGGCGAGGCTTCTGAAGATCTTCAACCGCTCTAGCTCGCCGTCGGTGGGCTCGGGCTCGTCGTCGGCGAGACAGCTTATAAATTCTTCGAATTTTCTTCTTGTAACCTCGCCGTCGGCGAGCTCGATCTCACCGTCGACGACTCAAGCACAAATTGCATGATTTTGCTCCAAGTTCGCTCCTTTTTATGATTTTTGCTTTTATCACCTAAATTCTTCATTCCTGCAATAAAATAAAGAAAATACCCTTCTTTAAAGTGCAATTTCATCAAAAATAGGTATGAATTTCTTAATAAATTTTTCAGCGATCAAAATCCCCCAAACTTACTTATTACTCGTCCTCAAGTAATTTTAGTACTACATAAAAATAATGAGTTTTATAATAAGATTTTTCAATTTAAATAACTATGAATTAGATTAATTAATATCATAATAAAGTTAAACAAAAATAATTCATGTAATTTAATTAATCTTATAGAAATAAATTATTTAGTCATCGTGTCTAAGATTTCTAGCTTACTATTCATTTCGTGAATGACTATATTTAAAAGAATAATTACTTAAGATATTCATATGATAAGAAATTCAAGAAAATACTATTAGGTAATATTTTAATCCATAAACATAAGTTTGGAAATATCTAAGTTTTTTTTTCCTTTAGGTTAATTCAAATGAAGCCAATTTTTGATAAGACATCTCCTCAAGCTTCTCCTCATTTTTCTTTTTCTTTTTCGTTTTCTTTTTTTTAATGAGGATTAATGTATCTGGAGAGCCTGTTAATAATTTTGAACTTCATTTTCATCTTCCTAATTTTGAAACTTAGAAATATTTCTTAGCTTATATATACTTCATAGTTTTTACTTCATTGATTTTCAATCTTTTCTTTTTCACTTGAATACTTAAGAATTTAAATTTTAGAATATAGTTTTCCTTACTAAAAATAGTTTACTATATTCTTATTCCCTTTAACCAAATATTTTATTCTATTTAATTAAATAAAGCACTAGAAATATTTCATTTAACCTTTTATAAAAATTAAATAAAATAATTCATATTAATTAAATTGAAAAATTTGCTATAAAAATCATTTTATAATAATTTGAAAATAGAAATTGAGAACAAGTTAATAACTAAATTTGTATTTTACTTTCCCCCCAAACTTAAATTTTTATATCTATTCTAAATAATGAATAAGAAGGAAAGTAAATAAATCATACCTTTGAAGTTTAGGTATTTCTTTTTCTTTGAAATTTTTGCGTGCTTTTTCATTTTTCATCGAACATGTATCGTAAGTATTCTCCATATATATATAACAATTTAAAGAAAATGCAGTGGATAAAATCTAAGATAAGTATTAAACACAACAATTAAAATAACTCTACACTACACATATGAATTACTAACATATTAAAAACAATTGAACTAACAGATTAATAATTCTAAAAAAAACTTAAAACAATACAAAATAAAATAAAAATATATTAAAGAAAACTAACATCCTAATTAACATAAAAACAAATGCAATTAACTAACACAAAAATAAAAACTAACTACTATAATAATCCAAGCAGATTAATCTAACTAACATCCAATGTCTCAAAATAAAGTACTGAATATTACAAACATATACAGTCCTCAAAATAACTTACATCAAACAAATAAAATACGTAAAGTCCTAATCTTCAGCATCAAAGTCCCAAACTATATCATCCCCTCCTTGATCTGTTGGCTGCTGAGAAGACTGAGCAGGGTGATACTGAGTGTACCTGGGGCATTCTGGAAAGACTACATCTAAATCTCTACTCCTATAACGACGTTCAGCCTTCATAATATGCAATCTCGTATTCCGAATGTCGCCGGAGGTATTCACTATCATAATCATGTCTCCTCTCCAGCATTATCAATCCTTTCGATCAAAATGATCAAACCTTCTACCTATGGTCTCTCCAAACTGCTCAAAACTCCTCCTATGCAGAGTCAATTCATTCATCAGATCTTGTAAGGTAGGGGTGCTAGGCTCAGAAGGTCCATAGCTAGTAGAGGGTATATCTCTACTTGACCGAGTAAAATAACTTCTTACTCCTCGCTCTCCACCCTTCATGGGACTCATACTTCTTAATGTTAAGCAATCGTAAGTGGTTTCATTGGTTCCACCCATTCTTCATCATCTCTAGTCTCAACTCCGTAAAGTTGGCAGAGTGCAAAAATCAATCCAACATGGCTCTAATCCAGCTCCACTCTCATTTCTAGGAGTGGCCGGGATATTCCGATAAATAACTCTCCCGATGTTGATGCTTCGTTATTCCGAATGCAGTAAATTCGAATCGTTTCATCTCGTGTTACCTCACTATGGTGATATGTGGGTAACGGATTAGAAAAATGAAGTAATGCCGAGCTTTGAGATCGCATTTAATTTGGAAAGAGGAAAATTCACTCTTTCTCGTCGCTTCATTTTCCATACTCCGGTCCCATCGATGAGAAAGTTAATGACTTCCTCCAGATGGTCCTTCCATCGTTCCAAAAGTTTCATACTCGCTAAAGTGCGAGTCATGAACTTCATAGAACGCGTTAATTCTAAGCAACATTAAAATCTACAAAAAAACCCTCGTACCTTTACGAGTGCATCTTCGACGGCGATCAAATTGGCATAAAATTCTTTCACCACTTCTACATCCGCTCTATACTGAACATAACGTAAATTTTCCTGACCTCGTTCCTTTATGATTCGCTCTACTTCTCCTCCCAGATTTTTGAATACCCGATCTCGCAATGCACTTTCTTCCTTGTATATTTTCAAAATATTTTGCTTGTGCTCGTGCATTAATGAATCGGTTTTCGTCGAACTCTACTCGACGTTTCTGTCGTGGAGCCATTCGATCGATCTGTGAAAATCATAAAAATTTTCACCAAACTTAATAATAGTACTAAGAAGACTTCCTACAACATTTGTAAGCAATTTAAATCAAATTCCATGGATTTCCACCGAATATTTCTTCCACATTTTGATTTTTTCCAAAATTTGCAATGTGGTGAAAATACATGGTGAAAATCAAAAAATTTTGCATAGGAGTGAAGCTCTTACCAAGAGAAGATGAAATCCGGTGTTTTTAAGTGATGAAATAGCTTCAAATCCAAGATCTCTCATGCCCTAGGTCGGTTTTTGCAAAAATTGGAGGTTGAGGATGATGAATAGTGTTTTTGACCGGTCAAATAAAGTGTTTTTCATGACCTCGCTGTCAGCGAGATTTATCTCGCCGTCGGCGAGCTAATATTTTTCAGAACCAAAAACTTTCGGGGAAAAATCCTCTATCGGCAAGATTTTCTTCACTGTCAGCGAGATCGATCTCGCTGTCGGCGGGATTTTTCTCGCCGTCGGCGAGATTCTAAAAATTTTAAATTTCTGAAATTCGTCACTCATTTTCGTCCTTGATTTGTCTTATATTATATTTCCGATCACATCATTTATTAATTTAATATGAAGATTAGCTACTTATACACAAACAAATTCACACAACACAATAATTTAACTTTAATATTGAAATCCATGAGACATACAAACTAACATAATCTTTAGACTCTATAATCAAACTTCAAACTTCAATCCTTACTACTAATCAGCATCGCAAACCAAACCACGACACACTAAATGCCGATACAAAACTATGACGCATATCTCAATTAAGTTTGAGATATTCAAATCATCACTCCACACATAATAAAAATCTAAATCAAATCAAATAACATAAACATAAACATACTATGAAATCTTTACTACTACTCTTCAATGTCAGAATCTTCATCTTCTCTGATATTTCCGATATGACGATGATGCACAAATAAGTTATAGAAAGGCTCGAAGGGAAATTTCGAAGCGCATTCTTCGGTGATCCAACCCTTCTGTCTCAGTAAATGAAGAAAGCTAGCTTCCAAGTGTCCAGAATGATCGAAGTGTTCCTTCATCCTCCAGTCAATGTGATCAAATAAATTAGATATATTGTCGATTAAATCTCTCGCCTTCTGTAGTTCTTTCTCCATTCCATTAATTTTCTTCATAAGTAACTCCGTTTTATCTGAAATAGGTCTTGCTATAGGATGATTCCGTGAAGCTCTATCGTAGATAAATGTAATGTCTTCATTATCGTCCAAAGTAGGGAACATATCCGTAGGATCAAGCGGCTTCCAAGGTAACGTAACCTTTTCACAAGCTTCATAAGAAACCCGGTACTCGATCGCATAATGAAAAAATAGTAGATGGGTGTCCTAGTCCGTGAACCGACCCATGCACAATTAAACCTATGCGTACTTAACAATTATTGATCCCACGTCAATAGGCAATCCAATTTGAATACAATAATTCAATGTAGCGCATTCTTTCGAAACCTTGTTTACCCTCATAGTAGGTAACAATTTAGATGAGATGAAAAAGTGCCAGTGCTTAGAGACAGGATTTAAAAGTGATGCAGAGAAACTAACATACCCGTCTTCATGCATTTCTCAATCTTCCGGTTCATCAGTCAGATATCGAAATATCTCATTCATATTATACCGAGAAGGCACAAAATTTGAATAGTGACATACCGGGGTATTTTCTATAGAGAATAACTCATTTACTCTTGATGGAGTAAACGTCACCCATCTTCCTCGGACGTAGATATTCCCATTGTTGATCGCATGTAAGTTAGAGTAGAACTCTTTCACAACCTGGAATAACAACAACAGACGTAGTGTAACGTAATACCTCCCAGCTGCCACTGCGCCATCATTTCTTCTATCTTCGTAGTGGAATTCTCTAACCATCGATTGACAAATCCCCGTTCCTTGATAACTCTTTTCTTTACCAAAACCTTGTTGAAGATCCGCTGCGCTTCCACACTCACAAATTTCCTCCAGTTAAACACTCCAGATTTAGAAGAATCTAAGAATTTGGAGGCCATTATGGTGAATGGAATGAATTCTAGTGAAGAAGGTAGACTTAGAATGGTTTAAGAATGGGTTTTCACTAAGGATTTGGTGTTAAAACCGTCCAATTTGGCTTTAAAGTATATATAACTCATTTTTATAACTTCCTCGCTGTCGGCGGGAAGTTTCTCGCCGTGGGCGGGAGGTTTCTCGCCGTCGGCGACTTAGTTATAAAAATTGCCTTTCAGGTTCTCGCTGTCGGCGAGCTCGTTTCTTGCTGTCAGCGAGCTTATAAATAAACCGAATTAGGCGCGAACCTCGCTGTCGGCGAGTATCGACCTCGCCGTCGGCGAGATTTCAAAATAATGTCCAATTTCGTTCTAAATCGAATAATTTCTTTTCTCATCATAATGGTTCGAAAATGTGATGATTCTTAATAATAAAGTAGTAGTAAAGTTTCAATAATATAGACTAACTATTAAGATACAATAAAAATAGATAACTAATATGGGTTGCCTCCCATAAAGCGCTTGGTTTAACGTCGTCAGCCCGACCTAATTTCAATTATTAATCACGTTGACTAAGCATTAAAACCTCTTTATAGTTAGGTCTTATACCTTTGAAATATGGTTTTAATCTATGTCCATTAACTTTAAATTTATATCCAGTTTTTGGATCTTCGATTTCTATAGTTCCGTATGAAAATATTTGAGTTATGGTGAAAGGTCCTAACAATCGATACTTCAATTTTCCAGGAAATAATTTCAATCTAGAATTATATAACAAAACTTCCTGTCCTGGTTCAAAATTTCTCTGATTAATCTTCCGATCATGCCATAATTTCATCTTTTCTTTATAAATCCGATCATTATCATATGATTCATTTCTTAATTTTTCCAATTCATTTAATTGCAAGCAATCTTTTCTCACCAAATCTTCCTTCATATTATAATTAAATTCTTTAATCGCCCAATATGCTTTATGTTCTAATTCAACTCGGTAACCGGCATGTTTTTCCATATATAAGCCTCGTAAGGAGTCATTCCAATCGGAGTTTTATGAGCAGATCCTATAAGCCCATAATGCAAATGTCTAATCTAATGGACCAATCTAACCTATTTGGGTTTACTGATTTTTCTAAAATACGTTTGATCTCATGATTGGATACTTCGACTAATCCGCTAGTCTGTGGATGATAAGCAGTGGATATCTTATGAGTAATATTGTATTTTTCTACTAGTTTGTGAATATATTTATTTCTAAAATGAGTTCATCCGTCAGTGATAATCACTCTCGGCATTCCAAATCTAGTAAAAATATTTTTCATCAAAAATTTTGAAACACTCTTAGCATCACACCTAGGTAAAGCTTCGTGCCTCGATCCATTTGGAAACATAATCAACAGCTACTAATATATATGAGTTTCCAAACGAAGGAATAAAAAGTCCCATAAAATCTAATCCCCAAACATCAAAAATTTCAACTTCTAATATAAAATTTAGAGGCATTTCGTTTCTTCTAGATATATTTCCTACTCTTTCGACATTTATCGTAAGTTTTAATATATCCGTATACATCTCTAAATAGAGTAGGCTAGTAAAATCCGTATTGTAGAATTTTATAAGCAGTTTTATCGATCCCAAAATGTCCTCCAAAATCGAATCATGACATTTTTGAATAATTGGTTCAGCTTTCTTCATAAGGTACACATCTTCTAATAATTAAATCCTTACATTGCTTATATAAATATGGTTCATCCCAAAAATATGTTTTCGTATCATGGATGAATTTTTTCTGTTGTTGCAAAGTTAACATAGGTGGTAAAATATTACTAACTATATAGTTTACTATATCAGCATACCATGGTATTTTCCATTCATTGATATTATATAGTTGTTCATCAGGAAAACTATCTATAATTTCATTTTCAATATCAAATAATTCATGATTTTCTAATCTTGATAAATGATCCGCAATTTGATTATCAGTTCCTTTCTTATTAACGATCTCAAAATCGAATTCTTGCATTAATAGCATCCATCTAATTAATCTTGGTTTGGAATCTTTCTTTTGCATTAAATATTTGATAGCAGAATGATCGGTATGCACGATACATTTTGTTCCAATCGGATAAGGTCTAAATTTATTAAAACCATATACTACCGCTAATAATTCTCTTTCAGTAATCGTATAATTTATTTCAGCGTCATTTAGAGTTTTACTAAGCATAGTATATAACTTTAAAAATCTTTTCATATCTTTGCCCAAGAACTGCTCCTACAAGCATAATCACTAGCATCACACATAAGCTCAAATGGTTTCTCCCGGTTAGGTGAAACTATTATAGGTGTCGCAATTAATTTTTCTTTTAAGAGTTCAAAAGCATTCAGGCATTCGATTGTAAATTTAAATTTCTTGTCCTTTTCGAGAAGTTGGCATAGAGGTTTAGTAATTTTTGAAAAATCTTTTATATAGCGTTCGTAGAATCCAAGCATGTCCAAGAAAACTTCTTGCCCCTTTTACCGTAGTTGGAGGTGGTAATTTAGCTATAACTTGAATTTTTGCGGGGTCCACTTCCATGCCTTTTTCCGAAATTTTATGCCTCTAATACAATGCCGCCAAGAACCATAAATTGACATTTCTCCCAATTTAGAACTAAATTTGTTTTCTCACATACTTCTAATACTTTTTCAAGATGAGTTAAACATGTGTCAAATGATGTTCCAAATACAGAGAAATCATCCATAAATACTTCTATTCCATTGTCAATTAACGTACTAAATATAGACATCATACATCACTGGAATGTTGCTGGTGCATTACATAATCCAAAAGGCATTCTTCGAAAAGCGAAAGTTCCATAAGGACTAGTAAATGTAGTTTTTTCTTGATCCTCGAGAGCAATTTGTATTTCGATTATAACCGGTGTATCCATCTAGAAAACAAAAATACTTATGTCCGGCTAATCTATCTAACATCCGGTCTAGAAATGGTAAAGGGAAGGGATCTTTCCCGGTGGAGGTATTTAATTTCCTATAATCAATACATATACGCCAACCAAGTAACTTGTCTTATAGGAATAAGATCATTATTTTCATCGACGATGACGGTCACTCCTCCCTTCTTAGGAACACGAGTGAATCGGGCTTACCCAAGCACTCGTCGGAGATAGGATAAATGATACCATTATCTAACCATTTTAAAATTTCTTTCTTAACTACTTCTTTCATTATTGGGTTTAATCTCCTTTGGGGATCTCGCTTTAGGTTTATGTTCATCATCTAAAATAATTCTATGCATACAGATTGAAGGACTAATTCCTTTAATATCTCGCTAAAGTCCAACCAAAAGTTTTCTTATATTTTTTTAAAGTTTCTAAAAGTTTTTGTTCTTGAGATTCGTTTAATGCGGATGAAATAATAACCGGTAAAGTTGAAGAATTACCTAAATAAGCATATTTCAAATGATCAGGTAATATTTTTAGTTCAAGTTCAGGAGGTTTAATAAATGATGGAACTATATTCTTGTCAGTGTTTTCAGTATTATCCAAAAATTCAAATCTTTCGTGAATATAATCTAATTCTTCATTATTATCTTCAATTAATTCAGTGTTTTCTTTTTCTAAATTATCTTCGTAATATTCCTTAAAATGTTCACGTTGTAATTGTTCAAGTATTTCCATCCGAAAACATTCATCATCTTTTTCTAGCGCAGGATATTTCATTGATTTTGCAATATTAAAGGTAACTTTTTGGCATTTACTATCATAGTTAATTCTCCTTTCTGAACGTCAATCATAGCTTTTCCAGTAGCTAAAAATGGTCTTCCTAAAATGATAGGAATTTCTTTGTCTTCCTCCATATCTAAAACAATAAAATCTACTGGGAAGATAAATTTATCCACCTTTACTAACACATCTTCAATAACTCCCTTAGGATAGGTAACCGAACGATCAGCTAATTGAAGGGTTCTTGAAGTAGGTGTAATTTTTCCTAATCCTAATCTCTTAAAAATCGATAGATGCATTAGATTGATTCTTGCTCCTAAGTCACACAAAGCTTTTCCATAAAATTTTTCTCCTATAGCTACGAGGTATAGTGAAACTACTAGGATCTTTCAATTTTTCGAGAAGCTTCTTCGAATAATAGCACTACACTCTTCACTAAGTGAGACTGTTTCATTATCAGTGAATTTTTTTTTCTTATTTAGAATATCTTTCATAAATTTTACATAATTTGGCATCTGATCTAAAGCTTCGACAAAAGGTATATTGATTGTTAATTTCTTTAGTATTTCAAGGAATTTAGCAAATTGTTCATCTTTCTTATGTTGAGCTAGTCGTTGAGGAAATGGTGGTGGAGGTGTTTCAACAGAAATTTTCATAGGTATTAAAGGATATTCCAAGTTTGAATCTTGTTGAATTGTTTCCTTTTCAATTTTCACTTCCTCATTTTGGCTTTTAAGCTCTTTTTGAATTTGAGGTTCTAATTCTTTTCCACTCCTTAGTTGTATTGCTTTAATTTGTTCTTTTCCTTGATCTTTAGGATTTATTTCCACATTACTAGGAAAAGTTCCGAGTATTCTATTATTTAGTGCGAGTAGTAATATGTCCAAGTTGAGTTTCGATATTTTTAATAGATGTTCCTTGAATTATTAATTGATTTCCTTGAATTTGGAGTTGATTTCTTGATTTTGTAGTTGATGACCCATATTCAAAATTAATTCATCCATAGATAATTTCTTATCTTTGAATCGTGGGTTATTGTTATTAAATCCAGTGGGTAATTAGGTTTATAGTTTGGATTTGCTTGATTAGGTTGATTCATCCATTGTTGATTAGATGTGTTATTCCAATTAAAATTTGAATGAGTTTTCCAACCAAGATTATAATAGTTTGAATAAGGGTTATTAGTTCTATTATTAATAGCATTTAAAGTTTCATAATTAGATTGAGATTCTATGATTTGTCCAGATGAGTTTTCTTCTAAAGTAGAAGAATAGTTCATTCCAAAATGATCTAATTTCTTAGATATAGCAGCAATTTGAGAAGCTAACATAGATATTGCATCGTTTTCATGAATGCTGGCTATTTTTTTCGGATTTACTCTATCTGCAGGCTATTGGAAATTATTTGTTGCCATTTCTTCGATTAGTGCGTAAGCTTCATCAAATGGTTTAGACATTAATGAACCTCCAATGAAGCAGCATCGATGATTGATCTTAAAGATCCCACTAATCCATTATAAAAGGTTTGAATAATCAGCCAATCTGGTAGTGCATGATGTGGGCATTTTCTAAGAAGTTCCTTAAATCTCTCCCAAGATTCATATATTGATTCTCCATCTATCTGACAAAAAGAAGTTATATCATTTCTAAACTTAGCAGTTTTAGATGGTGGAAAACATTTGGATAGAAATTTTTGTGATAATTCTCCCCAAGTTTTAATAGATCCAGGTGCTAACGAATTCAACCACATTTTAGCCTTATCCCTTAATGAAAAAGGAAAAGTCTAAGTCTTATAACAACGTCAGATACTCCTTGATATTTAAAAGTAGCACAAAGTTCTAGAAAACTAGCAAGATGTAAGTTAGGATCTTCAGAAGGTGAACCACTAAATTGATTATTTTGTACCATTTGGATAATTGCAGGTTTAAGTTCAAATGAATTAGTAGCTACATCAGGGTTTTGAATAGTTAAATGAATTTCATCTGATGTAGGGTTGGCATAATCTCTTAATGGTCTTTGTTGGTTTATATTTTGAATTTCGGGAATATTAGCCATTTGTGTTAAATTTATAGTTTGTTTCTTTTGTTTTCTAATTCTTTTAATTGTACGCTCTAATTCAGAATCGTAAGGTATTAAATTTTTGTTTCCAAATTTGCGCATGCAATTTTAGAAAAGATATTAAATTTAATTTATTATGATTATTTTAAAATAGTCCGTTACTCTAGTAAATTTTTCTTACTTTCCCCGGCAACGGCGCCAAAAACTTGACCCACAAATTTATATTATGATATTTTAATTTGATTGCAACGAAGCCAAAAACTTTACCCCGCTATATTATATGTATATAATTGTAATTGTTTATGTTGTGGATGCTACGCAAGTATACGTATTGTATCAAGTAATACAGGGCTCTAGTGGAATCCTGGTTATCAATCCCACAAGGAAAAAGAAAATTAAATAACAGCTAATTTTAAAATAATAATAATAATAATTTTAAAATAGTATACGAAAATTTGGAGTTCTAAATTTAAGCGCAATAAAGTAAACTAAGTATTCTAATCAGGTAACTTAACTAAGTAGAAAATTAATACAAATTGCAAATGCAGAAAATAAAACTAATTGCTAAATAAGTCTTCACTATTCAGAAAAAGTATATTTCCCCTTGTTTATAAATTTAAGTGATTGATGAATTTAAATAGATAATGTTAAGGTATTGTGACAAATAGGAGCATTCCTATTCTTTACCCTTTGGTCCAGTGTAAAGAATATTGACTAATCCTATGTTTGATTACCGAATCCGCTGCCAGTCGGGAGGATACCGACTGCCACTTCAGAGCTCCCACGTTCCCCTCGCCTGAGGGATAACATCTACACTTCAGCTCTCAAACAATAGGACCGAATTGAATATTTTAGTCTATCACACTAAAATGTTAAATTCTACGCCCAGTGATATTATTTCCCTATTTATTTACGCCTTCCTTCCAAGGCTTTTGAATTTCCCCGAATATCAGATGTAATTTTTACTATAGTTGATAATCAACATATTTTAACAAATCAAATGGCCAGTTTGAAAAGTAAATTAAGTTTTAAGTAAAAATTATCACAATTTATTAATATATAAAAGTACTTCTATTTTATTTTCATCAAGTCACTTAATTTCATAAACAGGGAGAAAGACTAAATAAACTTCTCAGAATGCATGGAAACAAAACTAAGCATGGATTTCATTTAAAGTTAAAAACAATAAATAGAAATACTTATCTTAATTTATCCGCAAGCAGACTCCTCGCAGTTCCTTTGACTCTTCCTTCCAGTACAGCACGACTCACTAACTCACTAAATACTCACTAAACACTCAAAATAACTCACTTATAACACTTAGAACACAGAGACTGCACACTAAATGACACTAAATAACTTAAAAGTAACACACTAAAGACTTAATTTCGGCTTCTATATATAGAGGTGAGCAAAGGACCAAGAGGTGTGTAAGCATCCCTTCAAAAATGTCCGAGTTCAATGTATCCGCACCATTTGAACTAGCTCGCCGTCGGCGACGAACTACCTCGCTGTCGGCGAGGCTTCTAGAAGATCTTCAACCGCTCTAGCTCGCTGTCAGCGAGACAGTTATAAATTCTTCAGAATTTTCTTCTCGTAACCTCGCCGTCGGCGGGCTCGATCTCGCCGTCGTCGACTCAGCACAAATTGCATGATTTTGCTCCAAATTCGCTCCTTTTTATGATTTTTGCTTTTATCACCTAAATTCTTCATTCCTGCAATAAAATAAAGAAAGTACCCTTCTTTAAAGTGCAATTTCATCAAAAATAGGTATGAATTTCTTAATAAATTTTTCAGCGGTCAGCGAGCAAAATAAGTATCTGAAAGTAAATGCAAGTAAATCGCAGTGCAATAAAATAAAGTGTACATGGCATTTCTTCTCATTCCTTCATCTCTGTCTGAGAGGGGAAGCCTCAATTAGATAATTGGAGAAGCTCTAGAGGAGTCCACGAAGCTCACAGATGGTATCCCTTGCTATGGTGAATTGTTTAGACCCAAATTTGATCAGATTATATTTTAGGTGTTGACCAAACTCTGGGTTAGGGCAGCGCTGTAATGGGGCTTTTGTGGGGATCTTATTCTTTCAGTGTGGGGATGGTGTTGATTCAATCAATTTGGAGTTCGATGTTGTGTGGATGTGTAGTGAAGTTTGTCCTGGTTTCGGCTGAAACTTGAGCTCAAAAATTGAACTCAGGCAGTGGGGGTTAAGGCTGAAGAATGGTTGGGTTGCACTCAGGAGGTCTTAAGGAAGCTCTGGAAGCAAATGGATAGGGTCTCCCAAGGAAATTTTAACAACTCCTTATTTGGCCATGGAGAGCTCTATTTATGGCCATGACAATTGCGCTGAGCTCAGGGCTTGGCAATGAGTGCGCTGAGCTGCATAGGTGGAGTGCTAAATAGTTGCAGTGACCAATTAGAGCTAGACAGCCAGGATGAATGAGTTTGGGTTTGACGGGGAGGAAGCGGCTCTCGATTTAAGCTCCTTCGGTGACTAGGCCTGTTGAACAGGCCAGGGGAGGGTGGCTAGAAGTCAAGTGGTCCAGTGATCAGTTCATCAAGGTATTAAATTGGCTTGGTGATGGGCTTTGGCAAGGATCCATATGGTTTAGCTATTTAAGGAAGGTGTGATCCCTGATTACAATGTACAAGAATTTAATCCTATAATTTTCTTTTTTAAATTTGTTGTTTTACAATGGTGCCAAAAACTTGACTCCAAAGAAAAGTAAGATTTTAATTATGTCTTTAAATAGTAGGGATTTTACACAAGTATATGTATCGTTATTAAGTAATATAGGGCTTTCTGATTAAAAATCGAATATCGATCCCACTGAGATCAAGGTTAATCATGGTGGCTTTCAAGAGAAATTGTAGTCTACAATAAAATGCCCTAGCTTGGAAGGTATATAAAGTTGTGGTTTGAATTAAATCCTATAATTATTACTACAATACTACTTCTAATCCTTAACTAAAATACTTAGTGAAAATCAGAAAGTGAAGTTTAATATATGATCCCCGATAAATATATGTGCTTACAAATATGATATGAAAATTGGCAACAGCGCCAAAAACTTGGTCTCGTCCGGTAGATATATGTATATGTGCCAAAAACTTGACTCCACACCAAATATATGTGATTTAGATATGAAAATTATGATTTTATAATATGAGATTTTACGCAAGTATATGTATCGTTTATCAAGTAATATAGGACTTTCTGATTAAGCCCCGAGATATCGAACACACAGGGAAAATGTAAAATCTTTAAAGGAATCAGAGAAATTATCTTTTTACTTTCTTTGATTGTTTTCGAAAAAGTATGTCGTGATTTTGAAAAGTTTTGAAGGTTGATATGTCTTTTGAAATTTTCTTAATAAAATGCTAAACAAGAAATTAAAATTACAATAACCAATAACACTGGATGTAAAATACTATTAACTAGAATATCTTTTTCTTTCCTTCATGAAGTAGTAATAATTCTTAAAGTATTGTTGTGGAAGTATTCAAATTTTTGTTGTGACAAATAGAAGCAAATGTCTTCTTTACCCTTACTTGGTTCTATAAAGAACATACGTTAATTTAAAATTTATATTATTTTGAACATGGTTAGGCAGGGAAGATACCAGTCTCTCACTCTAGAGTCCCTCGATTCCCACCACTTGGGGGCTAACTTCTCATAACAAATCTCAAAACTTCAAAACCAAATTATGGGGTTTTAGCCTGTCACTCTAAACTCCTCTAATTTTACTCCCTTTCATAAAAATATCTTCTAATATTACATTCAATTATATGGACTACAATTCTCACCCATATAATTGCATGTGATTCCTACTAACTTTTATGAGACAATACCTCATTGGATCTTACATAATCTCAAGAAATTTTACAACTTAGCAGGCCAAATTAAGAAGTAAACAAAGTTTTTAGAATCAATCTTCTCAACTTCTTCCAAATTTTAAACACTTATACTTTCCACAACAATTCTCTTTAAATTAATTACTTCTCCATTTAAGAAAGAAAAAGATAAAGTAAAAATAATAAGAACAAGTATTAATAAACTAAATAAAAGTAAACACTTATCTGAAAATCCTCTCCACAAGACTAAGGAAGTTCCTCTAAAACTTTGACTCTTTGTTAAACTACTCCTCAGAGCAAGTCTCCTAACTCTGATGACTCAGAATACAAACTTCAGACTTCAATAAAAACTAAACTAAAAGAAAGAAAAGAAGTGGGAAGAAAAAGACTTCACTCCGACCCTTTTCTCCTTTCTACTCTCTACTCCTACTCAAAAATAAAAACTTTTAAAAATTCTGTGGAAAAAAAAGAAAGAAAGAAATAACCCTTCAAAATGCAAAGGAAGAGTCACTTAATCTTTCCTAAGACTCTCTTTAAATAGTAAACCAAAAGGTGCCTCGGTGTCTCTTCAAAATGTGTCCGGATTCGATGTATCTTCGAAGGAATGCGCCCCTTCATTCAAACTTGCCGCCCAAAGGAAGTTATGGACGTTACCACCAAGAGTTTCATCCCATCCCCTTTGAAATTGGCTCCAAATCCATTTAAAATTCAATTTTTAACTGTGGCAGCTAAGCGCCGGCCCAGCGGCGCTTAGTCGCCAGTGCCAAATTTTTTTATTTTTCCTTTTTTTGCTCCAAATTTGATCCAATTTTGTTCTTTTCATCATGACCATCCATTTTCATCATACCTGCAAGAAAAACACAAAATACCTTCCATTACAGTGTAATATCATTAAAAATAGGTGTAAAAATGTGCATAAAAATACTATATATTTTAGGTGTATCAATATATTAAATGTACTCTACCACATACAATGAAATTAATGACGTGTAAAAATAAAACAAGTAACAAGAGAGATTCTGACAAATAGGAGCAATTATATTTTTTACCCTTACTTTGTTCTATAAAGAACATAGGATAATCTTATGCTTTGAAACCTTGAAGATGGGTTAGGCAGGGAAGATACTAGCTCTCACTCTAGAGTTCCCTCTTCTCCCTCCACTTGGGGGATAACATCTCATAACAAATCTTTTCACATCAAACCAAATTAGGGGCTTTAGTCTCTCACCCTAAAGTCCTCTAATTCCACACCTCTTAAACATGCATATCTCCCTATTTATTTACACTTAACCATATGGACTACATTCTAACCCATATAATCTCATGTGATTCTTAGCAATATTTGACTGAGACGATACCACATTGGTTCTTACATGTTCTCACAAGAGATTTTGACATGCAAGTTGATCAAGTTTACATGTAAATGAAGAACAAAGTAAATCATCTCAATATATTCTCACTCTACTCAATTCAATATTCTACACATGCATACTAATTCATTGTAAGAGGGAAGAGTAAAGAAAACTACTCACTGCACATGCAGAAACAAGAAGAACTTTTCATTGAACAATATTTTTAATCCATACAAACAATGTACCAAATTCAAACAAAAATACAATGAAATACTTATCTTTGATGGAAATCAAACTCTCCTTGTATAGAAAATGCAATCTCCTTAGAATCCTCTCCAAAAACAAAGTGAAAAGAAAAGAAAAAAGTCTCTCACACTCTCTCTTTCTCTCTCACCTTATCGCCCCACTTGGGCTCATGCCCAAATCTTCGCTTTTTCTTCATGCCTTCTTCTCCTCTTCTGATCTTCTCCTACTGTAAATCATCTCTTCTCCAAGAATTCAAGAGTGTTTTTATAATTTCCTAAGAGTTGTTTAAGTGTCTCTTCAAAAAGAGTCCACATTCAATGAATCTTCCAAAGGGTGCCTTAAGTGCCCTTTCACTCCAAGAGACACATCTCTTTCATGATAACTCCTTCTAACTAACCAAACACTTTTAGATAGTTTATTTTATCACTCCCAATGAATTCCCCAAGCGACACACTTTGAAATGCTTTGAAAATCATCCAAATCTTACGTTTGTTCGAGAAGTTATGCCAAAAACCATCACTGGTGGCTATGCACCGATTTCTGGTGCATAGGCACCACTGCTTGACAGCTATGCGCCAAAAGTGTCTAGTTCAACCCATTTTGCTCTGGTATGCTCCATTTTTGTCCATTTTTGCTCCTTTTGCTCCAATCACTTGAAATTCTTTAGTTTGATGTACCTACAACCAAAAACACAAGAAAACATACCTTTAAAGTGCAATATCATTATAAAATTTAGCATAAAAACTAGTGCATTTTTAGGTTGATCAAAATCCCCCAAACTTAAACATTACTTTTCCTCAAGTAATACTACACTTTTAAAATAATTTTTGTAGATTAGTGTTAATGGGTTTCCCTTTAGAATTGATAAAATATTGTTCTAAAAATGGATAGTTCAACCTAGAAGAACTTCTAGTGAATCAAACTAGCCCAGGATCTATGATATTTATCATCAAAGTTGGGAATTTATTTTCCTATCTAATTCAGAAAAATATGCAGATTTTTCAAACTTCGGATCTTATGAACTTTAATTTCTAGAATTAAGAACTCTCTTAAAATAATTTAACTAATATAAGTATAAAAAGCAAGCTTAGGATTGTTCTAACTTCCTTACTTTAGAAAGACTCAAGTAAAACCAATTTTTGATTATGAACTCTCCTTTAGCTTCTCCTCACAATTTTTTTTCAAGATCTTTTTATCCTTTTTTTTTCTTTTCTGCTTTTTTTTATATGTGATGATTACTACATTTGGAGAATTCCTTAAATGACTTTGAATTCCATTATCCTCCTCTAAAGTTAAAACTTATTACTTTCTTTCACATGAAAAGATGTATTTTTTTTAAAATACTTTGTAAAAGACATTAAATGTTTGAAAATTAAAATTTTAAGAGTCCTTAGTTTTTTTAAAAAAATACACTTCTTCCTACTAAAGATAGTCATTCATTTTCCAATGTTCTCCACTAAATATCTTTAACTCTAGGTTCAACCTTTTCACTAAAAATATCAACTAAGTTTTTCTACTCCGTTTATATACTTAAAATTCTATCATCCTTAAGGTGACTCCACATAACAATAATCATTAGAAATAAAATACAAATTTATTTGTATTGGTTTTTGAAAGTAAGTAAGGTTTAAATTTGAAACATTTTTGTTTCCCCCCAAACTTAAGCTCAAACATGTGTAACAATGAAGCACAAAAATATGCGGTAGAGAAATATCACTTTTACAATTTACTACACATCCTACAAAAATATCAACAAATAGCATATCATAGAATATTTTGGTAGAAAGTAAATCTAGCCTAAACATGCTTGATATAACACTATAAAAGGATTCTAAATAGTAGAGCAAGTACAAATTGAAGACTAAATAGGAACACATTTTAAACTTTATAAATGAATTGCATATGATAACAAGTTTAAAATATGAAGATAAGTTTTGTTGTCTCCAATAACTCATTCAACTTGACTCACAAACATAGACACACAAACTCCAATACATAGACTCACAAATTTCATAAACAAATAAAAACTGAGGTTAATTTAATCTGCCTTCTACTAACATTTCCCCTCCATACTTTTAATTTCTAAAGGAAGAAGCTACACTAATAACGTGGGTGTATTATAAGATTTTTGTATATGGTTATCACCCTTGGACCAAAATTCCCCTATTATAAAAACTCATGTGTTTCCAATCTTAGGTTTATTCCAAGTCTAAGGTATTCACAATCTGATAAATAAAAGTAGGGAAGTTTATCCACATGTTGTTCAGTAAGTAAGTTCATGATTTTAATCAGTAAAATCAAAGTCAGATAAATGAGTAATAGAGTTAACATGGAGCGGTCCAAGTTCAAACTATACATGCTTCAAGCTAATGCTCAGCTTCTGTTGAGAACTAAGTAGTAAGAGACTCGTCAGCCTGCTACTACCAGAAGTCATACACAAATTTAGTTAAGACCAAGACATAAACTCATAACATTAACCCAAACTACTCTTACAAATCAAATAAGAATCAAAGTCCAACATCTCACTATTATCCAATCCAACATAACAACAATCACAATAAACAGATAATAATGATAACCATGTGTTGCCTCCCACGAAGTGCTTAGTCCAACATCAACGACTCGATGTATTCAATGTTTACTCTGGTTGCCCTAGCAACATAATATCATTCATTTTTTCTGTGTACCACGGAATATGTCATTCAGGGATTTTCAATAACTCTTTCTTAGGAGATCTTTTACGGCTTTCATCGTTTAATTCAGGTTCACCTTGTGATTGAGTTGAACCTAAAGATATAAAGACTGGTAGTGTAGATGAATTCCCTAAATAGGCAGGCTTTAAAATTGTATAGGGTACGATCATCTTATGTTTGTGAGATTTTTCAACAGATGGAATTAAAAGTTTTCTATTTTCGGTAACTTCCATTATTTTACACCTCTCCTGAACATACATATAGTCTTCTTTAAATAACATTATCAACTCCTTATGAAAGTTCATTTCAATCTCATCAATTAACTTACTCTCAAAACTCTCTTGGAAATGGTCTTTACTTAGATAATCAATTTCATCCATCCAAAAACAATCATCATCTTTTCTCTCAGTTGGATATTTCATAGTCTTTAGTACATCAAAAGATACTTCCTAATCATTAATATTCATAATCAACTCTCCTTTTTGCACATCTATCATAGCTTGTCTAGTAACAAGAAAAATTATCCCCAAAATAATTGGATTATCTTTATCGTCCTCCATATCTAGTACAACAAAGTCCAAAGGAAAGATAAATTTATCCACTTTAAAAAGCACATCTTCTATAACCCCTTTTGGATAAATGATAGATCGATCAGCTAACTGAAGGGTTACAGTAGTGTGAGAAAGTCAGCTAAACCTAATCTTTTAAATATAGATAGAGGCATCACATTAATGCTCAATCATAAATCACATAAAGCTTTTCTACATAATTTTTCTCCAATTGCACAAGGAATTGTAAAGCTACAAGGATCTTTAAGTTTCTGAAGAAGCTTTTTCTGAAGTATAGCACTGCACTCTTCACTTAGTACAACTGTCTTGTAATTCCCAAGTTTCCTTTTTTTATTTAATATCTTCTTCATAACCTTTGCATAAATTGGCATTTGTTCTAAAGCTTCAGTGAAAAAAATAATTATTGTTACCTTCTTAAGTACTTTTATGAACTTTGAAAATTGTTTATCCAACACATGTTGTCTAAGTATTTGAAGAAATGAAGGTGGTGGTCATTCTAAATTGATTTTAGTTGAAGATATAAATTTTTCCAGATCCATATAATCATATTCCTTAGGTCTTTTAGTTTCTTTTGTTTCTCTCACAACTTCTTTGTCTTTTCTAACCACATCCTCTATCTATCTTCCAATTCTTAATCAGACAGCTACTATATGTTCATTATTGTTCTCTTTAAGTTTGATCTCAGTGTTGCCAGGAAGTGTTCCTTAGGGTTTATTTCTAAGTCAATTAGTAATTTGTTCCAATTGATTCTCTATGTTTATAATCGAAGCATTTTGACTTTGCAACGGGTCTCCCATTTGCAATACCACTTCTTCTACAGACATCTTCTTATCCTCAATTTGTTGATCTTTGTTAGAGTCTGAAGGATATGAAGGTCTATATTTTTTATTCCCTTGATTATTCCAACTTCTATTAGGATTTACATGATTATTTTCCCATTATTGGTTTCCACCCTCAATAGTATGATTTCAATTAAAATTAGGATGGTTCTTCTAACCAGGGTTGTAAAAGTTAGAATACAGGTTATTTATGATATTTAAAGTCTCATATGATAAGTTAGAATCAATCATATGCCTTAATGAACTTTCCTCACTTACTTGAGTAAATTGAGGCTGGTTCAATCCAAATTGGTCAAACTTCCTTGATATTGCAGCAACTTGAGATGCAAGAATTGAAATCACATTTGTACCATGAACATTGGCTACTTTTCTAGGATTTACCCTTGTAGAGGGCTATTGAAATTCATTTAGCTATTTCTTCAATTAACACATATGCTTCATCAAACAGTTTTGACATTAATGATCCACCAGCAATAGTGTCAATTATAGACCTAAGGGATCCTACTAACCCATTGTAAAAAGTTTGAATGATTATCCAGTTGGGCAGAGCATGGTGTGGACACTTTCTTAGGAGTTCCTTAAATCTTTCTTAGGCTTCATTTATTGATTCCCCTTCATACTGACAAAATGAAATAATATCATTTCTATGTTTAGTAGTCCTTGAAGGTGGAAAATACTTTGCTAGAAATTTCTTAGTCAACTCCTCCCAATTTTTAATAGAACCAGGTGCTAATGAGTATAACCACATTTTAGCCTTATCCCTTAGTGATAGAGGAAAAAAGCCTTAGTCTAACAGCATCGTCTGACATGCCGTTATAACAAAATATAACACAAAGTTCTATAAAATATGAGAAGTGTAAACAAGGATCTTCCGAAGGAGTTCCCCCAAACTAATTGTTTTGCACCAGTTGGATCATCTCTGGATTTAGTTCAAACGAGTTAGATTCTATGACAAGGATTTGTATACTTGAGTGAATTTCACCTATCGTATGATTTACATTATTTCTCAATGATTTATGATGATTTTCAAAATTATTATTTTTAATGTTTTCCATTTCTATTTCAAGTTTTTTAAGTCCTTTTTGTTTTTTTATTTTGTTTCTCTTTTTCTAACTCAGGAGCATTAGGCACATGTCCTGCAGATCCTTTAGTTTGCATACATAGCACAAAATAAAATACATTAACAATTAAACACAAAATATGTTCAACACAAGAAAACATTTTCACAAAAACTTTGTTTTTTACACAAACAGTTTCTTTACAACACTTTTTCATACAAAAAACATCTTTCACGCGAAGCAGTTTTTATAACACCATAATTTTTTAAGTTTAAGACAAAATACTTCAACTAAAATCCTTCTAAAATTCAAGATTAATCGTTGCAATCCCCGACAATGGCGCCAAAAAATGTGATCTCTGATTACAATATATAACAGTTTAATCCTTTAATTTTCTTGTTTAAATTTTTTTCTTTTACAAGGGTGCCAAAAACATGACTCCAAAGCAAAGTAAGATTTCAATTATGTCTTTAAATAGTAGGGATTTTATGCAATTATATGTATCGTTGTAAAGTAATATAGGGCTTTTTGATTAAGCCTCGAATATCGATCCCACAGAGATCGAGGTTAATCTCGGCAGCTTTTAAGAGAAACTCTAGTCTACAATAACACACCGTAGCTTGGAAGGTCGATAAAGGTTTGGTTTTAATTAAATTCTAAAATTATTACTACAATACTACTTCTAATCCTTAACTAAAATACTTAGTGAAAATCAGAAAGTGGAGTTTAATATATTAAAAGTACTCTTTCTCATACAATGAAATTAGTAACAAGTGTAAAATTAAAATAATTAGCGAGAGAGATTTTGACAAATAGGAGCAATTATATTCTTTACCCTTACTTGGTTCTATAAGAGTATAGCTTAATCTGATGTTTGGAAATCTTGAAGATGGGTTAGGCAGGGAAGATACTAGCTCTCACTCTAGAGTTTCCTCTTCTCCCTCCACCTGGGGGATCTTATAACAAAAATATTCACATCAAACCAAATTAGGGGCTTTAGTCTGTCACCCTATATTCCTCTAATTCTACACCTCTTAAACATGCATATCTTAATATTTATTTGCACTCAACCATATGAACTACATTCTCACCCATATAATCTCATGTGATTCTTACGAATAGATGACTGAGACAATACCGCATTAGTTCTTACATGTTCTCACAATAGATTTTAACATGCAAGTTGTTCAATTTTACATGTAAATGAAGAACAAAGTAAAATCATCACAATATATTCTCACTCTACTCAATTCTATATCCTAAACATGTATACTAATTCATTGTAAGAGGGAAGAGTAAAGAAAACTACTCACTACACATGGAGAAACAACAACTACTCACTACACATGGAGAAACAACAAGAACATTTCCTTGAACAAGACTTTGAATTCATACAAACAAAGTACCAATTTCAAACCAAAATACAATGAAAATACTTATCTTTTATGGAAATCAAACTCTCCTTGTATAGAAAAAGCAATCTCCTTCGAATCCTCTCCAAGAATAAAGTAAAAAAGAAAAGAAAAAGTCCCTCGCACTCTCTCTTTCTCTCTAACCTTGTCACCCCACTTGGGTTCACGCCCAAAACTTCACTTCTTCTCCAAGCCTTCTTCTCCTCTTCTAATCTTCTCCTTCTCTAAATCATCTCTTCTCCAAGAGTTCAAGTGTTTTTTATAATTTCCCAAGATATGCTTCTGTGTCTCTTCAAAAAGAGTCCACATTCAATGAATCTTCCAAAGGGTGCCATAAGTGTCCTTTCACTCCAAGAGACACATCTCTTCCATAATAACTCCTTCTAACAGACTCAAACTCTTCTATAAAGTTTATTTTATCATTCCTAACAAATTCTGCAAGAGAAACACTTCGCAACGCTTCAAAAATCATCCAAATCCTATGTTTCTTCTAGAAGTTATGCCCAAAACTGTCACTAGCGGCTATGCGCCGATTTCTGGTTCATAGGCACTATTGCCTGGCAGCTAAGTGCCAACGAGGCGCCTAAGACCCAGAAACTGGTACAAAAGTGTCAGGTTTGACTCGTTTTGCTCCGGTATGCTCCATTTTAGTCAATTTTTATTCCTTTTGCTCCAATCACTCCAAATTCTTCAATTTGATATACCTACAACAAAAAGAGAAGAAAACATACCTTTAAATTGTAATATCATTATAGAATTTAGTATTAAAAGTATTACATTTTTATGCTCTTCAAGGGGATCTCTTAATTGAGGGGAACCTTGGTCCATGTCCCCATTAGGTTGGTCTAAGAGCATCTACTTTAGTCCCTAGGGTCTACTTGATGGCTTTAGTAGACTTGACTTGGTCAATTAGGCTAGGTTTGGTCACATTTGGGTCGTGGTTCAACTTGAGGTAACTTGGGTCAATGTTGGGCTAGCTTGAGTTTGAGCTTGGGTTGGGTCAAAGTGATTGAGCAATATGGTGTCAATCATTTTCATAAAGGGTTTAAAAAAGGATTGGAGTGATTTTGAAATGATCTGTGGGGTGAATTTGGTAGAATTTAAACATTTGTTAATTTGAGCTAACTTGGATTAGGCTTGGGTTTAGGTTAGGCTAGAGCTTGGCTAGGGTTCAATTGGTGGTTCAAATGGATGTAAGTGACTGTCATTAAGTGTTTTAGATAGGAATTGGGTGGAACTTTTGGGGTTAGGACATCCAATTTGGTGAAATTTGGGCATGTGGCACATTTGGGGCAAATTTGGGGATTTTGACATAGGTTGAAGTTGGTTGATATTTTGGCTCAAATGTGAGTCAATTTATGAATCAATTTGTTGTGTAGGAATGTTATGAAAAGTTTGGAATTCAGTTTTTAGGAAAGCAACTTGGCTAAGAGGTTCAATTTGGGGGGTTAGGTCATATGGCCAAAATTGGGCCTTTTTGTTTTGAATTTAAATTGGGTTTGAATTTGGATCAAATTTGGCTTGGATTTGGCTTGCATTCAGACTAGGCATGGTAAATTTAAGTTTACAATTAAAATTAGAGAAGATTGAAGTCAATGGAGTAGACATTGGAAATGATTTGAGCATTTTATGCTTAAAGGGGCAATTTTGGGCTTCTGGTCAAATTGGATCCAATAAAGTGGTTTAAATTGATTTTTGGGACATTTGGGATGATTTTAAAATTTTTGGGAATTTTTGGATTTGGAGGGGTATTTTGGTAATTTTGGGTATTTTGGGGTATTTTGGGAATTTTGGTAAATTGGAGGTGTTTTATGTAATTTGAGTGGTGAGGAATACTTTGGGATGATTTTTGGAGAAAATTGGCTAATTTTGACATATTTGTAATTTTGATCAAAATTAAGGTTTAGGGGCAATTTGGTAATTTGGGGGAAGTTTAGGGGTAAGGGATCAAAGGTTGGAATTTTTAGAAAATTAGGTTGTCAATGGGAATTTCAACCTATTTGTGCCATGGACCAAGAGAAATCCCACTTTGGATCCTCCATTTGTTGGTTCTAACACAACCCTAGCCTGGGTCAAAGAGCTTAGGGAACCACCTACATGAGTTTCCAAAAGATTAGGGGGGCCAAGTGTAGGCATGTTTAGTTTGGGGTTATGAGGTAGTGAGTGTAAGTGTAAAGTGGGTGTGAGTTTGTGTGAGCCTGAACTTGACCAGATTACCAAAGGTAAGTCCTTAGGCTTGACCATCCTATAGGGAACTCTGCTTGAGCTTTCTTATGCTTGGTCTCATCCTCCTAAGTCCTTAGAGTTTGTGTTAGACTTTAAGCATTTGAAACGCCAAGTGCAGCAAATAAGTGTTTTGAATTTCTATGAGGTATGGTTCCCATCACTAGTCTTCTAAGATAGTCACCATGCAAGTCCTATGGCTAGACCCATGGCTAATCTAAGGAAAGAGTATACCTTAACAAAAGTGAGGTCAACATAAACATTTTACAGAAGAAGCCATTAGAATAAGAAAATTTTGTTTAAATGACACAAAATAAGTTGAATTAGAGAAATTATATGTTAAACTTAGAAGCAACAACAGGGGTATTAATATGAATTCCAATCAAGTATACCAAATCACACACATCCATGGGGGAAAAGTATATTAAGTGACCATAATGGAAATTTTGAATGCAAAACTACATTTAAGGATAAAAAATATTCTAGGAATACAGATTATACATTAAACATTCCACCTAACATTAGTAGATGGAGTTAATTGGCATAATTAGAAGATTCCAAACCTTGGCATTGAAAATTAATGACTAAGCACTAGCTATAAGACATGAAGTAGAGAGTTGAAGTAACACATATGAAAGAGGTTGCCATCAATCAAACATAAACAAAACACATGCTGGCCAAATGATATAATCATACCTAAATCAGGAATATATATGAGTAAATAAAGATTGAAATTTGACAAAATCACATGAAAAAAGGCAACAAATGGAAATGACCTATATAAGGATAAGATACAAAAACAACGGCACTAATGAGAAAAAACCATGATAATAGTAATGACTATGTGCACATAACATAAGAAAATGATATCTTAATATCCATTAGAAGGAAAATATAAGACTTTAAACAAATGCAATAACTAGCTAAAAATTAAAATTATATCAGTAATCCAGACCCTACTATGGGTGAGAGAAATTTGAAAGGAGTTCCAACTCAAGATGATTCACTTAAGTAGCTAAAATTCTTGTTTTAGTAGAAATTCACTATGTAAGCAATCTACTAGTCGCCAAAAGTTCTCTAGAGAAAGGGCATTTGAAATGGAGGGAATTACTTAGCATGAATGAGGAATTCCTCAGGGAAAAATGAAATAAGAGATTACGCTTAAAAATAATTTTCTTAGGTTTATAAATCCTCATTAATTTTATTTGTCATAAGCTTTGACAAGACCAGACAACTAATACAAAGAATATGATTAATCTCGGATATGACCTCAAATCTCAATGAAAAACTGGATTTTGTATAACAAAATATAAAGGGAGGTGAGGTTCTCATCATAAATGAAATTAACCAAGATAAAATCAAGTTTAAGGCCAATCAAGCACTGCAAACTATCCCAAATCATAACAATGCAAGTCCAATAAAAATCTCAAACTGAGAAAAAAATCTTAGCGTCAACAAAATAAAAAGAATTCTAACATAAAGGAAGTTGAGCTTATCCAAATTAATCATTCCTTTTTACACTACAAAAAAATACTAAAACTGACTGCAAAATTGAAGGCCTGAATTTGTGTCTGTAAAAATGTTCTATTTTCAGACAATCTAACGACAGTTTATGATTTGGGTTATTTGTGACGGTATAACTACAGGACAAGTCATAGCTTATAAACACTAATATTTAATTATTACTAACGCATTAAACCATTATTATAATCAAATATTAACTGACGACCATTTTCCGTTGGTTAGCTTCGAACATGCCATCTGGTGGAGTATTAACTGACGCATTCTTTTAATAAGCGACAGATGTTCCCATCAATAATAATGTTAAGAACCAAATATTTAATACCATTTACAAGCCATAAAAAATTATCTATTATATCGCTAAAATCGCAGCCCTCTCTCTCTTGCCCTAATCATCTCCCTCGCCTACTCCTCTCTTCCCAAAACCCTCTTCTCCCTGAAAAGCCTACATCTCCCTCCACCCCCTATCTATTTTGTCTAAAACGATCTCATTCATCTCTGAACCCTTGTGAGATAGTCGCAACAAGAGCTAGCTAGGAATGGATTGACATGAACGCGTCTTATAGTGATCGGAAAGTCTCATTTTTCTCCTTCTCCCGCTCCTCTCCAACCCAAAACGATCGATGAGGGTAACATTTCTTCTTCATTTTTGTTTTTATTTTCATTTCCTTAGAGGAATGTGTTTAGGGTTTAGGGTTTAGTTACTAGAAAGAGATTGATCCAAATATTTTTCTGTTTTAGTTGGATTACATCAGTGATCAATTTTAAGCCCATGTGTTTTTGCTTTAGCTTTGGATGCTCTTTAGACATTTACAGGAGGATGTAACTTGGTATGTGCTTATTGCCAGTGATATCCTTCTTATGGATAAGATTAAAAAAGGAGTTTAGGAAAAACATAAATTGTGGAGGTCGACATTGGACTCCAAAGGCCTTCATTTGAGTAGATTTAGAACTAAATACATGAAATGTAATTTTTGTGGTAATAGTTATAGTGGTAGTGTTGTAACTACGGGTGATCAAGTCATCAAATGGTGTGAACATTTGAAATATCTTGGGTCCCTTGTTCATATTGATGATGATATAGATTAGGGTGTGATTAGTAGATTCAAGTTGGTTGGTTGAAATAGAGGAATGCATCTGACCTATTGTGTGATAAAAAATACCACTTAGCCTTAAAGGAAAATTATATAAGACGATGGTGAGATCGTCAATCTTCTATGGTGCAGAATATTTGCATTTAAAAGAGAAGCATGGAAAAAATTTAAGTTTTTGGGGTTGTTTCGTAGTCTCTTTTAAGCAGGATTTAATCTAAATCCTGCCAAATTGAAAGTAAAAATGATCACAAAAATCTTTCTCTCTGCTTCGTCAAACAGACCCTTTATGTAAAAATTGAAATTTTTGTGTTATATAAATAATGCATGAGAATTGTGTAATTTGTAGATGAAAATTATAGTATAGGTGTTAGATACGCAATACATAAGACTTTGACATATTTTATAAAAGATGATCTTAATCTATTAGAATTAAATAAAAAATATAAGTCAACTGGACACAATGGAGAAAGAGGATGTAAGCTACCCAACCTAGTCGGTTAACTGTTTGATATTGTTGTTCTTTTTGTTAGAGACAAAATGCATTATGATTATATCCATAGCTAGGGTTGTTAAAGATAAAATTCATAATTCATATGCAGTTATATATATAACACTTAAAATTAGTAATTTAATACAACTTTTGATGTACAAAATTCATAATGATTATATCCATAGATAGAGTTTTCATGTGTTACGTAGAGTAGCTTTGTGAATTTTGTTAGAATAATGACAATCACTTAAACATTAATTTTGGATCAAATTTATTTTAAACTAACCTTCGGCGGGATCGAAATCAGATAATTTAACATCATATTGAAGTTAGGTATGTCGATGAACATTAAATACATTCAAACACATCATTCTAATATGGTCTGCAACTGTAGCTATTATGACTCTTTTGCGGATATATTTGTTTTGTATTATGTTTCCAACTGTAAAGCCAATTATAAACCAAGTTATTATCTTCCCCGCAGCCCCTTACACGATTAATTGTACCCCTTGAAATATTTTCTTAAAAGAAAATATTTATATGATGTAAGTGTGTTCACTATTTCCTACATCAAAGTTTAATTTTCATTTCTGAAATAGAAACTCACTTTGAAATCTGATTTATCAGTTTTAAAATGAAAATTCACTTCAAAATCAAATTTTTTTGCCATGATTTCCATTTTAGTAATGCAAATTTGATTTCGAAGTAAATTTCTATTTTAGAACTAAAAAATTAGATTTTGAAGTAATTTTCATTTTTGGAATTAAAATTAGATTTCACACTAAAAGATGCAGTGAAAACTCTTACAATATGAAATATTTTCTTCTAAGAACATATTTTAAAGTGTGTAATTAATCGCGTATATGGTTTCTAGATACGATAATGCCTAGATTAATGATTGGCTTTCTACTTAGAAAATAAAATCTGAAAGAAATAAAATCATGCAAGGTTTAGTGTAGCTATAGTGATAGTCAAAATTAGATCCAAAATTTTAAAAAAATATAAGACAGATTATAGAAATTTGACGACCCTAACAACCCAATAGGTTCTTAATGTTCTAACTTCGAGCTTAATTGTGGTCGGCTGAAAATAAGTTTGATCCAAAATTTTTGGCTCAAACATAGGTCGTTTATTTTGATCTACTCTTTATTTGAGTCAAAATTAAAATCATTAAATTTTAGAGCGATTATCCTTGTTTGAGATATCTAAAACGTTTAATCCTTTTGCAATGTGTTGATTTTTGTCCATTTTGATCACCTTTTGTTGCAACTCCGTTATTAAATCTACTACAAGTTATATTGATTCACTTAAAAAATACATATTTTTATGTCTTATTTATGATTCAATTTTTAAGGATATTATGCTTTAATGAAAGGTATTTTTATATTTTTGGATGTTGGTGATAAAAAAAGAGTTCAAGAAGGAAAAAGGAGCAAAAAGGAGCAAAAATGGAATTTAAAAGTAAAGTTGTCGAAATTGTAGGTCTGACGCCTAGGTGTCAGAATTCGGCGCTTAAGCTCCAGTTCGATACAGACGAAGACAAGATTTTTGATGACTTTGAGTAGTTATTTTGACGGTGTTAAGCGGTTATTAGAAATTCTAAAAGACTGGAAGTTACTCCTAATATATATAACATGTGATACAATACATCTGGACACAGGGAAACGGGTTTAATCGCGAAGAGGTGCGATCTAAAGTGAAGAGGTGCGAAGACCTGGTTACGGAGTCTGGCGCCTAGGCACCAGATCTTGGCCCCTAAGCGCGACAATTACTTTCTAGAAGATACATTGTATTTGGACGAATCTCGAAGAGGTGTCTTAAGCAACCCCTGGTCAAATTCAGAGCACTATAAATAGGAACCCATTCTACAGAGGAAATTGCCCTTTTCACCCCTTCTAACATCCTATAGTCCCCAAGCACCATATAGCCATCCAATCATTTTAGGGAGCCACCTTCTTTATTATTTAGTGAGTTTATTTTTAGTTTATTTTGAGTGTTAAGTGTGAGATTATTAGTGTTGTTGTTGTTGAAGTCTTTCATCATTGCATTGGAGTCAGTAGGAGTCAGCGGATCACTTGAAGGAACATTCCAGATAAGTATTTGTAACTTGGTTCAAAATTTCATAAATATGTTCAAATTTTATGACGATTATCAAAATGCGCTCAATATTTTAAAAGAAAAATTAATCACTGCACTTGTTATTGTTGCACCTGATTGGAGTAAAACTTTTGAATTAATGTGTGATGCAAGTGATTATGTAATTGGAGCTGTATTGAGACAAAAATATGAGAAAATTTTCAAAGTTATATATTATGCTAGCAAAACTCTTAATGAAACTCAAATAAATTACATTACTACTGAAAAAGAGCTTTTAGCAATATTATATGTTTTTGATAAATTTAGACCATATCTTCTTGAAACGAAATGTGTCGTACATACTGATCATTCTGCTATTAAGTATTTAATGTCTAAAAAGGATGCTAAACCTAGATTGATCAGACGGGTTTTACTTTTATAAGAATTTGATTTTGAAATTATGAACAGAAAAGGAACTGACAACCAAATTACTGATCATTTATCGAGAATAAAAAATAATAGTGATAAGATTTATAAAGAAAATATAAATGAGAAATTCCCTGATGAACAATTATATGTTATTCAAGGATTACAAATGTCTTGGTATGCAGATATAGTTAACTATTTGGTTAGCAATATTTTACAATATGGGTTGAATAACAAATATATTAAGAAATTCAAGAATGATTGCAAATCATATATTTGGGAAGATCCTCATTTGTAAAATAGGAAGAGATTCTGTGATTCGAAGATGTGTACCTTATGAAGAAACTTTTTCAATTATTCAAAAATGTCACAATTCTGAATTTGAAGGACACTTTGGAGTAGATAAAACTGCGTTTAAAATTTTAAATTCTAGATTTTATTGGCCTACATTATTTAATGATATTGGACATTATGTGAAAACTAGTGATCGATGTCAAAGAATGGGGAATATATCCAGAAAAGATGAAATGCCTCTAAAATTTATATTAGAAATTGAAATTTTTTATCTATGGGGTTTAGACTTTATGGAACATTTCGTACCACCATCTGGAAAGATTTATATTTTTTAGCAGTTGATTATGTTTCAAAGTGGATCGAAGCTGTAGCTTTCCCTAACTGTGATTCCAAAAGTGTTTCGAAATTTTTAAAGAAGATGATTTTTACAAGATTTGGAATGCCTGGGGTAATTATCACAGATGGGGGAAGTCATTTCAGAAATATAAGAATTCAATCATTACTGTAAAAATTCAGAATTAAACATAGAATTGCAATTGCTTATCACCCTCAAACAAGTGGAATGGCTGAAGTATCAAACAGATAAATTAAAAGAATATTATAGAATATTGTTAATCCTAAAAGAACTGACTGGGTTGATAGACTTGATTCTGCATTATGGGCTTATAGAACAGCTTATAAAACACCTATCGGAATACCACCTTATCGGTTAGTTTATGGTAAACATTATCACTTACCTGTTGAATTGGAACATAAAGCTTACTGGGCGATAAAGAAGTTCATATATGATTTGAATGCTGCAGGATAGAAACGATTATTACAACTGAATGAAATGGAAGTGATAAGAAATAAGTCCAATGAAAATGCAAAGATTTACAAGGAAAGAATGAAAAAATTGCATGACAAAAAGATTTCAAGGAAAATATTTTAGCATGGACAAGAAGTGTTATTATTTAATGCTCGTTTAGAAATTTTTTCTGGAAAATTAAGGCCTAAATGGATGGGTCCATTTATAATTGAGAAAGTATACCCTTATGGAGTTGTGGATATTAAAGATCCAAAAACTGGAAAAGTATTTAAAGTTAACGGATTAAGACTGAAGCCTTATATGAGAGAAATAAAACAAAATTACAAAGAGGCTTAAGAACTGAGTCTACCAGATTAATTTAATTAATTACATCGGGCTGACGACGTTAAACCAAGTGCTTTGTGGAAGGCAACCCATCTATTATTATTGTATTTTTTGTAATTTAAATTTATCTTAATCGTGTTTATATGTGGATCACACCCTTTTATTAGACTTATTTTTAAGACCGAAACTTTGTAAATTTGACGATAGGCGAATCGAAGTCGATCGAGGTTCTGTTGCCAAGGCGCCAAAAGTTGGCTCCTACATGTATCGGTGATCCAGCACCTAGGCGCCAGATTCCAGCGCCTAAGCGCCACGGTTACAGGTCATGTAAAAATAAAAAATCTTCAGTTTTTCACATGAAATCTCCTTATATATTGCCCTATCTTCGTCCCCAATCACATAGAAACCTTAATTTTAACCAGAGCAATTTATTTTAGAAGAGTTAAGAGGAGTTTAGAAGCAATGGATAGAGGAAATCATGGAAATGAGATTAAGAGACAAATCCCCCAAAGATCCCTAACCTTATTTTAATGGTTTTATTGCGGTTAGTATGGAGATATTATTTAGTCATTTGGAAATGATTGAAGTGGAACTTCAAAGAATTGGGAATCGTTTGCTTGAAATGTATCATCAAATTGAGCACATGAAATGGCAAACAAAACTTCAATTTGATCACATAGCGGTCTATCGAGACACTCATGTAGCAATGTACGTGAAGAAGAAGTGGATCGATGAAAAGATGGCTTTGGAATTTACAAGGGCGTTGGTTTTCTATCTCGGCGGTCCAAGCGAACGTCATTGCAAAAGAGATGGAAATTGAAGATCAGTGGTGAATAGATCTCTTATGTGTTCTAGGTGTGATTGAGTCAAGTTCTAGTGTGTCGATTATCTAATTTGTGTGTTTGCTTAATTGTTCAATTTGTGTTGTTGGATTGGAAATTTGCTTTGAATTTATATTGTTTGTGTTGTTTATAGAATGATGAACCTTGTTATAGTCTTTTTATGGAATTTATTTAGTTTGTAATAAAAATTGTGAATTAGAATTGAAGAGTTTAGTTAAATTTTTTGTTTGAAATGTGGATCTTAGTTATCATTCTAAATTGATTGTGGAAATGTTTAGAGGATATAAATTGGATTAATACTCTCATAAGAGTAATTAGGAGTCGAATTTGATAAGTTTTGGTGGAAAATATAAAATTTAAATCGAATTTTTGGAAAGGCGAGTCTGGCGCCTAGGCGCCAGAATTCGGCGCCTAGGCGCCGAAATTCCGTGCCTAGGCGTCAGTTCGGCTTGAACCCAAAACTTCATCTTTTTAAACACCCCAACGCCATTTTTGACCCCTAAGCTTCCCTTTCCTAAGGTTTTCGTGAAAAGAGATCCTAAAGATCTCATTTGAGGCTGGATTTTCAAGTTTTTGAGCTTGAAATCACTCAATTTCTTCATCCCAATGTCAGATCTACATTCTAAACCAATTATTTTTTATTTTCACCACGAATTTTGCTCTCATTAAAGAAAACCAAAGTTTTAAGGAAAAATTTTGTTTTTAGAGTTAAATCCATGGATTTTTAAGCTCTTTCAAGTTTGAAAAGCTTAAATTAGTTTATTTTCTTTGATCCTATGAATTTATTGTGTTTTTATTTCACGTTTAGATGGCACCTAAATCTAAGTGAGGAAAGGAACGAGAAAATTTTGATAGTAGCAAGTTTGTCACTGCTGCTGCACATTTCCGGTACAATGATTTTGCTATGACTCGGAAGTTTATCTCGGAACGAAGTTTTTACAATTCGGGAGGAAGGATTGAGGATACGATCGTTGCACTCAACTGGCAATGATTCTGCTTTTTTACTGTTGTTGTTGGTATCCCTGTTATTAGGGAGTTTTATGCCAATTTTGTGGATGCTGAAGAGTACGAGATTTTCATTAGAGGAGTTGGAGTAGGACTCACTCCCGAGCGTATCAACATTTTCTACGACTTACCACCGAACATCGAGTGTTATTACTCTCTGATTATCTCCATCTGAGGGAGATTTAGATATGATTATTGCTTACCCGACTGATGGTACTGGAGCTTGGAAGATCCGGAACTGAAAAATGGTAAATTTTTCATATTATACGCTTAACGGTGTTTTAAAGGCTTGACACTACTTTATTTCTGCTCAACTACTTGCATCCAATCATTTGAGCAAGGTTACTAAGGATAGAGCTATCCTCAACTACTGCATACAAGAGAGGAAGCCGATTGATGTAGGGAGTATCATTTATGATTCTGTAGAGGTGTACGGTTTATTTTAGGTTATGTGTATTATTTTAAAAAGGGGGTCGCCTAACAGAAATTGTCGGCGAATTTTAATTTAATTTAAATAAATAATTTAAAAAGTAGTATTTGATTTTGAAAATAATTTTACGATATGAAATCAAATCGACCTCACATCCCAGATAGTTTATATAAACGAGCACCGCATCACAAACCGTGTATCTATCCCGAAGAATAGACACACTGTTTGGTGATGGGGCTCGATTAGAGAAACTAGAAGATTTGTGACATCCGTTTGGTCTCGCGAACCAATTTTATAAGACGACAAATTCCTCGCTTAATATAAATGAATTAAACAGGGTTTATATTACTCGGGTTCTTAAAATTCCACTATAAGGACAAGCCCTTATAGTTAATTACATCTTAAGTGACGGGAATCACTTAAGAAAACTCTCGATAATAATCAGTAGTTCTGCTCTCAAGAATATCAAAGTTTAAGTTTTCAAGGGATTGAATTTTGGAATTTAAATAGGGAATGGATCAAGTTTGGAACATTTTGTTTTGGGAATTCGAAGGAAGAAAGGTAGGAGAAATTACAGATTCGAAGCGAACTTCGGTAATTTCCTGACTATCCTATTGTTTGGCTTGAATTTAGGAAAGTCCTAATATTTATTTAATGTTTTGATCTTGCCAATTTTAATTAGTTAGGACTTATATTCGTATGACATGACCATACAAATAGCCTCGAAGATGTGAGGGTTTATGTCGTACCAAACGACTACCTCGGAGTCCTAAGACCGGTTAGGGCTTAATTTACAATGCAAATGCCTAACAAAAAGTTGAGGATTTATGTTGCACTAGGAAAACCACCTCGAAATCCTATGGCTTGGTTATTTAGTTCTAAGAAAGTTTTGATGAAGTAGACTCAGGTTTTGCTGATGACGATGGCCGTGCTGCCCACCATGCTCCGAGCTCCTTGTTGTTGCAGAGGGTTTAGTTTTAGAAGATTGCAATCAAAAGAGAAGAGAAGAGTTTGGTTTTAGAAATCTTAAATTCCAAGTATTTTTTATGTTTTAATTAAAATAAATCTTAAATTTGATCATAACAACACCGGTTAAGATCCCACGGTTCCATCCTTTCGGCATCGTTATTTTTATCGGATTCACTTAGTCCAGATGAATTTGCTAAACTCAACTAAATGAGTTCCACACTTTCATTTAGACCGTGGGAAATCCCGTTAGCAACATGTAGGTTACATCATCCGAGGTATTCCCGATCATCCAACAAGACGTTTTAATTTAGTTATAATTGTAGTTTTGTTGTTTTGTTTGTGATTAAATTTTGAGTTGTTTTATATTTTGAAATGTTGTGGCGGTGAATTTTATCTTGTAATGACTTTTAATTTAGTTTTGGTTTTGCTTTTAGGGACTATCCTAAAGGTGTGGGTTTTCATGCAACAGTTGTTTATCATGCAAGAAAAGTAAGTGCATTTGCAATAAAGTAAATTGCAAGAAGGTAAATTGCAATAAAATAAAAGCGCACCTGGAGAGTCTTCCCGTCATCCCAGGCTGCACTTAAACACAATTTAGAATATTTAAGCATTTAAAACAAGTTCCTAGGTAAAACTAAGGGAAGGGTTATGGTCTTCTACCAAGGTCCTACTCCTATAGCCTAGTCATCTCCTACGACGTCTAGGTTCTTGTGTTTTGGTTTGAGGACGATTTTCTTCATCAAAGAACGATTAAGTTCAATTGTTCTTATAAACATCCTATTAGTACCGAGGAAGTGCTTAAGACGAATCTTAAACATCTTTTCAATACTTTTGAATTATTTTAAGTCCAAGAGAATTTAATTATACAATGAATCAATCATCCAGGAGTTCAAGTTTTGTTATCTTGCTCAGTGAACTAGGACATTTGAATATCCTATGAGTGAAGTAACACTTCACTTAACACTTCATTTAGGAGTTATGACAACAAGAGCTTTTGAGGGCAAATCGATCTTCAAGTGATTTGTAATTCAATTTAATTTCAATTAATGGGTTTAAGTTTGGAATAGTGTTCAAGTTGTTTTAGATTTATTTTTGAATTCTTTATGTCTTAAGTGATGTTATATTTAATTCAATTTAATTTAATTTAATTTAATTTAATTTGGTTTGGTTTAGTTTTAATTTTTAATTTAATTTAATTTATTTAGTTTAATTTTAATTTTATTTTAACTTGATTTTATTAACTATTTTTATTATTTAATTTAATTTAATTTAATATGTTTTAATTTAATTTAATTTAATGTGATTTAATTTAATTTAATTTAATTTAATTTAATTTAATTTAATTCAATTTCATTTTAATTTTAATCTAATTTAAATTTTAATTTAATTTTATTATTTTTCTTTTAATTTTAATTTAATATATATTTTTTTATGTTTTAGGGATGATTTAATTTTAATTGTTAAAGTATTAATTTAATTGAAATTTTGGAAGGATTTAATTTAAATGTTTTAACTTTAATTTAATTTAATGATTAAGCTTTTTAACATTTTAAACCTTGAGTTTAGATTATCATTTTAATTAGGAATTAAATGTTATTGTGGTGATTAATTTAGGGATTTTTAAATTAAAGAATAAATCTCTTCCTAATAATATCCCTATTTTAATAATTCCAATTTTTTATTATTTTTCCAAGTTTAATTAATTATTTAATTAAGGTTTATTTTAATTATTTTCAAATTGTTTGGTAGGTTTCTACCCTTTTAAATACCTAAGTTTCAAACATCCAAAATCACCTTAATATCAAATATTTTACCCACCCTTTTAATTAAACCTAAAATTTTTAATTATAGGTTAAAATTTTAATTACTATTTTGCCCTTTAAACTTACTAATTCAATAACTCACTAAATTGAGCTTAAATGAATTTGAAATTTTTATGTAACTTCACTCATATGTCAATCAAGACATTAGAGGAGAAAATGTGATTTTTCTGTATTTAATTTATTTATGTAATTATTTTTGGTGGAAAATAGGGATTTTCAAGGAAAATTTAACATGACCAAGGGAAAGTTTCTGTCTTCAAGAAAATTATGGGACATTCCTAATGACCAGAGGACCACTTGGACCAATTTTGGTGATTTTTTGAATTATATTATTTTTATTATAATTATTTTGAGTTTTGGAGTATTAATTAATTTAAAAATAAAATAAAGGATGAAAAATGAATTTTATATTTTTCAAAAATCTCTCTAATACCAAGGAAACCAGAGAACCAATTTTTATAATTTTCTGATTTTTCTTTGATTTATTAGAATTATTTTAGTGGAAATGCTAGAAAATACATTTTTTTTAATTTTAAAATTAACTTAGGGCTTTAAAATTTAATATCTCATCATAGACACTTAAGAAAAATATGGGGTTTGTTCCTAAGTGATTAAAATTCTAAATGTGACATTTTGGTGAATTTTATTATTTTTGTTATTTTTATTATTTGTTAATTATTAAAAATATTAAAATAATGCAAAAAATCAACTTTTTTGGAAAATTGTAATTTTAATTTTCTTAAATTTCCTTGATATCAGAGAGGCTCCAAAAAAATTTGGTGAATTTTTGAAAAGGATTTTGAAAGTTATGAATTTTTAAAGTTTAAGTTTGGCTAAATGGCTTAATCAACCCATTTGATAGGGCTACCAAGTCCAATCGACTTCAAACTTTTATGGTGGGTTCCTCCGATCCTAAAGGTCGAGTGGAGAATTGATTTCAAGTCAATTTGATGTATGATTAGCTCTAATTAATTAAAGCTTCATTTTGGGTATTTAAGCCAATTAGGGTTATTACAAGTGAGTTAACTCCAAAAACTATTTTTCCTAGGGTCCTATGATCATAAGAAACATCACCAAATTTTCTTAGAATTTATTTCACAATATGCTAATTATTGGAATTAAAATACTCAAAACAGCAACATAAATTTGAAAAATCAATAACTTCTCATAGGGATGGCCTCTGACCTTGGAAAATTCAGGGAATGTTCCCAAGTTCAGAGGCTTCAAAAGCCCTATAGTCTCATGTCATGGTGAATTTCCTATATGCAAGGAGAATTAAAACAATGCAGAGAGTAAGTAAATCATTAAGAATAAAATACTTAATGAAATTACATGATTTCTTTTCCACATTATTCTCCTCTGTTCACTGAGCAAGAGGGTATTTTTATTTTATTTTTATAATTTTTCTACACAAAATTATGGATATTTGAAGTTCTGGGTATTTAATAAATAAGAAAAATCCTATTTTCCTACTTAAGTGACGCGACGCCAGCTCAACCTCGGCAGCTCCGAACGCACACGCGTCGTCTCCTGATTCGGCGCCGCCTTCCTACTCAGCGCCACGCGGCCCGTGGTTCACGTATCATCTCCTGATCCGACGCCATCTGAGCCGTCCGTCCGCGCCTGTATTGAATGAACGGCATCCGTTCATCGCCCCCAGGCCTCCTAACCCGAGAACCGTCCACACTAAATCCTTAATATCTCACTCAATATTTAACGGATTTTGGTGTTCTTGTGCTCTATGGATTCGTCTTAAAGAGACGAACACATCTATACGGTGAGCATGCGTTGAAATTAAAGCATTTGAAATAGACAATCTCCAGAAGCCCGGGATAAAGAGTTAGCTCATACCTTAGCTCAGATAAGTGTGGCTTCGATCTGAGGATTGTGTCACCTTCGATTGGGTCCAAGCAAGCTCCAGATGAAGTCTCCTGGCCTGGTGAATTGTCCAGGTATGATTTTGACCAAGCCCGATTTCAACCTTTGGAGTCTGGAACAGATGGGTGGCCTGGAGAGGGGGCTTTCACTGGGGAACTCCTTCTCTTGGTCTTGTGCAGGTGTGGGTGAGTTTAATTTGACTTTGGTGGAGGATTTGGGAGTGTCCTATTCTGGCCTGAGAATTGAGCTCCAAAATTGAGCTCAATTAGTGGGGATTAGGGCAAAAGAACAGTGGGGATCAAATGCTCTAAGTGTGGGGGAGAGACTGGAGTGATTTTCGCAGAGTTTCCTTAAGGTTAGTTCAGCACCTCCTCCATGGCCGAGAGAGGTGGGGTTTAAATAGGAGAGGTTGGAGGGCCTCCCAGGGGGATTTAAGGCTTGGTGTCAGCTGCTTAGGTCAAGGGAAGAACATCCATGGTGGCCATTGGGCATGGGGCAGCTCAGCAAGGGAGAATTTCAATGTTGGCTCACATGTGAGCTCTCGGGTGTGGTGTTTTCCGGCGATCCAGGCGGCTGGCCGTGCAGCATGGGTCACCCTCAAGTTCGGGTGGGTCGTGGCTGGGGTTTAGTGTAGGCAATTGGACTTTGACATGTGTCAAAAGCTTGGATTAAGATGGCATGGGGGAAGGCCAATTTTTGGCTTGATTTGGTCAAGTCCACCTTTTGGGCTTGGTTCACCCTTCAAGGTGGCTTTGGGTGTTGTGAGGAGTCAAAGGAATCAGCTAGTTTGACATGGAGAAGTCCTTATCCAAATATATTTGGATTAAATTTGGGTTAAGGGGAATCATGGTTAAGGCTAATGACTTTAGGAGATTAAGGAAAGAGTCTCCTCCTTTTGCCCAAAATGGCATGATGACATGTAAAGAGGCTCTCATGGCTTCCATGTGGCTCATGCATGGCTTCATGTCTCATCTTTGGCTTGGGAAAAGTTAAGTCAATTTCATGAAAAAGGGTTTTGTGAATTTTGGCACTTTAATGGGAATTGGCATATGTCTTGATTTGGATTTATTTTATCATGGATTTAGAACTTAGGAGATGGCTTTATCAAATGGATGATGATAGAGGATTGTCATGTGGGCTTTGGGCCTTTTGAAGTCATTTTTGATGGGCTTTTAGGAAGGCTAAAGGGGATGGGCCTTTAGGTTTAAGGATGAATTCATGGATGGGAATTTTGTAGAATTTTGGGCCAAATAATTGTTGGGTTTGGTTTAGGGATATGTCATGAGTGATTTGAAATGAGTTTGGAGTGATTTGGGTTTGAATGGGTTTGGATTTGGGCCTCTTTGGTAAAGTGGCCAATGGTAGGCCAAATTGGGTTAACTTGGGCTAATGTTAAAATTTATGTAAAATTAATGTTGGGAAATATTTATGGGAGTGTTTCAAAGAGATTTTGACTTTGGTTGGGTTTTGATTTTGGGGTTTGAGCTTATTTGGGTTAGGTTAGGGTTTAGGTCAAAATTGGGCCTCTTAGCTTTGGGTTGAATTTGATTGGGGTTTAGGTCTAAATTTTGGGTAAATCATGTTAGTGTTTTGTTTGTGGGGATGTTAAGGAAAGTTTAGAAAAGGTTTGGGGTTAATTGGAGTTGAATTGGGTTAGTTTGGGCTAAGTTTGGGTCATGGGTCCAAATTGGGCTTTAAGGTCAAAAGTGAAATTGAATTCAAATGCCAATCAAATTGGGCTTGGATTTGGTTTAGATTGGCGTTGGGGATATTGAATTGAAGTTTAGAATTGAATTGGACCAGAATTTCGGTCAATTGGGTAGGTTTGGTTTGACATTGGGTTCACTTTGGGTTAAAATGGGTCAAATTAGGGATTTTGAGAAAAGTGGGGTAAATTGACAAAATTGGCCCATGGTATAGTTGGATAAAATGAAATTGGGAATATTTGGGATTTTATGAAATTTTCTTGGAATTTTCTGAATTTTTGGATTTTTGGGTCAAGAGGGGCATTTTGGGTATTTGGAGGGTATTGGGAGGTATTTTTGGAATTTTTGGTATTTTTGGCTATGAATGATCAATTTGAGTAATGTGGGAATGTTTGGGATTGTTTTTGAGGAATTTTGGGTATTTGGAGATTTTTTGAAAAATTTGGGTAATTTTAAGGGTTTTGGGTAGGCTAGGCGGGTGTAGGGTCCCGGGGGTCCAAAATTGAAAATTTAGAAAATTGAAAATTTAGAAAATTGAAAATTTGGTAAATGTAAGTGGAATGAAATCATTTTGGTTGAGCCATGAAGCCATATCAAGCCCACATGAGCCATGAAGGGACTCATTTGAGGCATTCACTATGTTGTTCCTAATCCTCTCAGCCAAGGGCTTAGGGGTTAAGGACCATCCATGTGAATCATCTCCATGAGTCAGGAGATCAAGTTGGGTGTGGGTGTGGTTTTAGGAGGTGTGTGAAAGTGTAGTGTATAAGTGTAGAGTGTGTGTAAGTTAGCCCTTCACTGCACCGTGCCACTGAGGGCGATCCTAAGGCCAAAGAGTCCTATAGGAACTCATCCCCTAAACTTCCATACTTGATTTCAACCCTCTAGGTGATTAGGGGTTTACAATCAAGTTTGTGGAGTTTGCAGAGAGTTTAGAAGTGGTTTGAATTTCTAAGTGGTGGGTTCCACTTCTAGTCCTCTAAGATAGTCAAAGGAAAAGCCTAAGGCTAGATCCTAAGTACTAAAGAGAGAAGAGAAGACCTCATCAAAAATGAGGTCAACAAATGGACCCCCAATAGGTGTGGTGTGCTATCCAAGCACACCGCGCGTATTGGCATTGACCGAAGAGATCAACAAAACCAACACAGATGTCCAAGTGACAAACTTGGGACGAAATTAAAGAATTTCCGCTGGGGAGTGTCAAGTATATCTTTGAGACTGGAGATTCCTGAACTCTCGTTGGGGAAAGGGAAAGGAGGTGAATCCCAAATCGCATGATCTGGGAGAGTTTCGATTTAGGTTTCCTTTTGTTTCAATTTAAGTTTTGATGTGTGAGCTCAGATTTCAGTTTGAGTTTTAATTTAGATTGAAGTTTTGTTAAGATTAATTTGAAGGGATTTGAACTTGAAATGAAAATTGGAATTTTGTGGTTTTAGATGTAACATCTTCAACCTCAAAAGAAAATTCAATTGATTAGATTGAATCATTACAATGAGGAGAGATCTCAGAGCAATGCGGTATTGGATGTAAAATTCTTAACCTCAAGAGTTTGATTTTGATGTATTTCATCGCAATAGGGAAAGAACCTAAAGCAAGTATCGGATGTAAAATCCTCAACCCCAAGAATTTGAGTTTTGATGTATTTCATTGCGATATGGGAAGAATCCTAAAGCAATGCAGTATCGGATGTAAAATCCTCGACCCCAAGAATTTGATTTTGATGTATTTCATTGTGATAGGGAAAGAATCTAAAGCAATGCAGTCTCGGATGTAAAATCCTTGACCCCAAAAGTTTGAGTTTTGATGTATTTCATTGCAATAGGGAAAGAATCCTAAAGCAATGCAGTCTCGGATGTAAAATCCTCAACCCCAAAAGTTTGATTTTTTGATGTATTTCATTGCGATAGGGAAAGAATCCTAAACGATGCGGTCTCGGATGTAAAATCCTCAACCCCAAGAATTTGATTTTTTATGTATTTCATTGCGATAGGGAAAGAACCTAAAGCAATGCAGTCTCGGATGTAAAATCCTCGACCCCAAAAGTTTGAGTTTTGATATATTTCATTGCGATAGGGAAAGAATCCTAAAGCAATGCAGTCTAGGATGTAAAATCTTCAACCCCAAGAATTTGATTTTTGATGTATTTCATTGCGATAGGGAAAGAATCCTAAAGCAATGCAGTCTCGGATGTAAAATCCTCAACCCCAAGAATTTGATTTTTTGATGTATTTCATTGTGATAGGGAAAGAACCTAAGGCAATGCAGTCTCGGATGTAAAATCCTCGACCCCAAAAGTTTGAGTTTTGATGTATTTCATTGCAATAGGAAAAGAATCCTAAAGCAATGCAGTCTTGGATATAAAATCCTCAACCCCAAGAATTTGATTTTGATGTATTTCATTGCGATAGGGAAAGAATCATAAAGCAATGCAGTCTCGGATGTAAAATCCTCGACCCCAAAAGTTTGAGTTTTGATGTATTTCATTGCGATAGGGAAAGAATCCTAAAGCAATGCAGTCTCGGATGTAAAATTCTCGACCCCAAAAGTCTGAGTTTTGATGTATTTCATTGCGATAGGGAAAGAATCCTAAAGCAATGCAGTCTCGGATGTAAAATCCTCAACCCCAAGAATTTAATTTTGGTGTATTTCATTGAGATTGGGAAAGAACCTAAAGCAATGCAGTTTGGGATGTAAAATCCTCGACCCCAAAAGTTTGAGTTTTGATGTATTTCTTTGCGATAGGGAAAGAATCCTAAAGCAATGCAGTTTCGGATGTAAAATCCTCAACCCCAAGAATTTGATTTTTGACGTATTTCATTGCGATAGGGAAAGAATCCTAAAGCAATGTAGTCTCAGATGTAAAATCCTCAACCCCAAGAATTTGAGTTTTGATGTGATTTGAGATCTGGAAGATTGAATTTGAAAATGATTGAGATTTGATTTGAAATCTGGTAGGTTGAAATTGAAATTCGACTGAGATTTGATTTAAAATTTGTGTTCATTTTGTTTGTCCTTTAACAATTCAAATTTGCCTTATCATTCATTTAATGTTTCATGTGAATTTGGCGTTCATCATTTTTCTTTTAGATTTTTAAGGAAAGTTTTCTTTTATTCTTTTTGTTTCTTTTCTGTTCTTTGTTCGAAGTTCATTTAACTTTAATGGCGTTTCCCAGTCAATTTGCACAAAAGAGGTGAAGGCCAAAATGTGACATGGTCACTTTCATTCTAATCATGTCGAAGATACATCATACAACTCGATCTGGAATACATCTCATACAATCCATGTAGATTCAAAATGGACTTTGTATGATCTTTGTCGATCCATCCAAAAAGGCATCTGTCAGAAATCCATGTCTGAATAGTGAGGTACATGGTCAATAACATCACCTTCCAAGCCATCCTTGGCAAGGATGCCGTATGGATGTACGTTGGAGGTGTGATATTTTCCATGTAACTCACAACTCGTAAGGCCGGAGGCTCTCTAGCTCCGGGTCTGGCTGGAAGTGGTAAGGTGCTTTCCTGTCATCCATCCTTCTGAAAGTAACTGAGATCCTCTTCATTGGTACTCCCGGTATGCAATGTTTAGCGACATCCGCTCCGTTGCCCTTTAGTATCATGACGGAACCTACCGGTAATGGTATCTTTACTGGCCCTCGGAACTCACCTAGGCCTGCTATCCGGAGGTCAGATCCGAACATGATATTACATCATTCGGAAAAGAAACGTGCGAAAGGTCCGACAAAGTCGTGGTGATCTATGTGCGGGGGTATGCGATCACCTGCTTGTAAATGTTAATGATGCAACTGTTGGGTATGCAATCTGCTGGCAGTACCCTCCATGTTATCATTCTCTTTACCATCCTTTTGATGACTAATGGCATTGGATCTACCTTGCCATGACGGAGTATCCCCGGTGGATTTCCCTTCCTGTCTTCTGCGAAGTTGTAGCAGCATCCACATTGTATTGTAATTCTCCCTTTCCCTAGCATCCATCTCCGGGGTTCCGAGTAAGTGTTTTCAATTAGGCGGCCTGCTCGACCCATTCTTTTCAAATCCTGGATGCAGTCCACGATTTGTTGTTGTTCATATTCTGAGAACAAGTTTGTATGTAGCTCAAGGCCTTCTAGTATATTGATCCTCCTGCCTCTAATCCTCTCGAAGTATTCAAAAGTTTGCTTCTCGACCTTCTGCATTCTTTCTAGCTCGTATTCTAGATTAATCTGCAAATGGCGAGGCCTGGTGACGTACTGTGGGATATATGGCTCAATCCCTTCGCGTTCTCCTGCATACCTCAGCTCCACAGGGATGGTCTCCGTCGGGACATCCTCCGGGGTTGCTTCTGCAACAAGGTTATGCATTACCGGTGGCTTTATCCGGTGGCGTGGTAGCCTTCCTTCTTCCGATCTCCTTGAGATTTCCCCGGTCTCTTACGTTATCCTTGGAGCCGGCCTCCTTTCTTCGGGTTCCTAGAGAACCGGTATCCTTGAAGTATATGCACCGGTAGTAGCGATCGCCTCGTCGCGCTGGTCCGCTGCTAGTTTAGTTAACATCTTGCGGATACGGCGATTTTTATTTCTTCGCTGAGTTGTTGTGAGAGTCGCTCTTCGTACTTCCTGAATCTCTATGGACGCGGCGCTGACAAGCCTGCCCTCTGCTTTAGCGACTACGGACTTGATTCTCTTGTCCTCCTCAGTGTTTGTTTTCCTTTTCTTGCTGCTGGGTTGGTGTCTTGGGCCACCCACTTTCATTACTGTCTAATTGGGCAGTTCCTCTCGGTCAACTGGGAACTAGTCACTTTCCTCATATTGTAGGCCTGCTGGTGCGAAGTCTGAGTCAATCTCTATTATCACTCCATCTTTCACCCTCTTTTCGTCGAGTGCAAGGCTTACGCCATTTCTAAAGTTCAGGACCAACCGCCCGTTCGACATTTCCCTGCAAAAAGACAAGGAAAAGGATCAGGGGCTGTACTAAGAACAAGAACATTAAGAAAAAGTTTATTAGAGGCAGAACTTTCTGTTGTATTTTTTTTTTAAATTCAACAGGAATGCAGTGGGAAAAGATAGGGGAAAAGATTTTGATTGTAAGAGAGAACAAGGACAACTTTATTATCATGATTTTATTTATTTTAGCACATTTTTTTTATTATTTTTGGGTTCGGACCCAGTCATAAGTAATTACTTCGCCCGTGCTTCTAGGGATGAAGAATTCATTCCTTTGAAACATCAGGTAGCGTAATACTTCTTCAAGTATCGTCCGTTGATCGGAAGCATATGTCGTTCTCCTTGGAAATTCACTAGCTGGTAAGAGCCTCTTGAGTATACTGCTTCAACCACAAACGGTCCTTCCCAAGTGGGTTCAAATTTTTCTCCTATCTTGCGGTGTGCAAGGATAGGTCTCTTGAGAACGAGAACTAAGTCACCAACTTTAAAGGTTCTTGGGCGGACTGATCTCGTCATGGGCTTGAACCATCTTGGCTTGGTATAGTTCTAAATTCTCGTCGCGCCGTAAGTCTTTTCCCTTCCAGTGCTTTCCAATTCTTCTAGTCATAATTTGGCATTCTCTTCGTCGTGATTTTGTTTGCAACCGCAATTTCGAGTGAAGGAAGCTCGGACCTCTAAGGGTAACACTCGCCTCGGACCCGTACACTAGAGCGTAAGGTGTAGCTTCGAGTAGGAGTTCGAAGGTTGTCCGGTAGGCCCATAAGGCTTCTAATAACTTCTCGTGCCAATTTCTCTTATTATCATCCAAAGTTTTCTTTAAAATTTGAACGAGAGTTTTATTAAAAGCCTCGACGAGGCCGTTTGCTCTTGGATAGTAAATTGTTGAATACCGCCGACCGATTCCGTGTCTCCCGACAAAATTGTTGATTTGCGTGCTTCGAATGCCGACCCATTATCCGAGATGATCCTACGCAACGACTCCGAAACGGTAGACAACTTGGTTCTTGAAAACCGTAGCACGTGGTGTGCTTTCACTTCTCCGAGTGGAACCGCTCTCGCCCACTTGGAAGAGTAATCTGTAGCTGCAAGAATGAAGCGATGTCCTTCCGAAAATGGAGGTTCTATTGGACCCACTATATCCGTGCCCCAACATTCAAATGGCCACGATGCAATTGTCGGATGTAGCACATTTGGAGGTTGGTGTAGAACCACTCCGTGCACTTGGCATTGGTGACAGCTCTTGGCGATTTTCATGCAGTCGGTCATCATCGAGGGCCAGTAGTACCCTAGTCTTTTAATTTTCATTTTCATTTTCGGACCCGACTGGTGAGCGCCACAGAGTCCTGAATGCACCTCGTTAACAATTTCACGGGCCTCGGACCTGCTTAAGCACCTTAGCCATATTTGATCGAAAGACCTTCTATATAACGTGTTGTTTATTAATGTGTAGGACAGAGTTCTTTTTCGATCCGATGGGCTAACGACCCATCATCCGGTAGTTTTCCCGTTTGCGGGTAGTTCATTAATGGCCGTCGCCAATCTTCTGTGTTTTTTGTTACTGCTGCAACTGATTCTTCTTCCTTTTCTGATTTGTGTGTTATGTCTATGTCGAGCTGTGATAGGACCTGACGTCCGTGAACTGACACTTCCTCTGATTCATCTTGCAAGCAGGCAAATTCCTTTGCGAGGCGGGCTAATGCATCTGCTAAAGCGTTTTCTTTCCTGGGAATTTTGTAGATCGTCACATTCGGAATCTGTTCTAACAACTGTATGGCATACTGGAAGTATTGCTCGAGTCTTGGCTTTAAAATTTTGTACTGTCCGGCGATCTGTTGAATGATTAACTGTGAATCCCCGTAGATGTTGATGTTTGTTATCCCCATTTGAATAGCTAATTTCAGTCCTGTTAAGAGTGCTTCGTATTCTGCTTCGTTGTTTGTACATGGCTCTGTTAAGTGGTAGGAGTATCTTAACATCCCCCGCTCCGGTGTTATAAAGATTAGTCTGATTCCTGCCTTATCGGGCACTATCACTTGCGATTCTTCATCTATGTGTGCTGAAGATGCTCCGTTGAAATATAATTCCAACCGTTAATCATCAGGGCCTTCTAAGCTCATTATTTGTTCATCTGGTAAATCGTCATTGAGAGGAGATTCTGCAAGCAAAGGGTGTGATGCGAGGAAGTCTGCTAGGACTTGTCCCTTTACGGCACAAAGAGGCACGAAAGTTATATCGAATTGCAATAATATCGTTGACCACCTGGCAAGTCTGTCGGAAAGCATTGGACGGGTCATCAAGTATTGCAATGGATTAAATTTCGAGATCAGGTTGACCTTATGAGAAAGCATGTAGTGCCTGAGCTTTTGAGCAGCGAAGATCAGGGCCAAACAGTGCTTTTCAATTGCGGGATACTTTATTTCCATCGGAAGTAATCGACGTCTTAGGTAGTAAAGAGCATTTTCTTTACCCTCATCATTGGCCTAGGCTAACAGGGCTCCGAGAGAGTCGTCTAAAGCCGCGGTATAAAGTATTAACGGTCTACCTGAGACTGGGGCTGCTAAGACAGGAGGTGTCATTAAATATTGTTTAATGTCCTCAAAGGCCTTCTTGCATTTCTCATCCCAAATAAATTTGGTGTCCTTTTTAACTAATGCTAAGAAAGGCTGACACCTACCTGACAAGTTCGAGATAAAGCATCGAAGATATGCCAGCTTCCCTTGAAAAGATCGTAGTTGTTTTAAGGTTTTGGGAGGTGGCATTTCTAAGATAGCTTAAATCTTTTCCGGTCGATTTCAAATCCACGATGTCGGACAACGAATCCTAAGAATTTCCAGGAGGTGACGCCGAAGGCGCATTTTAAGGGATTCATCTTAAGGTTAAATTATCTTAATCGTTCGAAAACAATTCTCAAATCATACATGTGGTTTTCCTTTACTTTGCTTTTGATGACCACATCGTCCACGTAGCATTCAACTTGATTATGGATGAGATCATCAAAAATTCTTTTCATTGCTCTCTGGTAGGTTGCTCCTGCGTTCTTCAGTCCAAATGGCATCACTGTGTAGCAATATACTCCGATCGGCGTTCGAATGCCGTAAGTTTTTCATCTTCTCGGAGCCATTTTTATCCGGTTGTATCCCGAAGATCCATCCATGAATGAGAATATTTCATGTGTTGAAGCAATGTCGATCATTAATTCTCGCGATCGGTAGAGGGAATTCTTCTTTTGGACATGCCTTGTTTAAATCTCTGAAATCCACATAAATTCTGATCTGACCATTCTTCTTCCTGACTGGCACCACATTGGCTAACCAAGTCGGGTATTGTTCTTCACGAACAAATTTAGTGTCTATTATCTTTTTAACTTCAGCTATGACTTGTTGTTCGATTTCTAGACGCATTCTTCTGCGACCTTGTCTGACTAGAACAGAAGTAGGATCCACTCCTAGCTTATGGACTGCGACCTCCGGAGCTAGTCCTGGCATCTCATCGTAGTTCCAAGAAAAATAGTCTTTAAATTCCATTAATAACTTGATTATTTCTTCGGAGTCTTCTTTATTGAGTAAGGAGCTAACAAAGGTAGGTCTAGGCTCTTCGCTAGTACCTAAGTTAACTTCCGTTAACTCATCTATCGTAGATTTGATCTCTTCTTCGAACTACGGTGGAGCGTTTCCAATTTATAAATCTTCAAATTCTTCTGTAGTTTCCATGCAGTTTTCATTAGACTCGCAAGTGACAACCAAGCATAATTCAGTATCGTCAACTGATCCTACTGTGTCGAATCCGAGACCATGCTTTGAATTGGGTGGATGACCGGAGTTATTCCATAATTTTTCAAAATGTTGTGATTGACCTTTTGTCCATTGTCGAGGTAAGAAACCACGCCGAATTAAATTTTGAACACGGGGAGAGTACCACTCAAAAGGTAATTCCATTAATTCTGATGAAGTAGAATCTTCAAATTGTACATTATTTTTAGTTTTGGAGGAAGGAGCACCACGGTAGAATTTGATGGGCTTTGCACCGCCGCTACGTATCTCTTTGACCACCATACCCTCGATCTTATTAGAATGGATCGGGGTCAGGGTCATAGTATGTACATAGTGGTTAATCTTCTCGTACATCGATTTATATTCCTCATTCTTTTCATCTTCGAGAGAGATCCCTGAATTGCGGCTTCTTCCGACTTATTGTCGTTGCTTCTTGCTTCGATCTCTTTTTCTTCTTCGAACTCGTCTTCCCAATCAACATTGATGGTTGGTTTCCTCCGTCCAACTGTCTTAATGTCTCTGCCACGACCTCGTCCACGGCCTCGACCTCGGATGCGAATTGTGGAGAAACCTTCACCATCTCGACGTAAGGGAGTGGTGAGTGACTGTTGGACTAGAACTTCAGGTTCTTCATCATCCCGAACTTCCTTCGCTTCATTCGTTATAGTATCTCTAGAGAAGATTGTTTTCTTCGGGGGTGCGTAATAAGCTGCATCTTCATGGATTCCAATTTCATGTACAGAAAATGGTTGTATGTTACCTTTGATACATTGTTCCCCTCCATCGTAGTATTTGATGCACTGATGTAGAGATGATGGTACCATCCTATTTTCATGTATCAATGGTCGGCCCAGTAGAGCTTTGAATGACGTTTCTGAATCAAATATGTGAAATTTCGCGGTTGTCTTTGCCAAGTCACCGGTCTTCATTAGCAGTGTTATCGATCCGAGGGCTCTTTGTCCTTTCTGGTTGAATCCTCTTAATAGCATTTTGTTTGCTTCGAGCTCGCGAGCATCAATTTCCAAGTATGCTAGCGTCCGAAGATTCATTATATTGATTGATGCTCCTGGATCCACCAATACTCGGAGAGTGTAAACTTCCCAATTAGTAATCGAAATGTACAATGGTCGGTTGTGATCGACCGTCCCAAGTAGTAGATCACTGTCCGTGAAGGTAACACCTCGCTGTTCCTTTAACGAGCAAACCTCATCTAAGGAATCTCCGGTCATTTGAGCTAAGGAAATTTCTGGATTAAGTAAGGCCTTGATCAGAGCTTCTCTCATCTCCTTTGATAAGATGAGAGCGTCGTAGATGCTTAGTTTGGCCGGTAGTTTTCTAAGATGGGCTAGCACGTTGTAATCCACTTTATTTCCATGTGTCTCTATTTCTTCCCGAATGGGTATTTCTTCTGCCGGGGTTGGTTCTTCCTGAACAACCGACTGCTTTCCTTTGTCCTTTGGACCCATTCTCGGAGGTAGAACTCTTCCACTTCTTAAGTTGACTTCTGTAATTTTTTCTGAATCTGGTATTGAGTTTGCTGGTGTCTCCTCCCGAATCGAATGACGAGTTCTTCTGGATTAGCTTCAGAGTCTGAAGGCTCTAACTCTATTGTGACTGGAGCTCCTCGAAACTCACAAATAGATTCACTGTTTGTTGAACTCTCATAGCCTCCTTGGTGGATGTCTTTTTTGTCATTGTGATCGTCGAGATTGTGTATGATTTGAGAATTGTCACTTGTATCAGAATCGATATCCGGATTAGGTTGGTTGTCGCTAGTTACGTAATTGTTAGAAACAGTCAAAACATAGCCAACGCCATACCCCTTATCATTATAAGATCCCACCGGAATGATCTGATAATCATACAGAGTCAGAGGTTCGAGGGATTTCTCCCCCGAATCGGAAACAACCATCGTAGGATAAGCAGCCCCTAGTCTAGCCTCAGGAGCCTCGGTCTTCTCTTCTTCATCAATTTTCTTCTTTTCTTCAATCTTCTCTTGTTGAGGTAGTTCTTCTATCGCAAGTGATAATGTCGACTTGACAGGTTTCAAATTCTGAATCGGGGCTCGCACCGAAGTCGTTTGGATGCGATCCAAAATCTTCTTTAAAGACTTTGTCCAGGCAGTAATCCATCCATCATCAGTCGCATAGGGATCTATCGGAACAATAAGATCCTTCGAGATAACATTGACGGAACCTCCTTTCTGGTGTTCCTTCATGTATTCCTTTGGGATCGTTATATTCCCTTTTCGAAGATTGTCGTTGAGGCAACTTTTGAAGGTAATGCAATCTTCTATCTTGTGTCCAAGCATCCGGTGGTAAGGGCAAAAGTTGGGATCACCTTTCTTGTCGACCTCTTCTGGTTTCTTAGGCTCTGGCAGTTGGAAATCTAGAGTCTTCATCAGACTGCGGAAAATTTTCGGCACTGCCTCATTCTTGAATGGATACTCCCTGCTCAGAATCTCCTTTAACGTACTTTGTGGACGAGGTGGTTGTTCATACTGTTGAGATGACTGATAGCTGGGTCGAGGTTGCTGGTAATTCTGTTGAGTTTGTTGCGGCCGTTCTGGCAGTATTTGTATTGGCTGCTTACCTTTATCGACTGCTGCGACGATCCCAGACTTCTTTTCAAAAGTTTTCACGGGCTTCTGCTTGTCTGTTTTGTCGATGAACTTAATTGCTTCGCCTCCTCTTGCAAGCTTCCGGCCTTGCTTAACAACTTCTCGAAAGTCTTAATGGTAAATCCCTTGAGGAGAAGTGTTATCGGGCCATGAATGCTCTTCAGTAAAATGCCGACTTCATGTTGTTCTTGTAGCTGTGGCTCACACTTCATACTTAGATTCCTCCATCGAAGTATGTAATCCATCAAAGTTTCATTCGGCTTCTGCTTCTCTACCACTAAATCACCTATAGTGATGTGGTGTTGAGCTCCGGCAAATCGCTTGATGAAGAGGTTCTCTAATTCTGAAAATGTCTTCACCGAACCGTTCGGTAATTCTGCATACCAATCAAAGGCGATCCCTGATAGGCTGCTGACAAACTATCGGAAGAGTAAAGCATCACTTCCACCGGCATTGCAACAACTGGCACGAAAATGTGCAACATGCTGTCGAGGGTTTCTGGTTCCATCAAAGGTTTTGAACAGAGGTGGTACGAAGCCTTTCGGATATTGGACAGCGTCGAATTCTTCGGGGTAAGGTCTACCCGTCCGAATGGATGTCCCGCTCTTTGATTGTGCCAAGGCTTCTCGCACTTCGCCGTTCCACCATGCTCTTGATATCCATTTCCGGAATCATGCTTTGTGTTGCATCCTTTTTAATTGATCATCCCCGTTGACGGATGTAATCTCCTTTCCTCCGTCTACAATGTGAATAACTTTTGGGGGTGTTTCTCTTGGGGTTGAACCCGACTCGGAGAGTGGCTAGAGCCGCAGCCCATCTCTTCCTTCTTTTGCCATTCGGGCGATCGTATCATCTTTCTCCCGAAGCCGCATCCTCATTACTTCGGGCTCTTCTCTTTATGCGGCTGCAGGAACACCTTGTGAAGCTGACGAAGCTCGTGTTTCAACCATGTTAATTTCTGCATATTCATAATCCATGAACTCTGACGAGTCGACTTCATCTCCGAATTTTTCCTCTCTTTCTTTTGCTAATCACCGAATATCAGTTCTTAGCTTTTCCATAGCATCTTCTAATGGTCTTTTCTGTACATCTTTGCAGTTGTCATGTGATAGCTGTCGGGTTTCCTTCTCATGAGTCCCCTTTACCGCGGTAGCACTTTCTTCGGACTCAAGTCTCCCGACGAGACTTTCCTTTTCGTGTTGTTGTTTTAATCTTAATTGTCCGGTAGTGGGACGCCATACCATCCTTCTAGCAG